>OY757911.1:57792128-58234628 GCA_963585895.1 Sepioteuthis lessoniana | reverse complement strand
AGAAGAAACCACATAAAATGATTTCTTAACAACAAAACCTTTAGAATTTTCCTTTAACTTGGTTGGTTGGGTATATCAACCTTTGTAGGTTATTTAATGCCAAACCCATTTTTATGAAATAGTTCTATTTGACACAATTCAGTTTAGCATAAGTACGCAGTTTAAATGTAAGTACAGTTTAATAGTGAAGAACATTTCTATTTCAAACTATTCAGTGTTGTCAAGAAGTTCTAATTCAACTAATTTTTTTATACATATAGTTAAATGTCAAAACGGTTCTATATTAAACAATTCAGTTTAGTGTAAATACAGTTTCAATGTCAAAAACAGTTACATTAAAAACAATTCAGTTTAGCATAGGCACGCAGTTTAAACGTAAGTACAGTTTAATTGTCAAAAACCTTTCTATTCAAGTTTAGTCAAACAATTTAGTTTAGCATACGAGGATCATTAGATAAGTTTCCAGACTTTTTTCGTATGGGCACTTTTATTGATAGTACACACATGAAATTCTAGTCTCTTTCGTGGTAATCTCCTCCGAATGCAATGCACTTGTTCTACCGTTCCAAAAACTATTGGAAGGCCCCATGGAAATCCTCTTCTGTGAGCGTATCAATGGCCGTCGTCACAGCCTCTTTCATCTCCTCAATTGTCTCATAACGACAGCCTCTGAGCTTAGGGAATAACCAAAAGTCACAGGGAGCAAGGTCTGGACTATGAGTGTGATGGGTGATTAACTGTCTTGATGCCCAGCTTGGTCAAATAGTCTGTGACAAGGATGGAGTTGTGGACTGGTGCATTGTCCTGGTGGAAATGCTACTGACCCGATTTGAAGAGTACTGGCCTCTTCTGACGGAATCTCTTCTTGAACTCCCTTAAAACCTCAACATAGTAACCCAAATCCTAACCCTAACCGCTTGGGCAATCAACTTTGGTGTATTGACTTCCTTACTCCTTCCACACCTCTCATCATCCCTCACAGACCCCCTGTCCTCCTTGAATCTCTTATGCTACTCAAAAACCGATGCTCGATTCATGCTAGATGCTCCAAAAGCAGTCTGAAGCATTCCATACATTTCTGTGGCATTTTTTCCAAGTTTAAAACAGAATTTTATTGCATATCATTCTTCTAAAGTCCAGATTGCATTTTTGAAATTCACTGGCTGTAACAATCAGGCTTTAGCAGGGTGTATTCCAATTCCTGCTGTAGCTGTTGATTTTAACCTGAAGTCATAAACATTAGTCAGTCATCTGATAAGATGTATAGCAATAAAATACTGAATTTTCCAGGGTCTACGACAATTTTAAATGCCTGTACAAAAGAAGTCTGGAAACTTATTGAATTCACCACCTAAGTATGCTATTAGTTCTATTTAACCCATAGAGAGGGCCCTATCAGATGCTAACATTTCGGCCCAGGGTGGACCTGGAAGCAATAGCAACGAAGGGGTGCTCCGCATTCCCCAAAGCCCCACCATCACTGTAACATCACCATCAGATTGTTTTGTGTCATATCTCGGACTCTCATTGGGAGACGGTCTTACCCCTCTGCAGAGGTGCAATCGGTGTATTCTACGGCCCCAGGCAACTGGACAATTTAACTTTGTTAATCGATGGCAAAAAGTCAGAAATGTTTCGGGATTTTAAAACACTGTTTAAATTTATCAATTCAAAAGTAAAAGTAAATAAGAAAATCGGATATTATTTTCCGATTAAACTAATAATTTTATCTGTGAACTGCTTTAAAAACAAAATCATATATTTAAAAAAAATTAAATCAAATAGATCAAAGAAAATATACATAAATTTCCCGAGGTTCTTACTGAGTGTATGTATTTTTCCAACTCCCCCACTCTGAACAGAATGTGACACAAATAGTTTTTTTAGTGGTATACAACTAGTTTGAATTCAGAGTTTTCCATCTCCTAGACTGGTTGCTTTATCGATACTAATGAAGCCAATCTTTTTAGGCTTGGCTGAGGTAAGAAAACAGATGAATTCATGCTTTTCTAATGGGTGATAGCGTTAAGTCAACACAAACCGTTGAATCTAAGATTTGAACTTGGGTCGACAATTCAATTTCCTACGACAGTAACTGTTACACTAAATACGCCTTCTTACTACATGTAATTCCATGTTTATCATTTAGTATTTTTTGTCGGTTTGTCTTCTTACCTGGTTTCTTGCGCTAATCTTTTTTTGAATTTCTAATAATTTTGACTGATAAAACGCCTCCAATTCTCTTTCCATCTCCGTTATTTTTGATTTGAAAGAGCTGATGGCTTTTCGTGCCAATTCTGCAGTAATATGCTTGCTATTTTCCATATTTCTCACTAATGAAATGACAATTTCAGACGAACCATTACACCAGGCCTTTTCCATGTCTTTTTCGAGACGTTCAGTATATGAAAGATCACGACTGAAAGTTAAAAAAAAAAAAAATAACAAAAAAAAAAAACGGATAAAACGTTGGAGATGAATAATATTAATGACAAACAAAATGGTTAATCTGAGAAAACTGAAGATTTGAGTATTCTGAAAGAAAGTTATTAACTCTATTTATCCCTTTCACTACCAAGTTTAGTTTTTTGAAATTTTGGATATTCAAAATTTTACTCTAAATAGGACGTTTTAAAGATTGAAATGAGAATAAAATTCAACTGGGACACTGAAAAAGTTAATTACTACTTAAACATGTAAATATTGATAAAAATGTACCAAAAGGAAATTGATTTCAAGGGAAACAATTCGTAGACACTTCATTACTATTACATCTTTTCAGTGAATTTGTATAGAACAATTATAATTCATCTAAAACAATTTATCTTAAAACACTGTTGAGGCCCAAATATATTTTGTATATACCACATTTAGTATATTTAATAGTTAATGACTATGAACGCTATAGAAGATGATTACCAAAAGTCTCAAAAGCTCACCTGTATTGTCGTATAATTGATGCAGGAAATACCACAAACCAACCTTTTCGTATTTCAGGATGAACTTTTTTTAAGAGAGAGATTCGTCGTATATACAATCATCGCTAATGAACGTTACTAAACCGCATTTTGGGAGGTATCTTTAATCAAAAGGTATCAGGTGACATATTAAACTTACTTAATAATTTCCCGATCTATCTGTACGCGCTCCATGGTAAGCACATTGACGATACTTGTTTCCGTCTTGTGGTATGCTCTGCAACAATTTGAAAGAAGAAAATATTTCCGAGAAAGTTCTTTTGAATAACAATGTTTCTTCCAAAAATGGAAAAGCTGTTTCATTGGGAAATAAACCAAAACAATTATAGTAATATAATTAATTTAAAATGAAAGAAATACTTGTAAAAAATGAAGAATGAGTGGCAATGCATCATCTAATATAAATATAAATCTAATCATAAATACCTGAGCTAATAAAAATATAAATGCGAAAATTTGTTTTACTTTCTAGTGAACAATGCTGAATGACCAGAATTTTATGTCCACTAAATGATAATGGCAGAAGAAAGTTCTCATCACAACGAAATCTGGTTCCTTCGATGGCAGTTTTTATTTCATAACTCCTCTTACAGACGTCCGTTCCAAATATCATTTTCATTTTCAAAGCAGCATGAGTTTTTTTTTATTTAGGTAAGTATAAATCGTGACAAAACTCTTATGAAAGTAGTGTATGTAAAAAAAATAAGACGTTACATAATCCTAAGTGATCAGGGGAGGAAAGAGGATTAAGTATAACTGGTTAGATTTGATCTTTTGTTAACAGTTGTGTTATTAGTACAGTTAATCATAAACACTGACAAAGTGGTTCACGTTCAAGTGTCATCGAGAACTTGTTCTATATTTTGCTCTCCTCTGGTTACTGACAAGCAATGAATGATAATATAGATAGTTATAATAAAAAATAATTGAAATTAATTTAAACGAATATGAGTCAAAGCATCAGAATACGCTTATTGTATCCATATCTTTTTATGCTACCCTCTCTTTCTCTCTCTTTCTCCCTCTATCTCTTTCTCTCTCTCTTACTCTTTCACTCTCTCTCTGTTCTTTCTTACAATCTTTTCGAATTGTTAGTGCGACTCGACTTATTTATCAGGTTTTCTATGTTGTGATTTTGCTTTCGCTTCATCAGATGCTTTGTTCTGTACATTTTCACGAGAAAACTCCGACTATTTTAAGGTCTACTTTTTAGCCTTTTATGATTCTTTGGGGTTTTGGCTAATTTTGTTGGGTCGGTTTTTTGCTTGCAAATGTTGATCTTGCCAAGTGTTGATAAATCTTTACAATCTTCGCCTCCAATGGTTTTGTTATAACTACTAAAACTTGACTTGAATCAGACGCAAAATCTCTTGTATTACATTTGAATTTATCACATATGCATTTTTGTTCAAAGAAAGAGCAAAGAAAAATTGATGAATAGAAAAAAAAAGAAAATTTATTCTCTTTTACGAAAAAGAAAACGTAAATCCAGAGGAAATGAATTTGTCCGAAAAATCCGGTGCAACAAACCATTGTCAACAATAGTACAATTTTTTATAAGACTTATACAAGGTTATTTTTCATTGCTTCAAGGCATTTAATGAATGGTGGGAACTGGTTATATGTGTATATATATATATATATATATATATATATATATATATATATATATACACACACACACACACACACACACCCATATATATATATATATATATATATATATATATAAGCTTTTTGTATTATGTAAAGAAAGTAGGCGTCGGCTGTTGGAGTGTTAAAACTGCATAAATATTTGTCTCTTTTTTTCCCCATACATTTAACATACATTAACGGAAGACTGCTGAATATATATATATATATATATATATATATATATATATATATATATACATATACGGAAGTAAATAATGGAGTGTAATCTGCCAATATGCGTAGAAATATTGATAACAAGGTAATCCAAGTAGAAGAAAGGATTTAATAAGAAGCAGAGTCGACACTATAGCGTTTCGGTTCTTATGAATCATCATCAGGCCTGTGAGGGATGATATTAGTGATGTTGAATCAGCGACGGATGTTTGAAAATACAAAACCCTATGGAAAAGTTCAATAAATCTCTCCTTCTATTTGGATTACTTTGTTATCAATTTTTATCTCTCTATCAATATATATATATATATATATATATATATATATATATATAAAACTTATTATTTTAAACTTTTAATTCGGAGTGTTCCATTGTAATTGATATTAGGTACTTACTGAGAAGTGTACTGATAATTGCTGCTTGGGACAATAGGTGTCAAAATTAGCTGTTTTCTGTATCTTGTACTCTGAAAAAGTTACAAAGGAAAAAGTAATACCATAAATAGTGGGGTACGAGTTAAAGTTTTAAACTTGAAAAAATCTAGACAAAAGCAGTGGTCAATTTAAACAGCAGATATAAAATCCAAACATTTACTTCAAATTAGTCAAACAGTAAAACAGATCTCCTAACAATTAGTATACAACACTAAACGTAAGTGCAGCAGTTTAGTTAACATATATGACAAATTAACACAGATGTTGATATAAATTAATAAAACTGTTATAGAAATTAACTCAAGAATGTCCACAATATACATCAAGACCCATGCAGAGAAAGGTATTACAGGTAATATGATGCATATAAACAAAGTTGTCGACCTTAGTCGAGGATGACCTTAACGCTCAATAGCTTCTCAATAGATACTACAACGCGGGGTCGGGGAGGATGCTACTCCATTCTCTGGAAATGCATATAGTCTAGCCTTATTAAATGGTTTTGCAGCCGGTTATAAAAGCCTATCCTAATTTAGGCCTACTAAATAAATACAGCAGATATAGGTTTAACTCAGGATTTTGATCGACTTACATGACAGATTAATTTATACACCACAAATTATGGTATATGTAATCATTTTTTTAAAAATTCTAACGAAGCCTAAATAAAAAACATAACAAATACACACACATGTATATATATATATATATATATACTTATATCTATTATTATTATATAATAGGTCTATCCGAGATATTGAGCACTCTCCATATTACATTGCACTTGGTTCGATACATACCCACAAAGTGATTTAGTGACAATCAACACTCTTATAATATATATATATATATATATCATCATCAACATCATATCACGCTGGTAGCACGGATATCCCTGACCCTCTCTCGCCACTCCTCCCTATCGTTCATCGCTCTAGGTAGGTCTTCAGGACAACATCCCGTATCCTCACATAGCTGCTGAATGTACGTTCGTGCTGGTCGTCCTGCTTTTGCGCGGCCATGTGTGGGGATCCATAAGAGTACATCTCTTATGAGTTCATCTCTGCTTCTCCAGCAGTGTCCTGCATGTCTGGTTCGTCTAACTTGAATAGTTTTCGTGATAGGGGGCAGGTGGCCGTACAGTTGGTGTCTTGTGGGGTGTTTCTGCCAGGACTTGTTCAGGATTGCACGCAGCATTCTTGGGTAATTGCTGTCTAGCTTCTCCTCCAGCCGTTTTGGTAGCGTCCATGTTGTGCAGCCATATAGCAGTATCGATGTGACCGCTGCCTGGAAGAAACTGCGTTTCATTTTATCGGTTAGGTCTGATTTCCATATAATCGATAGCCTATTGATAGCTGTCCATGCTTTCGTTAACCTCGTTTCGATGTCCTTTTCGGTTGATTCGACGCTGCTTCCTAGGTAAGTGAATTTGTCTACTAGTTTAAAAGGGGTTCCTTCTAGAGTGGAGATGTCCCCCGTTTGGTTATAGCACATATATTCCGTTTTGTGTGCATTAACATAGAGGCCTATGTTTGCTGCTGCTCGTTCCAAACTATGCAGAAGTGTTTCGGCTTGGTCAGGTGTATTTGCCAGTATCGCTATGTCATCGGCGTAGTCAGCGTCGGTAATTGTTTTTGCGGGGTACCTTCTGCTACTTTTCTTCGTCAGTTCGAAGCCATTCTCTTTGATTTTGTCAATCGATGTTCTAAGTACGTAGTCTAGACAAATGATAAAGAGGTACGAGGCCAGCGTGTCCCCTTGTAGTACTCCTGCTACAATGTCAAAGTATTCGGTGTCTCCATCCGGTGATCGTACTTTTACTTTAGTGTTTCTATAGAGAATCGTTATTGCCGCTACGGTTTCTTTAGGTATGCCGTACGCTAGTAGGATTTGTTCCATCTTTCCTCTGTGAATGGAATCGAAAGCCTTGCTAAAGTCGACAAATATTAATGTCACTTGTAGGTTCTTTGCCCGTACACCTTCAAGGATTCTACGGATGGTTAATATTTGTGAGGTCGTGGATCTATTTCTTCGGAAGCCATTTTGTTTTTTTTTCTAAGTATGTTGTCGATTTTGGGTTCTATGCGGTTTCGTAGTAGGGCATTGTAGCTTTTGGCTGCTATGGATGTAAGTGTTATGCCTCGGTAGTTTTTGGCTAATCCGAGGTCCCCCTTTTTAGGGAAGGGGAGTATGCATACCTTCATCCATCTATCTATCGGATTTTGATTGTATACTGCGTTGCAGTGTCGGAGAAGTATGTCGTCGAATTGTCTGGTCTTCCATACTTCCGGGGGAATTTCGTCCAGCCCTGCAGCTTTCCTATTTTAAATTTTTCTGAGAACCGAGTCGAGTTCTTCTTGTGTGAACGATCCTAGTTTAATGTCTAATTGTTTGCTAATTATTCTGGTGATTGGTTCATGTGTTATTTTTGGTGGGTTTCCAAGTAAGTTTTCGAAGTGCTGTTTCTACAGTTTTATTCTTTCTTGTTGGTTTGCTGCTTTCAGTTTTGCTTTGGCTGTGTTCTTTCTTCTGCTCACTTCGTTTATTGTTTGCCAGGCTATTCTAGATTGTCTATCTTCCACCGAGTCTCTAATCTTATCTATCTGATTTTGAATGTATTCTGTCGGTTCCTTTATATATATGCCTGCTAATTGATATTGTGCCGTTTTTAGTTTTAAGGCATTTGTGTTTGTTGGGTTTTTTCGATAGTTTTTGGAGGCTGTTTTCACTAGTGCACGTTTTTCTCTCATCGCTAAAGTTTCCCATGGGACTCTATATTTAGTTTTAAGTTTTGTTGGAATGTATTTTGCTGCTGCCTCGAGGTGTGCATTGACGAAATTTTCATATTCGTCGTTTGGTGTACCTTTTTCCGTCTTTTCTTGTAGTGTTTTTAATCTGTTTCTTAATTCTAATGCGTATTTATCTCTTATATCTTTGTTGTTCAATAGGGCCCAGTCATAGTGTTTGGTGGTCGCTGTTCGTTTGTCGTTTTTTCGTAGGCTTAACCGTATTTTCGCCGTGACTATTCGGTGATCAGTGGACACACCCTCAAAAGAGGAGTATGCCTCGCAATTCAATGCACTATTTTTCCATTTCTTGTTTATAAGGACGTAGTCTATCTGAGCTTTACTATTGTTTGCGTACGTGTATGTCCATAGTTTGCCCTCTCTTTTTTGGTAGTTTGTATTGAGGCATGCTAATCTATTTTCTATCATGAAATCTGTTAGATGTTGCCCATTCCTATTTGACGTGTTGTGGAGGCTGTATTTGTTGTTTCCGTTTTTCCCGATTTGGGCATTCATGTCTCCGCCAATGACTAACATGTTGTGTTTCGGGATGCTACGCACTAATGAGGATAACTCATCGTAGAAGGTGACTAGTTCAGTTTCTTCACTAACATTGGTGGGGCTGTAGCATGAGATGATTGTTGCTCTGGGGTTGCCGTTAAAAGTAGCTGCCATATACTTATCTATATTTATATGAATACGCTTACGTTTGTACAAATGAATGATCAGTATATCTCTTCTGAATTATTTAATAATAGTTTCAAAATTACAGAATGATAATTCGGAAAATTCGGAAATTTTAAAAAGAAGCTCAAATTTGTGTCATTTATTTTGGAAAGCTAAAGACTATTTAAAGAAAAGATAATTATATGCCAATCTTTTGTAAGGAGGCACATTTCATATTCCTATATTCATTGTTGTTTTATGTTATAAGATATATATATATATATATATATATATATATATATTGCGAAAGAAAAAGATGGAGAGAGGAGGAAGAGGGGGAGGAGAGAGAGAGAGAAAGAGAGAGAGAGTGAGAAGAAGAGTGTGATAGATTCATGTGTTCGTGATTCTACAGTAGATAATGAGAGTTATTCAAGCACCAGCAAACCCATTCAGTGCTACAAGGATCTGTCACACACACACACACACACACACACACACACACACACACACACACACACATATATATATATATATATATACAAATATACATATATATATATTTGTAAGAGAGAGAGAGAGAGAGAGAGAGAGAGAGAGAGGAAATTTTACCTGTTTCAGAAAACCAAGTTTCATTACTTACGTCGTCGTTAATGAATGATACATCGTTGCATTGGTAATGTTGCTTTATTATTTGAAATAGCAACATAGCAAGCAAAGCGAGGAGAAATCCGACGAGGCAGATCACCATATTGTAGCCATGTTCATACTGCAAAGAGAAACACTGTATACACATCTTACATCTTTAGCTCATGTGTTTATCAGACCAACTCTGTTCTGATAAACGCATAGTCTTTGTCTGATAAACTGACAATTACCAAGAACCGTTGACTAAATCTATGCTAACATAACTTAAATGTTTATATTCTATCAAAGATATCCATAATTCTTTTGTTGATAAAACCTGCAAACTATATGATCACTATATATATATATATACATATATATATATTCACATACACGCGCGGTCTATACCTCTTTTTTCTCTCTCTCACACAAATGCATATATATATATATATATAATATTAAGGTTCCAAGGTCCCAAACCGGTTGAGCACTCTCACTGTATAAAATGGATCAAATGGAACACATCAACCTTGTATATTCTCTAAAGAATATACCGATATCAACCCATTCGACATACCAGCTCCTACTCACTGAAAAGATAGAAAGCTTGATAAAAAGAATGAGATGTAAGGCCCGCTTCTACCTCAAAGGTATCAACAACCAAGATAACACTAATAATTTCAATCTAAAATCAAGAAAATTCCCTCCAATATGCAAGGATATGCAAGCGTTCGAAAATGATCAAACAGATATGGTCACATTCACCAATCACCGACACAACTTCCAGAAGAAAATCAAAAATGATACAAAAAAGTACACAACTCAAATAAGATATTTATATTCGCTGACAAATCAACCAATTCATATTCTACAAATTTCTCCAACTACAAAAAGCTGACATCAAACAAAGTTACGCAAATATACAAAAAAGCTCCCGAAATCACTATGAACACATAAATAAGGAAGCCAAGGAAATAGCCACTAAATTAAACATAGACCGCAAAATAAACTCCATAGCTGAGCAACCAGCCGTCATAACAATCAAAGACCACAAACCAAATTTCACTACCAATCATACATATCGATTAATCAATCCCTCAAAATCTGAAATAGGAAAAACCAACAAGCACATAATGGATAATATAAACACACAACTCACAAACAAATTACAACTTAACCAATGGAAGAACATCAAAGCCGTCACCAACTGGTTCACAGCTATACCCAATAAGAACAACACAGCCTTCATCCAATTCGATATCACAGACTTCTACCCCTCCATCACCGAACACACACTTGACAGAACCCAAGATTTAGCATCCCAGCATGTACCCGTTTCACAGTATGATATCAGGATCATCAAGCACTGCCGCAAATCGCTCCTTTTCCATGACGGCAAACCTATGGATTAAAAAACATAATAGCCATCTGTTCGACGCAACCATGGGCAGCTTTGATGGTGCGTACGTGTGCAAACTGGTCGGTGCCCTAATCCTATCCCAACTTTCAAGAATAATCAACAACATCGACATGGGATTACACAGAAACGACGGCTTTATCATCATGTGGAGGTGCCCGTGGTGTAATGGTTATCGTTGTAGGAAATAGACACGGCGACACGAGTTCAAATCCTGGACGAGGCTGATTGCATTTCACATAGCACTAATACCCTTGGGAAAGGTATGAATCCAATTATTCTCCCTCCAGCTATAGGTAAATTGTAGGACAGACTAGGTTCTTCAGCCTTGGTGAGGCAACTAGTCTAGGGAAGGAAAACTCTGAATTCAAACCTGTTAAACTCCGCTTAAAAAATTGACCTTGTGTCATATCCTGCCCGAGCGGAGGGGTTGGGTAAATAGGATAATTAGAAACCCAAATGGACCCAAACTAGACAACTACAGAAAGAAAATATCCAACGCACTGAAACTACTGGGATTTAAAACCACCATTCACACAAACCTAAAAACAGTATATTTCTTAGACGTAACACTGAATTTAGCTACTTGTACAAACGAACCCTACAAAAAAGATAACGACACACCACCCTACATACACACAAATTCAAACCACCCACCCTCAGTTACCAAACAAATCCCAAAATCCATTAGCCGTAGACTATCCAGCAACTCTTCCAACATTGTTATTTTTAACAAACACAAACACATATACGACGAAGCATTAAAAATCAGTTGTTATAAGCGAGAACTAAAATTCACACCCCCAAAAGACAAATCTAAGCACAGAAGTAAGAACATTATCTGGTTTAACCCACCTTACAATAAATGCATATCATCCAGTATAGGTAGGGACTTCCTAAACTCAACCTCTGAACATTTCCCCAATAATAGCCCCCTAGCCAAAATCTTTTATAAAAGCAACATCAAGGTTAGCTACAGTAGCACAAACAACATGGCACAGATAATAAAAAACACAAAAAAAAATTGCATCCACCAACAGTACACCACACCCCTCCAACCAATTCAATCGTAGGGTCAAAAGCACATGCCCCCTACCAAAGAAATGCCTATATAGAAACATCATATACAAAGCCACAGTAAAAACAAACAACTCCGTCAAACATTACATCGGTGCAACGGAGGGAACCATAAAACAAAGAATCCACAACCATAATCTTTCTTTCAAATATAGGAACTACGCATCCAACACCTCTTTATCCTCGTACATATGGCAACTAAAAGACACAAACATCTGTTCTACAATCACCTGGGAGATACAAAAACAAGCACCTGCCTACAACAAAATATAAAAAATGCCTCAACGAAAAATTAGCCATCATCACATATCCATCAGAAAACATCCTACTAAATAAAAAATCTGAAATCCTTTCAAAATATTGGCAGGAGAACACCTTCTTTCACACTTCAACCCACACACAAAACCCACCTAGCACCTCGTGCATACATACATACACACACACACATATATATATATAAACAAAAATAAAACACATGAAGCACTGTAAATACCATTTTCCTCCTCCAATCATCACATCCGTCACACAATATATTCACACGCTTCCACCATTTTAACTTTTTACTGGCCCCAACGCTCTACATTCACCTTACCCACCAAATCCACGGTAAACTCTTCTACAATAGTGTATTTAAAACACAAATACATATTACTATTAAATAAAAACCCTAAACTTCAAACCCGCCATCTTGTTCCTTAATCAATTTCTTTAATTTTTCAATGAAGACACCCTACCCCTCAGATATAATCATCTTCGTACACAAACACTCTAACTTTTATTTAACCCCTTTATTGTTTTATTTTATTACGCACATACCACCTATGAGACAAACAGTATATAATATTAACGCAATATTTCATTCATTTATTTATTATAATATCATAATCATTACAATAATACAATTTATTACGCACATAACTATTATTTAACACCCAAACTATTATTTTATTACTTACTTTTATTATTTTATTACTTACATAGCACCTATGAGATCCATAGTACATAATAAGATTCACGCAATATCTCATTAATTTATCATTATTATAATAATACAATTCCTCACTGTAAATATTACACCTACACATTACAACACTATATGACCTTACTTATACCCACTGTAATTCTTGCCTACCATAGCACAACCATTCATACACGCTCACAAATCAAATTCTTATTCATTCTCCCCGACATGCAGTGATGATGTTTTGTTCCATAGCTAGAGTCACCTAAAGAAATAATGTAACGAATTAATATACACGTGAATCTGTTTCCGCTGAACCCAACGCTTTACGTTCCTGGCCTGACTTAACCTAAAGCACACATCTACACGTAACTATAACACATACACACATACGCAAACACTTACATACACTCACACACTTACAACCACACACAAACGATTTCCTAACGGTTTGTATCTGTATTTTGTTGTATTTTCTATTTTCAATTCATTCCATCTTCTTAACTGCCTGATGAATGTTGTTTTATAAACTTCATGAGACCTAAGGTCGCAGAATATTTTCCATGGATTAAACACACACACACACACACACATATATATATATATATATATATATATATATATATATATATATAAAATTTATATTTATTTATTATCATTATTATCATATAATAGCTCTATCCTAGATTTTGGGCACTCTCCATATTATATAGCACTTGGTTCGACGCATAACCACAAAGTGATTCACTGACCACCAACACACACATATATATATATATATATATATATATATATATATATGTCTGATAATTATGCAATTTTATTTTTAGTGACAGAGTTTTAATGATGCATATTTTGGGCAATAGATCATGATCATAGTTGCACTGATAGCACAGATTTCCCTAATTCATCCTTTTCATCAGTCTTTATTATCTGCTGTTCATAGCAGGTCCTCCCAACTAAATTCAGTATCTGCACAGAGCTGGAGTAAGTGTTTGTTGGTCGACGAACACTGGTTTGTTCATGTGTAGGGGTTCATAAAAGAACGCCGGTTATGCGTCCACCCTTGCTTCTCCAGCAGTGAGAGGCAAGTCGCCATACCGGTGTTGTTTTGTGTGGTGTTGCTTCCTGGATATGTTCAAATCAGCATGCAGCATTGTGGTGCAATTCCCATCTAGATTTTTCTCTATGCATTAATGAATAATAACAAATAAGTTTTTATTTTGTTTGTAAAGTATTATACCAGAAACAAATGCTGCTATCTTTGGTTTCACATAACATTAACTTCTTATAAAAATTCTAAAAATTGTACTTACTTTCATTTTACACAAAGAAATTGGAGATCGAATGAGGCCAGTATTTGGCGAAAACATTTTAACTGCTAAATTACGTTGTCTTTATGTGTAGCGTTTATTTCGGGATAAATTTTACTCACTCATCTCAAAGGCTTGTATCATTAATGATACATTCTTTTAATATTTGAAACAAAGTAATCTTGTAGGCTACAACTCAACCACAGCTGCCCTCCAAATGTGAAAATTTTACTTTCTACTCACGTTTTGTTTCACGACTTTGATGGGATTCAGACAGAAGAAAGTATTCACTGGTTCGTAGAATTCATTCTATAACATAAAGCACAAAAAATACATTAGTATCTGATATTAATTTGCCTGCAAATAAGGTGAAATAAGAATGAGGAAATACAATAAAATAGATAAAAAAGTAAAATAAATTAAATTTTATAATATACCTTATAGATAACCAGTTCTATAAAGAATTAAGGCTAGAATCAATGATCATAAATCTATATCAAACCAAATTCAGTTTATACTATAAGGGTAATTCAAAAAAAATAAAATGAATATTGCTTAAGGAGTTAGAAATTGGAAGCATTGTTTACAACTGAATCTTCTTTTTAAGGAGATCGATACTGATGACTAAAATATGCTTCTCTGTGCACATAACACATTTTTCTATAAATCTCACATGGTTTGCATTTCTCAGCCAGCAAAAATTAATGACAGACATCTGTTCAAGGTTGAGGCATTCAGTCTGATTTATCGCTGTTTTGAATAGTTTTTGCTGGTAACAATTACGAAAAATGCAAAGTTTACATGAAAGTGATGGTTATACCAATAGTAATGAGTGCATTCGGTACAGTCACCAAAAGAATTGGTACAGGGACTGCAGGACTTGGAAATAAGAGGACGACTGGGGACCATCCAAACAAAAGTGTTATTAAGATCGGCCAGAATACTAAGAGTCCTGGAGACTTGAGGACACTTGCTGTCACTCAGACTCCAGTGGAAAACCATCTGCTAACACTGATGTGAAAAACTCTCAAAAGGGAAATAATAATAATAATAATAATAATAATAATAATAATAATAATAATAAGAAGAAGAAGAAGAAGAATGGGAAGGAAAACAACTCCTTTGGCGTTTTAAACGACTAATAAGCATTATCTCACACGAGAAAACCTGAACGTGGTTAAGAAAAGGAATATAATAGCAGCACAAAACAACGCCATGAGAACCAATCATATGAAAGCGAGAATAGATAAGACGCAATAAAATAGCAAATATAGGTTATGTGGTGATTGAGATGAAACGATCAATCACATTATAATTGAATTCATCAAATTGGCACAGAAAGAGTATAAGACTTGACACGACTGGGTAGGCAAAGTGATCCACTGGGAGTTGTGCAAGAAATAGAAATTTGACCATACGAACAAATGGTATATGCATAACCCAACAGCTGTTCTGGAAAATGACACTCATAAATTCCTATGGGACTTTGACATACAAACGGATCACCTAATCTCGGCAAGAAGACCAGACCTTATAATAATGAACAAAAAAGGAGAACTTGCAAAATTGTGGACTTTGCTGTCCCGGATGACTACAGAATTAAAATGAAAGAAAGTGAAAAGAAAGATTAGTACCTGGACCTTGTTAGGGAATTGAAAAGACTATAGGACATGAAAGTAACAATTATACCAATCGTGATTGGTGCTTTTCGTACTGTCCCCAAAGGATTATTGAAGGGACTGGAAGACTTGGAAATAAGAGGTCGAGTGGCAACCATCCAAACTACTATATTATTGAGAACAGCCAGAATACGGAGTAGAGTCCTGGAGACTTGAGGAGACTTGCTGTCACTCAAACCGATGAAAGACAATCAGCTAACGTTGATGTGAAAAATTCTCTGAAGAAGAAGAAGAAGAAGAAGAAGAAGAAGAAGAAGAAGAAGAAGAAGAAGAAGAAGAAGAAGAAGAAGAAGAAGAAGAAGAAGAAGAAGAAATCACTTACCAGGAGCCGTTGTTGATAATCTCTTATTTTGAAATTAGTTCTATAAATTGATTTGGTTGTTCCGGTGGGAGTGGCATTATATCCAACTGAAAAACCTGAATAATCATTTTTATAATCATTATAAAACTAGCATAGTGTATATGAAAAAATAACGACCTTTATAACGTATACATCGGCTAGTATTCGGCTAGTCTAGAATCACAAAGCGTTTTTCTCAGGAACTTCTATGAGGTACTCATGTTTATATCGATGAAAATCACATGTTTATTTAAAAAACAATTAAATACAAAATATGCTGAAGAAAACAGTTGCTATCTCAAAGAGTTTAAAAATTAACAGTTTCTTAAAAGTAAATGTAAAATTAGAAAAAAAAATTAAATAGAACGATACTTAAAGTAAATACAAAAAAAAAGCCCCACGCCCAAATGAAACCGAGCAAAAACTGAAGAACACGTTTATATGATCATGCAAATCTTAAAAGTTTGTTTTATCAAGGACTAGACTCTGACCTTAGGCTGATGTTCCGGTGATCAACGTCTTTGATTATAGGCAGAGTTCACGGATACAAGACCAATATTCTTGCAGAACTCAAGAGTAGATGAATAAATGCACAAAAAGCAAACTCAGAAAACTTATATTTTGTATACGGCTGTCCTGTTTTGATGGAAAAAAGTAAAAAGCTCATACTCACCCTAGTATCTCATTTCCAAATATCAAACATTACGAAAGGAAAATATGATAGAAAATCGACAGAGAAAAGCAAAAGAAGTAACAGTTTATTTGTTTTTCCTTTAAAAAAAGTTCGAGAAAAATATCATGCGTATACACAAGGTCAGGAAAATGAAAACAAGAAAGAAAGCAGACAACACAAATTATCAGTTTGTTGAACTAACAAATATTTTTGCTTAAAAACTCATCGTTAAAATCTTTCAATTATGCTGAAATATACATTATTAACATTTTTCGGACTATTGTCCTCACCTTTGTCGCCATGTTTATCACAACGTTTCGTTCATTGTACGCTCCGGCCTTCTTCAAGTGGTTGGAATGTCGAACTTAACTCTTTATTTCGCTCACTGGGGTACAACGGCCGAAACGCTGTGATAAATATGGCGACAAAGATGAGGACAATAGTCCTAAAAATGTAAATAATGTACATAATACCTCATCACAGAAATATAGACAGATAATGCTGAAATATTCCTCGAATCAATTCCTGCGATTCTACATAAAATCAGTTCATTAGCTTTAACAGCATGTCGACGTGCGTAGGTTATTTTATATCTAGCGACGAGGGAATTAATTTCATTAAATATCTATATTCATATTTTTTGTTGTTGTTACTGGAGAGATTTTTGTTCATCCCCATATCAAATAGTCATATCTAATAAAAATAAGATACACAAGTATTTTTATATGGCAATGTAATAGTAATGAAAGGGTATTCCACACTACCCAGATATTAAGAACTGGAACCTCACCATCAGATATAGTTTAGTGTCATACACAGAATACCTTTACTGGGGTCGGAGAGTGAGGACTTACCCATGTGCTTTAGATGCTGTCAGAATATTCAAAGCTCTGTCGACAAAATAGACAGATATTAGCTTAATGAAACTGCCGAGTTTATCCGCCGTTTTCTTATATGAATCATCTTCATTATGATTTTACATGCGTATTTTATTCTTAGCTATCGATAACAACTAAACGTAATTACTTAGAAAATTGAATGCTGCCATCAATCTGGATGAGGTTTCTTGCCATGTACGAGATTTGTCGAACTCAGAGGGCCTTACGGTAGAGATTCTGTTGTATTTTTGATGGTTCATAGATTGAAGTTCTTACTGAGGTTTTACAAATTTCAACATAAGATTTGGTTAATTTTTGAAGTGAACTATGAAAAATTGAAAATTCGTTAAGGAAAGGTTACACAAGTAGATTCCAACGTGAGTGAGAGAGGATATTGTCAACCCTAATAATTCAACGCTTAAGGCGCTATGAGCGTTTGAGACAATTCGGGTAAATTTCTTCTACAACTAATGCTGTTATTGCTATGAATATAGTGAGTCTTTAACTGAGACAGTAATTGCTTAGTTAAGTGTATCCCTTCATATTTATAGTCGTGATTTTTCTTGTGTAAATCTTCCAAACAAGATTGATAAAAAAGAAAACGATTATATCATAAATATTTACTTTTGACAACATGAATTTAACAATAAATAAGGAAAGTGATGATATATTCTAAGATCTTGAAGCAAACAATAACAATTCTCACTTTTCATTCCTGAATAAATCCACGCTAATTGATAATTCAGTTTCATTGGAAACCCTCGGGTTGTTTTAACATCAAGTCCAGGATATACATTGCTGACAATGGTGGTATTCATGGATCTCACATTAGATACATTATTAAGTAGCATTGCTGACACTTTAACATCTATGTGTGGCAGGTCTTTTTCTTTATCTTTAATCTGCAAAAAGAAGTTTCATAGAATATCAGCAACACACAAGGAAGACGGTTGTAATTGTTTTATTGTTCTTACTTACAGATAAACATAAGGTCAGTTTTATCCAGTGTATTTTATCTAACCTTTTAATAAAACTTCCTTGGAAAAACATGCCTTGCGTTAAACTCTCAAGAAATAATGTTGTGTTCTCTAGTGGGGATGTCATACGATCTTTTACTGGGTGGGACAGTCTTAGTAGAGTAATGGGTAAAGTGTTGAACCGTGGCTTTGAAGTGAATTCGAACTCCAGTCTCGTTATTGCGTTCACTTTTGAACTAATATTCTTGGGAAAGTTATGAACCTTCTTATCCTTGCTACTATTGGTTAAACAGTATCACTACTGGTCTTCACAAGGCTTTGTCATAAAAAATGCCATTAAATAAAGAAACAAAACCAAGCAAAATAACATGGATATTAATGATAAAAATTGGTAAACTTAAATCCTGTTTTCGTTTATTGCATCCTGTCAATATGATAGAATACACGGAATGCTAGCATTAAAAAATGTATTTTGTCAGCCGCCTCTGCCACGGGAAGAATGTGACTCGGCCGAAATTTTGTTTAAATTGGAGTAAAGGTGTTTTGAAATCAGATTATTCTTTCTTCTAGACTGGTTGCCATATCAAGGCTAAATAACACAGTTCGCTCAACTATTTTCCTATAAGCGGGGGAGAACAGATGGATCCATGCCTTTTTTCAAGGCTTTAGTGTGAAAGCGATACACAAAGAGCTTAGTCTTGGATTTGAACTTGGGTCACTGTTTCCATTTAATGTTTAAATATGGAAAGAAAGATAACTCTATTCACATGCTTTCGGTTGAAAAGCTTATCAAATATCAGTGGCTTACTTTTTATATTTGCTAAAGAAAAATTAAGTGCAATGTAAATTGATAACTTTGATCGTTTCTATTTCGTATTATTTGTCTAAATTTCAGAGATGAAGCTTGATAATTACTATTACATAGAATATTCGGGCTCTTGATCTAATCATTATTGATATAATCACAACGTTTCGACCGAAATACCCTTCGGCCTTCTTCCGGTGTATCATGTTAAATTTAGGAGTCCACACAGAATCCCAAAATGAATCCCTTATTTTAACTTCTGGGGTAGACTGTTCCAATTCTGTTAACTATGACTGGATAGAAGTGTTAAGTTATTGTAAGTATTCCCTTTTGGTGGGATTGAACCGGCAACCTCCATATGGTTTTACGCAGAAATACCTTCCAACCACAACCTTGCTAAATAGAATATCAACCTACGTGGGGTTTTTTAATGCTAAAAACATTTTTGGAGAAGAGCAGTTGTTGCGTTACTATTTAACCATAGATGGAAGGAGAAGAGGCTTTATGCATTTCTCAAGTTAATTAGTCAAAAAGTGAATGTAATAACACGACTGGAGTTCGAACTTGCTTACAGCAATGGCGAAATCCTGCCACCACTCTTCCTTGATCCTTTCCTACTGCAACAAAAATCAACGAAGAGAAACTCAAACACAAAAGTTGTCGCTTTTATATCTACATTCTTTGAAAAAAATCTATCTCAGTGCTCAGAAGATATGTGACTGGTCACCTCCTTCGTTAATCACATCATGCAAGGTTTTTCATTAACTGATTCATTAAAATCAACTTCATGTCAACCTACCAAGGATTATTATGTACCTAGATACTAGCGAATCACGTAGAATGTATGTTTATATTTACATTTTTTGTGTAGTTTTTTTCCCTATGGTAATGTACTAAAGATATCTTTCTAATGCAAATAATTTTCTCAGCTGTAAGGTTTCAAGTATTCCTATCTAATACTAATAATTAAATCTATTCGAGTAATTATTCCTGTTTAATAATAGTTATTTTTTTTTTTGCATTGAGTTATATGGTTGCAAGCAATTAATAAAATTTAATAAAAATCAGAGCTTCAAGTAACTATTCTTGATACAAGTAATTTACAATTACATGATAACAAGTACTCCTGCTGAATATGAATGATTTTAAACAGATTTTTTTACCTATAGATGGGACCCTAACAAGTTCTAAAACTTGGTGTTTGAGTTGATCTGGGAGAAATGGCACCCGGAATTCCAGAACTGGAGCTTCATCAGTTTCTGTTTAATGTCATAGCTTGTACACTTCTTTTTGTTTTTTTACACCTTTGCATGGGACATAGCTCATTACAGTCCTATCCACAGTGCTTATTTAGAAATATGATTTGATGATTTAATAACTGAAGTTTACTGTTTCTCATCGAAAACTTTATTTTGTTTCTAAATATAACTGTGACTATTGTAAATGGTGGTTATGAATTACTTAGTAAAAATGACATTGGAAAGACAAATGAAAAGATATAATTATCTCTCTTATATCATCAACATGTCAATCAGGGGCTTGTAGAGTATAACATGCCCATATTCTTGGAATCCATGAGACCTTGTCTCTTTCTGTGTCAGGGAGCGGTAAAACTACGTTGTAATATTTTTTTGACTTATCACCTAAGCCTTTTTCAGTTTTTGTATCCCTTCCACATATTACTAGTTCATGTAACAATTTTGTATAGTTTTATCTGTTGGGACGAATTCATGTATTCTTCCTTTAATACTACATGAGTATTGTAATGGTTAGTAAGCTAGAGAGGCCAACTATTATTAGCAAGTTTGCATTTCACTGGCTATCTCAAACTTTTGGCCTTTTGCCACAGTTAAGCTAAGTTTTGTATATGACTATTTCAAATTTTCAATGTTCTTGTAAAAATTTATCAACACCTCCACAAAAACAGGACACCACAGAAACTCAGTTTTCAAAGGGAATTTAACTGGTTTGAATTCAGAGTTTTCCTTCTCCTAGACTAGTTGCCATATCAAGGCTAAAGTACCCTGTTTGCCCAACTATTTTATCGTTAGCTGGAAAGAGAATAGTGGGATTTATTCCTTTTGTGCCAAGTGAAATGCAAGCAGCCTCGTCAGGAATATGAACGCAAGTCATCGTGTTCATTTCCTGAAATGATATCATTTACACTACTTGCGCCTTTAAATGTTCATGTATTCGAAAATAAGCTTATCTTATCTTTCATTCAGTAATATTCAGTGTTAGTATATCACAGTCATTGGCTTAATGAGGAGAGTGTTTGAGAGGGTTCATTCATACCAAAGACTCAAAAATGGTACTGGATGCGGCCTTGCTTGACACTCAGCATTAGAAGGTAAGGATCAAGGATAAAGTGGACCAAGCTAGGAAATGGAGTAGCGCCCCCACACACACCTCGGTGTGGTAGCTATTGAAAAGTCACCCTCAACTAAAGGTCACCAACTTTACTTACTTTATTTATATCACAGATATATTAATGCCAATATCGGTCAGGTGAGTGGGTACTGGACTAAATGTCTTACCTATCACCAAGCATTCCGATGATGTAATCATAGCTTACTACCTGATCTTTTTCTTTTTTTTTTCAAACATTAACGATATTCAGAATTTTAAGTCATAAGTCACTTAAATTGAGCGTAAATGACAGAAAATACTTCATCTCAGTTTTATCATCTCAAGTATAAATTTAGAGTCTAAAAAATCTCTTAATGCGTTTATTTAAATCATTTGTAGAATCCACAATTTTTGTCTCCTTCTCCGGATATGTATGCATTTACCCAACCCCTCTGCTCAAGCAGAATGTGACACAAGGTACATTTTTAAGCGGAGTTTAACAGCTTTGAATTCAGAGTTTTCCTTCTCCTAGACTAGCTGCCTCATCAAGGCTGAAGAACCTAGTCTGCCCTACTATTTTACCCATAGCTGGAGGAAGAATAATTGGATTCATACCTTTCCCAAGGGTATTAGTGCACTGTGAAATGCAATCAGTTTTGTCCAGGATTTGAACTCGTGTCGCCGTGTCCATTTCCTACGACGATAACCATTACATCACGTGTGATATGTATATGGCTATATTTCATATTCATTTTTGTTCTTCTGGTGTTAATTTTTATGAATAGATGCGAATTTCTTTCTTTCTGTACCGACGTTAACATCAAATATTAAATCGTTGATGCGCCTGATCAACGTTCAATGTATCTTATACATATAAACAAATAGTATTTACTTCAATCTGGAAATATTTAATGTGCATAATAATCCTTAAAAGCAGAGTTTAATACGTCCTATGTTATTCATTTGTAATTTCATTGTTTTATTTTCGTGGAGGTAGCGAAACAGTTTTTTGAATAAAATTTTATCTGCCAAAAAGTTATATCAATTTAATAAAATTTTAATGAAGAAGTAGAAATTACCAAATACATTATTGTTTAGGCTTTTTAAGAATTTATTTTTGCAAAATAGAGACGTGCGTGTGTGTAAACGGATAGTAAATGAGAAAATGCGGCGATCGTTTTGCGACGCTTATAACAAGAGAAAAAACCATAAGCACCCACACTTAGACAAATAAATTGTTACAGTGTTCATTTTCATATATCATCACTCAGATTCTATTAACGGGGTTGGGTATTTAAAAACAAAAATATGCAACTGAAATCAATCAGAATAGGTCTTTTTAATGATTATAGATTAAAAACCTATCTTTAAAAAATGTCGCTACGAACCTTGGGTATTATTTTCTTATGAATCATGAATATAATTTGCTTTACAATTATTTGTTTATTATTATGTAACTGTTTCCAAAGTTAAACGAGAAAAATATTTCATCACCTAATTTCATTGGATTACCCATCCGCAAAAAAATGTGGGGAGAGTCTCCGTGGCTCACGTGCTAAAATGCGACATCGTATTAAGTGAGTTCGAACTCCAGGCACGCTGTTACGTTCATTTTAAGACTATAACCAATGGTCCAGGAGACCTGGGTCCAATTCCTGGTCACGTCATACCAAAGACTTAAGAAAATGGTACTTGATAACTCCTTGCTTATTACTAAGCAATATAAGGTACATATCAAGTGTAAAGAGGAGCAATCCAGGGAAAGGAGTAGCGCTCTCAGTGTTGTAGCTATTGAAAAGAGAGCCTTCTGCTCGCCCTCAACTATGGTCGCCAACTTTACTTTACTTATCCTTGAATAAAGTATGAGCCACTTATCCCAATGAGCAATCGGTTAAATGGTACAACTACTGTTCTTCTACGAGGAGGGCTTTGGCATTAAATAAGCCACAACGTTGATATGCCATTAAACAAAGAAACCAATCCATACAAAGGAAAAGTATAATTTTTATATTCTTAAAGCCACAATTCTACCATTAATGTTTATTCCCAAATTTACGCATTCTGAGAAGATATGATTAAGGTAAATATCTGTTTATGCTTTAGCTTTTTAACGGCATATCAACTTAGTAAGTCATTTAATTCCAAAACCAAAACTTTTTGAAGTATAGTTGGTGTACTATTTAACCCATAGCTGGGAAGTTAGAAGTTGATATCGTTTCATAAAGTGCGACTGGAGTTTGAACTCACTTGCTACGATGTCACCGTTCAGCACGTTAACCACTACACCACCAGGACTACCTCATTAAGCTTTTAGCCTTTGCTCTAAGATATATGTAAACATGTCAGAAAAAATGTTGATATATTCGATTTAAAAGTCTATTATCCCAGGAGTATTTTATTATCAAAAGTGATTATCCCGAAAGTTTTTGTAAGTATTGTTAGTACTTAATTAATCTCTCATATACAAGTATTTGATTTATCTAGTATGATATATATCCCTTTTATCTCTTGTATTATATTTCATACGCATGTCATTGAAGCAATAAATGAAAAGAAGCTGTGATAGTAATAAGGCTTTCATCAAATTCTAATGCTGGCGGCTAGACATAGTTTTGGGACCGAAGCAAAATCACCACTAAACTAAAATATCAGTTAACTGGAAGTACCTTATGAATTTATGCACAAATAGACTTTATTAGTTATCCGTCTCATTCTGGAAAAGGATGGATGGACATGAAGAGAGATCCGATTTTCATATGTAGTTTGCCTGGACTTTGGTCCAGCGCGAGCTCCAAAAAGGAACAATGGCAGACTTGAGGCCGTAAGGCCTCCAAGTTTGGCTGGGCTACCTTCGGGTGGGTGAGCTGCATTATTGACTCCTTTGGCCCCCATGTATAGCACACGACCTTGCTGTCTAGTTTAAGCTATAAGCAGGCATACGTACCTGGACCCATATTTGAGTCCAAGACCAGCTTGGCTCATTAAACTACCATTGCACTAAGTGGGTCGATGACCTAAACAGACCAGCAGGGTTCGAGCCTCAACTCGTACCCGACCTAACCCTCCTCTTAATCTCCACTTTAATCGGACTTCAGGTCATTGACCTTGTGTCAAGCCCTGTCTGGTGGGAGGCAGAGGCCTATGTAATCAGATTCCCATATGTTCGATTGTGACAAAAGAGGTTGGAGGGGGTTGATAAGTTGAGAAGAATCAGAGTTAGTAAAAAAAGGGAAAAGTTACTGTTCAAAGAAAATATTTGAAAACATATAAGATAAAATGAATAAGCCGGGCATAGACAAAAAAGATGTATGCGTTGTTTCAGAGATTGTCAGAAGGAAACATATTTATTTGTATTAAAAAAAAAACACCTGGAGGGTTTGATAAAAAGATCTTAATTGTTTAATATTTTCTACACAAAGAAAATAGTTGGAGATTAAAATGATCAGTAAAAATGTCTGGCAAAGTAGATGCGGCCTTTTCTCAAATCTCCCTCAGTTGCTTTTGGAATCCACGTCGCTTTGCTTGACCTTTTAAAACTTAAACCTTGGACCAGACACCGAATACTAAAGATTTGGTTTTCTACTATACTGTTTACACCTGTGTTGCCGATTTCTCTGTCACTCGTCTAAGAGAGCAATGAAAGGTTTAAAACCGCCGTATACAACAAACGGTATAAACAAAAAGACTTATTATATTTCTAACCCGTGTTGATTTATTTGTTCTTTTCTTTTGTGCGTTGGATTATTATTTTGACGCAATCACTATCTATTGACTTGTTCATCACTTCAGCGACTTCACTAAGCGACCTTCTCCCTTTCTGAGATCGAAACACAACGTGGGTAGAGGGTCGTGAAGAACCCTGATGAAGTCAAATCCAAGCAAAACATAGCCTAAAAGTATGGTGCCAGTGGAGAGCAGCGGAGACATGTGGGTTACACGATAACCTGTCGTTAGCAATCAATGCTTTACCTAGCATATATTGATATCGTTTTACTGAGGTACAGGAACTGGTCCACTTGTTCCTAAGGCTTGCCGTTTAATGAGGAGATGGAACCATCTTGATTAAAACATATCAACTCTGTTTTATCTGAGTTCACGTAGAGACCAATGGTTTTTGCTGCCTGCGCGAGGCGATGCAGTAGAGGTTCGGTTTGAGCTGGTATATTTGCAAACATAAAACTGTACAAAGTGAAATCCTAATAAAATGACGTTTGGTTTGGTTTCTTTGTTTAACGTCATATCAACTTTGTAGATAATTTAGTGCCAAAACTATTTTCCTTGAAGAACAGTAGTGACATAATTTAACCCATACCTGGGTTGATAAGGGTGTTCATACCTTTCCCAAGGGTATTTGACCAAAAGTGAACGTAATAGTGCGACTGGAGTACGAACTCGCTTATTACGATTCCACAGTCCATCGTTTTAACCATTACACCATGAGGACATCCACTAAAATGCCGTAATTCAATTTGCTTTATGTATTAAGTAGTACAATATACTATATTTTATATGTTATAATATTTACTTAATTTTGACTGTTTTGTGTGATAGTAATTTTTGATATATATAAATTGATTTTTTCTTTACTTAGTATGTGTAGCTGTAACTGACGATTTTTAAAGAGGATATGACACAATATCACTTTTAGATAATGTTTATTTGGGAGACGAAGATATGGTTCTTTAGCGTTTTCACTATAATCCCACGGCAGACAGTAAATGAAGTGAGCAATAAAAAAAAACTCTTCGAGAGCAAAACTAAAAGCAGCCAACAAAGAAGAACAAATGTAAATGGGGAAAGAAAACTTCAAAAATCTCTTTAGAAACTCCCCTAAAATCACAAATAAACAAATTACAAAAACTGTCAGTTGCCAACGAGACATCAAACTAAGTCAGTTTACTCGAGAAGAACTCAACGAAGTAATTAGAAAAATTGAAAACAGAAAAGCAGCAAGCCTTGACGAAATACCACCAAAAGTATCGAAAACAAGGAAATTTGATGATTTACTACTCCATTTTTGCAACGCTAAATATAAACGGAATATATTATAGAGATGGACAAAAGATAGCAATCTCCTCATCCTTTAGAAAAGTGACCTCGGAATCACCAAGAACTACAAAGGCATAACTCTATAGTGATTAAGGTTTATAATGCTCTGCTTTGCAATAGCATCGAACGTTACATTGAGCAAGGAAAAATCAGAATGGTTTCCGGAAAAAACGATCAACAACATCACGGATTCTAACAATCTTTCGAATTATCGAAAGAGTTCGGGTAAAAAATCTCGAGGCAACAGTTTTTGTAGATTTCTTCTTACTTTTGGTCTCACCAAATTAACTGTCTCAGACATGATGCTACTCTGTAGAAATGTAACATAGCCGTACATGAATATGTGAAATGTACATAGAATGTTCATAACATATATACATAGAACATAGGAATCCCGAAACACGAAAAACACTTACGACTTCTTAGTTCAGGTACGAAACTTTTTTATTACCTTTGAGTTAAAAGGTTTTTCGACATCGTGAGAGAGATACTATCTTTCTATACTGACTTTTCCATCTCCCCCAACCACACGTGCGGAACCCGTAGCGCACAAATTCGTCTGGCCTCGCCCAGGTCTCAATGTCAACTTACTGACTTTTCTCAAATCTCAGCCCACGCGTCTGGTCATGACGTCATTCACATCCCTCGGTCATATTTTCTATCTGGCGTTTCTATTTTGACATCTCTGAATGACACATCCTCCCCCACGCGCGTCAACACCTGTGATCATGTTTGCACCTAACTAACCCATGCGCTAGGCGAAAGGTTCTCAGCCTAACAAAACCCAAAGGCAGGATATATAAAACGAAATCCCTCGCCCATTATATTACAGAAACACAAAAGTCAAGGAACACTCACCGGATGAAGACCTGAACTTCTTCAACGTTGTTACTGGAATTTTGCAGGGAGATACATTAACACCCTTTCTGTTTATAATGTGCCAAGACTATGTGCTTTAACCGTCGAAAGATATAACCAAAGAAAATAGATTTTTACTAAAATAGCAAGAAGCAGATGATATCCCGCAGAAACCATAACAGACGACATATCATTTTTTTTTTGTTTTTTTTGCAAACACACCTGCTCAAACCAAATAACTGTAGCACAGCCTGGAGCAGGCAACAAGTGGCATCGACCTTCACGTGAATAAGTGCAAATAAAACAGAGTACATGAGAAGGAGCCAGGGCACCTCTGGTGGTGTAATGGTTAGCGAGTTAGACTAGCAAACCTACACGAGTGAGTTCGAGTCTCATTGGGTGCCCCATTCATTTGGCCTTGTGCTAAATCGAAGTAAAGACCTTCGTAAATTACTACATGAGAAGGGGCCATCTCCACTCATCTCTGAAATTA
The DNA here is from genome assembly GCA_963585895.1 of Sepioteuthis lessoniana. Taxonomy (NCBI): domain Eukaryota; kingdom Metazoa; phylum Mollusca; class Cephalopoda; order Myopsida; family Loliginidae; genus Sepioteuthis; species Sepioteuthis lessoniana. The sequence goes on along the minus strand of OY757911.1, from coordinate 58,206,401 downwards.
GCTGACAAGTTCATGTACCTCGGCAGCTGCGTCTCATCAACTGAACATGATGTCAGTTTTTACCTGGTGAAGTCGTTGACTACTATCAATGGACTATCGATCATATAGAAGTCTGATCTATCCGATAAAATAAAACGGGATTTATTTCAAGCAGCAGTCGAGTCAATACTACTCTATAGATTCACCACATGGACGCTGACAAAACGCCAAGAGAAAAAGCTAACTGGGAAGTACACAAGAAAGCTACAAGTTATATTGAACAAATCTTAGAAGCAATACCACACGAAATAACAGCTGTACGGCCACTTACCTCTCTTCACTAAAACCATCCAAATAAGACGACCAAGACATGCGGGACATTGCTAGAGAAGCAAGGACGAACTCATAAGTGACGTTCTCGTATTGACCTCTTATATTGACGTGCTAGTGCTGGTTGAAGCAAGACTTTACCTACAACAACTCTGCTCAGACAGGATGTTGTCTAGAAGACTTGCCGGGAGTGATGGACGTTAGGGACGGTGAGAGAGAGAGAGAGAGAGAGAGAGAGAGAGAGAGAGAGAGTCATGGAAATCTGTGCTAGCAGCGGGACTTGATCATGATGATGTATGGACTGAGTTGGTATGGGTAAAATAATATTCGCAAACTTACCTCTACTGACTGTTTCAGTGACACAAGAGGAAACGTCGGTGTGCTCCATTTAAACGCTGAACTGATGATGACATGCATTTCAATTTTCGTCAGTTTACTGTTATCAGTCAATTTATTTTGATAGGTAGCTGAACTAGGCACCAAGAAACTCCGCTGAATAAGAGGAGATAAATAATTGATTGATAGATCAAAGCATAAATAAATGGTCTTTAATATGTTTAGCGATAGACACAAGCATAAATAGGTTTACAAATGCATATATATATAAATGAATGACCAATTTGTTTCGAAAAACGTTTTTCTTAAATCGAGAAAGTATTCAAATACAGGCCAATAGATTGAGCTAACATCTAAAATGAATTCTCATTTCATCTCTTTGGCTTCACTACAAAAAGTTTGATGTATTTGAAAAAAAAAAATACAATCAGGAGATGAAACATTTGACTTTCATCTAACGATTATACGAGGATCATTAAATAAGTTTCCAGACTTTTTTCGTATGGGCACTTTTATTCATAGTACACACATGAAACTCTAGTCCCCTTTGAAGTAATCTCCTCTGGCTGCAATGCACTTGTTGTACCGTTCCAACAACTTCTGGAAGGCCCCATGGAAGTCCTCTTGTGTGAGTGTGTCAATGACCTTCGTCACAGCAACTTTCATCTCCTCAATTATTTCATAATGACTGCCTCTAAGCTTTGGGAATAACGAAAAGTCACAGGGAGCAAGGTCTGGACTATAGGGAGGGTGACGAACAGTCTTGATGCCCATCTTGGTCAAATAGTCTGTGACAAGGATGGAGTTGTGGACTGGTATATTGTCCTGGTGGAAATGTCACTGACCCGATATGAAGAGCGCTGGCCTCTTTCGACGGAATCTCTTCCTGAACTCCTTTAAAACCTCAACATCGTAACCCTAACCCTAACCGCTTGGGCAATCAACTCTGATGTATCGACTTTCTTACTCCTCCCACACCTCTCATCATCTCTCACAGACTGCCTGCCTTCCTTGAATCTCTTGTGCCACTCAAAAACTGATGCTTGATTTATGCAAGATGATCCAAAAGTAGTCTGAAGCATTCAATACGTTTCTGTGGAATTTTTTCAAAGTTTAAAACAGAATTTTATTGCATATCGTTCTTCTAAAGTGTCAGATTGCATTTTTAAAATTCACCAGCTGTGACAATCATGCTTTAGTAAGATGTATTCTAATTCCTGCTGTAGCTGTTCATTTGAACCTGAAATCATAAAAATTGGTCAGTTATCTCATAAGATGTATAGCAATAACATACTGAATTTTCAAGAATCTACGGCAATTGTAAATTTCCATACGAAAAAAGTCTGGAAACTTATCGTATGCACCCCGTATATATATATATATATATATATATGTGTGTGTGTGTGTGTGTGTGTGTGTGTGTGTGTGTGTGTGTGTGTGTGGCCACACTGGCGAGTTGTGATACAACGAAACAGTCTATAGATGACAACAAATACTCTCCCGTCCTGAGGACTGAGCACTCTTGCGAAGGAATTAACGGCTACCACTCGTGTAATGCAAAGCGCTTCTAATGACTTGAGTACTCTAGTATTCGGTAAGGCAAAATGTAAACAAACGAAAACTAATGCATAATAGCTTATTATTACAGAGCTGACGTATGTCACCTGTTGGCTGAGTGGTAAGATAATAAGTCTAACTCAAACTCTTACAATGAGTGTCCTGGTATGACTCTAAACAATCGAATGGTGAAGTTCCAGAGATGCTGGAGCTTTGGGGAATGCGGAATACCCTTCATTGCCATTGCTCTTTAGCCTTCATGGGGCAACTAGTCTAGGAGAAGAATAACACTGAATTCAAACTTGTTAAATTGCGCTTAAAAACTGACCTTGTGTCACATCCAGTTCGTGTGGAAGAGTTGGGTAAATATATATTATTCGGCAAAAATACCCTCACTTTTGAGATAATTATTTTGTATAATCTTATTGATTGTATTTTGATATATATTTGTTACCTAACTTTATATATTCTTTTTAGGATTTTCGTTTTTATCTCACTTCTATAATGTATAAAGAAATTTATATAAATAACCTAATCTATAAACTGAATACACTGGGTTTTTCAGAACAAAAATGATACCCTTTCCGAATCTATCAACTAAACCAATTCTTCTTCAAATATTCTCAAATATTAATTGCAGGGGTAAAAATAATTGGAAATTCAATTTTCAACTTTTTTTTATCTTTCCAGATATACAAATTTCATTCATGGAAAAAGAAAAGGCGTTTAAAGATCACTGAAATATTTTCCTAAAACATTCTGTGCATGTCAAATGATAAGTTAAAAAAAAGAATAACCGAAAAAAAACAAACAAAAAATAAACAAACAACATTTAAATGGAATTGAATGGGTTAAAGGGAAACAACTTAATAGTTTTAACAACACGTAGTTATGTCCCTTGCGTTCATGTTTTTTTACAGAAGCTATTTTTTCTTGATATGAATTCTTTACTTTTCCATGTTTTATTTATTGCATTTCTTATTTCTTTACATATTTTTTGATTGTTTTTAAATACCATGTTGGGTTATATTAGCCAGATAATTTTTAGGCGACAAATACAGGCATTTATTTAAACTCATCCAAAAAGAGTCAAATTGTGGACATATAATCTCATGAGGAAATATATTTTATGAAGGCGGGTATATTATATACTTTTATTATAAATCATCTAATTCAAAAAATAAGTTAGAAATTTATTATGAATGTCTGAATAACTTTCCATTTTCAACTTTTCTGGTGAAGAGTTTCAATTCTTAGAGGCATGGGACAAAAGCAATAACGTGCGTTTAAATAAGAATGAACAAGGAAGAGAATGCACAAAATGATTTCAAAGCTAAATGTAACATTTTACATCAAGAAGTATACACAATTGGTTTGTAATTGGTTTGAGAGAGTAATTTACATCGAATGTGCGGCTTATTTTCAAACAGAAAATCATGTCTATATTTTTGCAACCAACTACAGCGGACGGTTGGCAGACTTCACTGTCATTTCCCTTTCAATTCCTGGTTACTTTCCTGGATATATGGTGTTCAAGCTTCCGAAATAAAAACCGTTTTTCCTGCGGGCCTCTCACCAATAAATAAATGAATAGATAAATAAGAATAAAAAAATTCAAACCAAATTTAAAATATAAAATGAAGTAATTGAAAAATTGTCTACTGACCTTTGACAGTACTATATTTGAAGATTTGAGTTTATTAGAAAATAAACCTTTCATCGCGATATCTTTCTCTTTGTATTTTATCATCTTTTGAAACCATACAGATATTGATCGGATCCACATGCATATACATGCAAATAAGGTAAGCCTATACGCACGCAAACTTATATAGACACACTCGCATCTACAGGCATATATACATGACCGGGGCATAATGGTTATCATTAAAGGAAATAACCACGGCAACACGAGTTCAAATCCTGGACGCGGATGGTTGCATTTCTGATTGGGAAATATATAAATCCATTTATTCTCACTCCGTATATATACACGCATTTCATTGAAAAACAAGAAAATCAGTAAGTATTTTCCATGGAATATCTATACTTATTGATTTTCTCAATGATATTTTGCTCTGCGTAAGCTTATGCATATATGTATACATATATTATATATATATGTACAATTGTGTATGTTTGTCACAATCTCACTAGATGGGTTTGTAGTAGGCAAAATGCAGTATAATTTGGAGAGTACACAATATCTGTGACAGAGCTATTATAAAATATTATGCCTGATGATCATCCTATAAAGACGGCATGAAGTCAGTGAACGCAGATAAGCTTTCATGCTATTAAATATATATAAAACCTAATTTATATATATATACACTCAGAGGGTGTCCCAAAAAACTTCACATCATTTTAAAAGCAATTATCTTGAAAACTACTAAGTCTAGCCCAATGAAACTGAACATTTTAGCTGTTGAACATCAAAATTTAATTCTGGGACCGATTTCATATGTGTTCAATAAGTGCAACACTTGTGACACGGCACACGTCAAGTTGGTAGTTAAGCTCTTGCCAAACAAGCTGTAGCATGTCTCTGGTAACATTATCCAGTTCGGAAGTGATCCCCTGCTTCTAGCAAGAAGAGAGGGGCGGATAGACCAGTCCTTTCGCATATCCCCATAAAAAGAAATCTTATGGGAACAGCTCCAGAAACCGCGGTTGCCATTTTTAGAGAAAACTATTAATCTCGACCACACCCAATCCATCTCTCAAGCAGATTCTTATTGAGATAAGCACGCACTGTGCTCTTCCATTAAGAATAAAATCTTGATCTGTTTCTATAGATTCTCTGAAAATTTGAGGTCATTTTAAAAAGAATTGCCAAAATGTGAAATGATGTCAAAATTTTGGGGACACCTAGTATATATATATATATATATATATATATATAGCGAATATCATTGGATAGATTCACTTCTGTGCATAAAATGTTTCTCATTACTCAGAAACTAAAGTGAGATTATTTAGGGAACTACTCTAAAATCAATTTCCTTCCATCCCACTGAAACATCATAATCGAAAAGTAATGACTTACAAGTATTGTGATGTTTTTATTCAAATTAGTCAGTGCTGATTCCTGATTTTGGTAAACTTGAGTCATTTGAGCGTTGGCCTCCTGTACATAGTTAGCCCATAGAGCGAAGATGATGACTAAATGGCAGAAATAGCCATTTTCCAAAGGCACACATCCACGCATTTTAAATTAGTTTAGAAACCATCGATTATTGAGTGCTATATCTTCAGAAGGTGGATAGACGGTAACAATCCCTGAAACGATAAAGAGAAAAATTGAATATTTTTTTAAAGTCAAAGATCAATCATTATCATTATTTCGAGATTATTTTAGACTGATTCCATCCGCTTTATTTTACCACAGACTTTGTCCGGAAGTGCTTTTCAGACTTCCTTTGGTGCAGAGACGGATGAGGAGATTTATTTCATCGTTAATAATTCTGTGGTGCTTCAACAACCATTCACTTATTATGAACTATTGTTTGAACTATTATTTGTTTTATAATTCCTGTAACACTTCTTTCTTTTGTCTACACTCACATCCACGTTGATCATTAGTAGAGTTATTTTAAGCATATTCTTTTTACTATCACCAAATGTGAAATGGAATGCATGACTAAAAAGTATTAATAATGATATATGACGAACCAGACATGCCGGACACTACTGGAGAAGCAAGGACGAGGTCGTAAGTGATGTACTCCTGTGAACCCCCGCATATGGCCAATCAAAAGCAGGACGACCAGCTCGAACAGCTATGTGATGATACGGGATGTAACCCTGAAGACCTGCCAGATGCGATGAATGATAGGGAGACCTGGAGAGAGAGGGTCAGGAATATCCGTGCTAGCCGCACGACATGAGGATGAGGAGGATATATATATAAGGTGCCATTGGTAGATGCTAAAGACTATTTTAAACAAATCCTGGAAGCGATATCCCATAAAACAGCAGCTGTATGGCTACGTATTACCCTTGTCGAACACCATCCAATGCGGGACATTGTTGGAAGAGCGAGGACGAACTCGTAAGCGGCATTCTCCTCTAGATCCGTTCACACGGACGCGCAAGTGTCGGACGACCAACTAGAACTTATCTACAACAGCTCTGCACTGACTCAGGATGTAGCATGGAAGACCTACCGGAAACGATGGAAGATAGAGAGGGAATGTGTGTGTGTGTGTGTGTGTGAGAGAGAGAGAGAGAGAAAGAGAGAGAGAGAGAGAGAGTGTGTGTGTGTGTGTGTGTGTGTGTGTTAGGGAAATCCGTACTAGCAGCACGACATAATGATGATATATAAGGTTGATATCTATTATATCGTGTTGACATAGAGTTTTTATTGTAGACATGAAATAAGTTTGAAATAAAATTCTATAAAAAAAGAAAATAATTTTTATACACTCTCATATAACTGATCTGTTTTAGTTTAGTTTAGTTTGGTATCTTAAGTTTTATATCATCATTCATAGATTATTTAATTGGAAAGCCACCCTAAAGTGAATGTAATAGCGTGACTGGAGCTTGAACTCACTTATGTGACGTTGCATGAATAATTATCTCAGGACGAGAGTTTATTTTATGCGCATGTGACATCGAGGCAGTCTAGCACTTGACCCTCCGCAAAATAAGTCCTAGTAGAGACTCCTATTGCAGGCATATGATAACTGGCAAATAATATGGGGCTAATTTGGGGCCAGACTGATTTCCTTCGCTGGCAAGGGGGTTTCCAGTTCCACTTTCACATACCCATCAAGCCCTTCGTTTTCCTACCCCCTCGGATTACGGAAAGCATGGATTTCTATGATAAAATAAAATATCATTCACTGTAGTCAAATTTCCGAAATTCCCTTATAACGTTTTAAGGTGAATAAGACATTTAGCGAGAATTAATGAAAGCGGCACGAAGCTGAAAAAGATATGTGCAAAAGAAGGCAACTCGATAGATAAACAACATAACCAATAGATTTCAACACAAGGGAGCATTTAAAATGTAAAAAAGCTTTAATAAGCGACGACCAAACAAGGAATTATAAGATGTAGAAAAAAAATAGTTTCTTTTTCTTTTCTCCTTTCCTTTTCAACTATCGGCCAGCAGGCAGAGTCAAATACATGTGTCTTTCCCAACAGTCCTTTTCTCTTTCTTTTTTTCTTTCTTTTTTTCTTTTCTGTCTTTCTTTCTTTCTTTTCTTTCTTTTACTTGAGAAAGTATCTAAGTCCACTCACTAATTTACGGTTTATGAAACAAAATCCTTTATTCTTCTCTCTTTCTTTTTCTGAGTAGATATAATTTCAAAATTTGGGAAGGTTGGGAGGAAAAACAGAATCGGCTGGGTCAGCCTTTCCGCTGACTACTCTCCAAAGATTCTGTTCCATGCTTTTTACGAGAGATTCTTTCTCGGAGCGGGCTGTAAACCGACGTCTTTATCCGTCGACTTCTGTCCGCAAACTAAAGAGTCTTTTCCAAATTTCCTCTGACAAAAAGGTATTATTTTGGCGCTAAAGGGTTTGGCCAATCATTTGGCCTTTTCTTCTTCCTCTATTTCCTCCGGTCATGCTACTAGAATGACCTACATTCCCCTTCTCTGTCCAAGCGATTACAGGTCATGGAGTGCAGGTAGCTTGGCTTGTTGATTCAAACACCGTAGGGTAGGGGAGTTGATCTCCCATTTCCTCTTGGTAGCATACCACGTCACACTTATTACGATGTCGCTGACCAGCACATTAGCCACTCTGCGACCAGGACTCCTTGCTGTTCTCTTTTAAAGGAATAGTTACTGGCCCAAGCCGAAAAGTTATCGATCCAAACACGCTTCATCAGCAGTATAGACTGCTTCATCAGGGAGTACGTACAGCTTATTCTATGTGTGATGACCAGGACACAACTTTTAGTGGTATGACGTTCCCCCCCTCCGTTACGGCCGGTGATCAACTAGTGGTCCCGATTGGGGTAACGCACATTTCCTTATGCTACAAGAATACAATCGAGGGAGTGGGAGGAAAGAGAACAAACGAACAAACGCTTGGGGTTAACTCAAGTGCAGAAGGGAAATTATGCAACACTGCAACTGTAGACTAACGCTAGCGTGGTTTACTAGCGAAAATTCCACAAAGCAACTGGAATGCCGACTCATCTTGGCTAAATCTTCTTCACTGTCGCTAGACCCTATCTCCTGTCAACTGGTCTCACCGCTCCGTTGTCCGGTGCCGACTGCCTCTCTCCGTCGTCCCTCACCAACTGCCCGTTCCAGCTCCTTTTTCCAACTCTCTCTTCTCGCGTCCCCTTGCTCTTCCGGTCACTGCGAGATCTCAAGTCCAAAACCCTTTGTCGGGTTTCGCGCCAAAACAGACAAAGGAATCGTCTGCTTGGCGGGCCACCTACATAGTGTTACATACCTTCCCTTCTTACCCTTGTCATTTACTCACAAAAAATTACAACACCCAACAGAACACAGGGGAATTTTAACCACCCCTACCCAACGATTTCAGGAGGACTTTTCCATTCACCTCCAACGTTACTCAATTTTCCAACATTTCGCCCCATTCTCCAACCCATCGGAACACAGGGGAATTTTAACCACCCCTACCCAACAATTCAGGAGTATTTTTGGACTTGTCTCTCTCCTTTCCTTACGACCTGGGAGCATCAGTAATCTCTGCAGTTTGGTCGGTGTCATAACAGGAATCATGTTTCGGAAAGCACTGTGGAATTCACCCCCAACCCAGCAACAGTTGAGCAAGGAACCTTTTTTTTCATCCCAGCACCTTGCCAGCAATCCCTATGGATTTTCAAAAGATAAAAAAAAAAACAAAGCAATTGACACCATTTCCTAGATCGTCCAGCCATGACCAGACAGGAGGGAGCAACCAGACACCGCCCCACGTCCAGGCATCATCCTCCCAACCTATCGTCAACCGTTTCTTCAAAGTACCATGTTCATCAATACGTGTCAATTAGGCCACTCGCTTTCCCAAATCATCAATTGTATAACTTACTACCCTTCGATACCCGTCCTCGAAACGGGGGCGCTGTGCAACCAACCCCCAGAGGGACATGACCAGACGAAGTGAAGAAGTGCCAAGAGCAATTAAACTTGCAAACCAAAAAACAACAACAGAAAATCCATGAAGGAAAAAAAACAAAACAAAAAACAATAAGCAACAAAGCAAATGACAAGGCAAGCTCAATCCCCCAAAATTAATAAAAAAACAAGGTAAAGTATAACAAAAAAAAAAAGGAGAACAAAAAAAAAATCCACACTAACTAAACAAACAAACAAAAATAAATAAACAATTCACAGACAGACAAAAAAAATAAATAAAAATAAAATAACTTCAATTGCCAAAGGAATCCGTCACGCACCCATTCTGCATCTACCTTGTAACCTTTGTCTATCTCTTGGGATCTCTGCCCGCCTCCACCATTTCTCTTTGCGTCTTTCTTTCATTCTCTCCTGTCCACTTGAATTCTTCCCTCTACCAGGGTTGGTCTGGGGTGTGGGAGGGGATAGCTTTTGCTTCCAACCGTTTTTTTTAAATCGACCACAAAAAAAAAAAAGAAACAAAAAAACGAAAACTTTCTTTTCTTTTTAAAATCCAAAGTTTACTTATTCCTTTTTATTTATTGATTTATTTATTATTTTTTCTTAAAATGAGACAGGCATGGATGCAGTGACAAAAACTCCTTAGTAATATCTCTTTCTTTCTACTTTCATTCGCTTTTTCTTTTTCATTTTCATTCTTTTTCTCTTCATCTCTGTCCGTTTTCATTCCTTTGTTTCTCTTTCTTTTTTTTTCTCCGTTCTATTCATTTTTTTTAGTTCTTCAATTTATTCCTCCTTTTCTTTTTTCTTTTTTCATTTCTTTATCTGTTCTTCCATCTCTTTTTTTTTTTTAATTTTCCGCCATTCTTCTTTTTTTATTTTTTAAAAAAATTTTCCATCTTTTTTCTTTTTCTTCTTTTTTTGGAGAAGTTCTCCACTCCATTTCTGCACTCGGAACGATTCTACATTGACCAGTCAATTTTAACCTATCTTAGCGATCTCGCTCTCTCTCTCTCTCTCTTTCTTATTTTTCGTTTCATCTTCCTTTTATCTGTGGTTTTAAAACTAATACCACCATTTTTTTTTCTTTTAGTGAACCTCACAGCAAAAAATTTTATTTTTTTATTTTTACATTTTTTTTTCAGTCCAATCACCTCTCTAACATAAAAAGTCCTACCAAACTTCTCAGAAGGGACAATATATATATATATATTTCTTTAAGCCACTGGTCCTATCACTTAAGGATAATTATACTATGGAAACTGCTACGCAAAAAAACAAAAGCATTTGATTTCTATCGGTCAATATAAGTGTGGGAGGAGGGTAAAGGAATAAATACTTTCTTTTCCTTCTAACAAAGATACAACAAAAATTATCAGCGGCCATCAGGGGTTTAAACATACACACACACGCACACAAACGAAATAGATTACTAGGGTTCTTTTTTTCTCTCTCTACATTTTAATTTCCTTAATCTAAAAATTTTGTTTTGTTCTTATATTCGAGTGCAGGGGTGAATGTGTATTCTTACCTTTGTAGATTTCTTTTTTTTTTTTCACTTTTTTTTCTTTGTTTCTTTCGTTTTCTTTTCTTTCTTCCTTCCCTTTTTTTTTTTTTTTTTATTTACCTTTCTCGCTGGTCGCGGGTCCGTATTGCATTTTTTTCTTTCTTCTTCGTCCGCACGCTTCTCGACTCCCCCATCCCTCGATTCTTTCCTATTTTTTTTCATCAAATTTTTTTTCATCCTGGTCAACGGTGCCATTGTGACGTTCCCCCCTCCGTTACGGCCGGTGATCAACTAGTGGTCCCGATTGGGGTAACGCACATTTCCTTACGCTACAAGAATACAATCGAGGGAGTGGGAAGAAAGAGAACAAACGCTTGGGGTTAACTCAAGTGCAGAATGGAAATTATGCAACACTGCAACTGTAGACTAACGCTAGCGTGGTTTACTAGCGAAAATTCCACAAAGCAACTGGAATGCTGTCTCATCTTGACTCGATCTTCTTCACTGTCGCTGGACCCTATCTCCTGTCGACTGGTCTCACCGCTCCGTTGTCCAGTGCCGACTGCTTCTCTCCGTCGTCCCTCGCCAACTGCCCCTTCCAGCTCCTTTTTCCAACTCTCTCTTCTCGCGTCCCCTTGCACTTCCGGTCACTGCGAGATCTCAAGTCCAAAACCCTTTGTCGGGTTTCGCGCCAAAACAGACAAAGGAATCGTCTGCTTACAGTGGGATACCCAGGACAACACTTTTAGTGTGAGGACCAGGACACCACTTTTTGTGGGATACTCTGGACACCGCTTTTCATGTGATACACAGGACACCATTTTTAGTGGGCAAGTCAGGACACCACTTTTAGTGGGATAACGAAGACACTACTTTTTCATGGAGTGAGTAACCCCACTTTATCAAAACGTGGTATCCTGGGTATCATACTAAACTGCATCTGATGATGAGGCTTTATTCTAGAGATGTAGGGAGTTGGAGCGCACCCCATCATTACTATTAATCCAAGTTACCGGTTGTGGGAATACCTGTTTGGGTCCCATCCAAAGATCAGATATATATGCTTAAGAGTTATTTATCTTCAATAGGACGGCTTGCAAAAAATCAATTCTTAAGAAATAATTATACAAAAATGTAAATATGAACGCACACTGAATACAATTCCTTTGTCTCTCGACAAAATATAATCCTAGACGGTTTCATATGCCATTAAAATTAATCAATGCTATCGGCTTTTTATACTTGAAAACTTGTCGCTCTCAATTCCTAGCTATTTTAAATGGTCTGAAGTTTGTTGCAGAGTCTATTCCTATCTTTTTGATGTGGAAGTAAAATCAGATTATAAAAAAGTATAGCTCTATGGTTAAATTTAAATGACTGCCGTTGGTTAATTTTCATCAATCAAACCATAAGCAGCTTTCACAATAAAAATATGCTAGTTCAGTTTCGTCGCGATTTTGCAGTTTATTATGGGTTTATTTCGCACTTGAAATTGAGGAAAATTATCAGCTTAGTTCCCGTGGCTCTTCCTATCTTGGCAGTACTTACACTTTCGTCTAAAAGAAGTAAAGGCTGAATCTAATGCTCGGAGCCAAAGTGCTCATGATGAGGAACGTCTACAAAATGAAACATTCTTGGTCCTCACCCAGCTGGAGTTTCAATCCCTGCGTGGTACACTAAAGCAAAATTTTGTCCCATTATAGCATGGTAAAGAGCCAAAAAATACCTACTACGATGTTGCAGTGCACATCGTTTGCCGCTACTTCCCAGAGTCCTCGCCACCTCTTATTACATTCTTACTTAATAGGCGAAGGAGGTTGGTTAAAATTAACCCGAGAATTGCAATCGAAAAATAAATGTAAGAATACTCCATAAAAAATGTAATGATTTTGTTCCTTATAAAACATACCAAGAAAATATCAGTGAATTATACCACTAGTTAATTTCAGTAATTAATCACGCTAGTCTGTAAAATAATACTATTGATTCATTTTTGCCCACCTGCAAATGTCTTTGTGTTTAGATTTATAATATTCAGTTATGAAAGATCGAAATTATCTAAATAACGAGAAAATATATTCAGAGTCGAACAAAGAAAATGGAATAAACAATATTTAGCATAATTCTATGAGATGAAAAGAAATTAACTGGTGTCCGAAAAGAGAACAAGGTAAGAAATATCATAAAAATTATTAAATAATAAAAATGAAATTGTGAAGGCAAAATGCTTAATAGAATGGTGCCCAAGAAAAAATACGCGTAGTAAGAAAAGATCTTGTAGAAGATAGGGAGATGAGATTTGTTGGTCGGATAATGGCTGAAGCTGGCACGATCAAAATAATGAAAGAAATTAAGAAAGACAAAATATAGAATTCAAAATGGCTGCTGTTGCTTATGATGATATTGTTTTTGGAGAGAAACATTTACATACTTAAAAAGTCATTTTTGGTCTCTTTTGATATCCATAGCAAGTAAAAGTAGTTTTTTTAAAATATCATAGTTTTCATTGTTGATAAAAAATTGATAAGATCATATATTTTTGGATTTACTAATCAAGTAAAGAAGTAAAAAGTAAAGACAATGGTAATTTAGTAACAATGACTTTATTTTATAAAACTGAAGATCTTTTCGTCATCATCATCAGCATCATCATTTCTTCGATTCTCTTTAGCGATCCCACTCTATCAGCCGTCAGACCAGATAGGTCCACTAAACGCCAACCAGTGTCCGTACATAGTAGATGAATATAGATTTTTACTGGTGTGTCCTTAGGTAGAAGTCCATAATAGAATTTTGTTTTTGAGTTCATCCTTACTTCCCAATCAGTGCATATCATCTCTTGTTCACCTATATGAAGTTGGAAAGCTGCTGATTTGTAGGGTGCTGCTTCTAGTATGTATTCAAAACAGTGTGTAGCATCCATGTGTTATATTACTTGGAGTAATATAATCAAGAATAATATTTAAAAATTTAACAATATCTTCTTAATATTAACAGTGTAACGCGTTAGCAATTTGTTATGTGTATAAATTCAGTTTATCTTCAATTACCATGTATGTAACTGATTCAGCCAAGTAAAATGATACATTATCCTTCTCGTCATGCTCTGAATTTCAAAATCATATCTAAGCTAAATGTTAGAGTCAGATTATTAGTCATCTTCGATATCTACTGTTATTATAGTCTATTTAATTACATTCATACGATTATTATCTTTGTGTCTGATTGCTTTTGTATCATGTTGCTAAATAAGTCAATCGCTTACCTGCTTTTCGATCTGTTTTGATAAAATAGTCGATAAATGGGTCCTTTATGAGATAAAGAACGGAGAAGCGTGATCGAAGAAATTAGCTACAGGACTGTTGAATAGACGGTCAGGAAAAGGTTGCTGGTAAATATTGCAGATAAAAACCAAGTGGGAACTGTTGTAAACTGAGGTCAGAATATTGGCAATGTTTGATTACAAGTCATTGTTGAATCTGTCCAGTCCGACATGGTTTCACAAACCTTTTTAAAAGAAACAGTCTATAGGTTGGTATCATCATCATCATCATCAAAGCATGCCGCCAGCACGGAATACTCTTGACTTTCTCTCGCCATCCATCCCTTGATGGAACCTAATAGCTGCCTAGAGCTGATTGATATAAGTTTTTGCCGGTTGGACTTCACTGATGCGCCCATGTGTCCATAGGAAAATATCACTTATATATTTGTCCTTGCTTCCTCATGAATGTATAACATGTTGTATACTCATATATAGATTCTTGCAGAACACAACGACACAATGATAACGACGAGGCAGTCCTTTTAGAAAAATATGTACCTCTCACTTTATTTGAAAGCTTTTGTGTGAGAGGGAGTTGTAGACCGAACAGAACTGCAACATATTTACCCCCACTCTTATGGCCATCAGTGTTTCTTTCTCGTTCTCCTGGTGCTGCTCAACCGAGGGCCCGGGAGCCCACTCTGCTGGGTGCTGTTTTCCCCTATCGCATCTTGTCACCAACGGGTCTGGTCTCCAAAACTGATCTGACTTACTGTCTTCCCCGAGTTATATAATAGTTCAATCGCCCACTCAATATCTCCCCATAACTGGCCATCGGAATGTGTCACTTCCGCCGTCACTGGAATGGCATGTTTGATCGTCATCAAGCTGAAATAATTGTCATGCAGTTCACAGGTCACTCTCTTCCGGTGTATCAGTCTGTAACTGTACCACGGGATTTTACCTTGTCCCATATTGTCAGCAAAGTCCGCCTACGCGATTTCTTCCCATAACTAGCCATCGGAATGTGTCACTTCCGCTGTCTTTGGAATGGCATGTTTGGCTGGGTCGAAGGTCAATATACAACAAATGCCCGGCATATCTCACTCGTCTATCTTAGGTATTTTGCGAGATTGGAAGTTGTACAGCTACTGTTTTGTAGGTTGCTGCTTCCAGGGTGTGTTTAAAACAGTATGCAGCATCCTTGTGTAATTCTCATCTAGCGTTTTCTCCGAGTGTTTCGTTAAAGTTCAGATGGTGTATTCATACAGTTGTACAAACATTCCCGTTTTGTTTCTTCGGAGAGGTCAGATTTTCACGTGGCTGTCAGCCTGTGAATAGCAGTCCAAGTCTTCCTTATGCGTATGTTGACATCACGTTCAGGTGATGAGACAATGCTTCTGAGGTATATGAACAGGTTTGCCATTTACTGAGGAGATGGCTCCATTTTGATTAAAACACGTGGATTCTGATCATTTGGTTCTTATTTTGATTGATAAAAAATTATTTGTTTGAATTAAAGCGTGGAATGTTGGAGTCTTCCTCGTTGCAGGACTAATTACTGTACAAAAAGTTTGCGTCTTTACAAAAAACCTGAATTCTAAATGTTAATTTTTTTAGGTAGGCAAGTGAGAAGTCTCTCTCTCTCTCTATCTCTTCGTCTCCGTCTCCATCTTCGTCTCTCTCTCTCTCTCTATCTCTATCTATCTATCGATCTCTTCGTCACCGTCTTTGTCTTCGTTTCTCTCTCTCTCTCTCTCTCTCTCTCTCTCTCTCTCTCTCTCTCTCTATCTCTCCGTCTCCGTCTCTCTCAATCTCTCCGTCTCCGTCTCCGTCTCTCTCTCTCTCTTCGTCTCCGTCTCTCTCTCTCTCTCTCTATCTCTTCGTCTCCGTCTCCGTCTTCGTCTCTCTCTCTCTCTCTATCTCTTCGTCTCTTTCTCTCTCTCTCTCTATCTCTTAGTCTCCGTCTTAGTCTCTCTCTCTCTCTATCTATCTCTTAGTCTCCGTCTCCGTCTTCGTCTCTCTCTCTCTATCTCTCCATCTCCGTCTCCGTCTCTCTCTCTCTCTCTCTCTCTCTATCCCTTCGTCTCCGTCTCCGTCTCTCTCTCTCTCTCTCTCTCTTCGTCTCCGTTCCGTCTTCGTCTCTCTCTCTCTCTCTCTCTCTATCTATCTCTTCGTCTCCGTCTTCGTATCTCTCTCTCTCTCTCTCTCTCTCTCTCTCTCTCTCTCTCTGGGAAGATTAGTAACTTTTTATACATGTATTTACCCAACCCTTCCGCATGAGCAGATGTGATACAAAGTCAGTTATTTTTGCCGATTTTAACAGCTTTAAATTTAGTTTTCCTTCTTTTACACTGGTTGTCATAACGTGGTTAGAAAATGTCTGCCCTTCTATTTACCCATGGGGGTGTGGTAACCAGTTGGAATTATACTTTTCCCAAGGATATTAGCAGTAAGTGAAATGCAAAGAGCCGCGTTCATGACTTGAACTCTGTACACGGTATTCATTTCATCCGATCATAACCATTACACCCAAGTGCTACCTTTAAGTCTTAAGACGTGTGGAGGTCCTCTCTAGGTAACGGTTTTCGTGTAATTATTGAAAAGTTTATGACAAAATGTCGTGTTTTGCCAATAATTTATTTACAAAAAAAGTTGTGGCGTTGAGATTTGATTTTATAATAGATAGGTATGGAAGTAAAAAAGGAAATGAATCCGACAGTATGAAGAAAAGTTGAAAAAACAAAATAATCCAAAATTTGAGGAATTTATTATGAAAGTCGACGTTGAACGTTCCGGTTGTAATAACTTTCTTAAGGACTTTAAATTCATGAAAAATGTTATTAGAATAGCGTTAAATGTTTGAAGAAATAATAGAAGAAACATTAAACATCAAACATCCATAGCAATTGGATTATTCTGTTTTTCGACTTTTCTTCATAGACAGATATGTAACTTCAATATAAGATTATTCTCATAAATAAAACATACATTTTGCGGAAATTTAAGTCTATTTAGACGAGCATTTCAATCATCAAAAGGTGAAAAAAAAGTCCCTTGTAATAATTTTCAAAGCTTAGTACAATGACTGAAATATGAGGCACCCAATGAGAATCGAACTCACTAACAATGATTTGTTAAGGTAGTTGACTAACTATTACTCTACACGAGGTGTCATTACAAAGCATTTCAATTTCCGCTTGTTTATGCTCTTTACTGTTTCGATGATTTTCACGGCTTATGTTTTTCTATATGTACTCTTTTCGATGACAAATGTTCAATGAAGCATGCTACTATAACAAAAAGGTCCCTATAGCAACAGTACACAAGACACCTAACATGCAAACTCACTTGTCAGCGTATGGTTATAAATAGAAATCTTCTCAAACGTTGCGTAATGACTAAAATGCTGGACCGCGGCCTCGAAGTAAGTGATTTTGAACTCTAGACGCGCTATTATGTTAACAAATGTCATTGAGAAAAGTAGTGGACACTTTATTCCCACCAGCTATGGGTAAAATAATATCGCTGCTGTTCCTATACAAAGGTAGATTTGGCATTACATGACCAACGAAAGTTGATATGGCATTGAGCAAAAAAATACCAAATCATTACAACACACTTAACTGTTTCTATGCTAAATACACTGTAATCCAAATATATTACGGTGAATGCGAAGGTAGAATCGTCTATTTATAGAGATCCGAATCAAGGCTCTTCTGCTCTTGATTCTATTTTATTTAATCTATAAGAATGGAGACCGACGTCAAAATTCCCTTAGTTATTTATTCTCCATGATTACCAAATTATTAGCATCTTATTTCTTGGTGGAGTGGTTAAATTGCAGGACTTCAGCCTCAAAATATTCGAATTCAAACTCCAGTCGTGCCATTACATTCACTATATATATATATATATGAAGGCATTATTGGCAACTCTTGCATATCAATCTTACTCGGAGCACATTTTTAAATAAAATTTAATATACATTCAGTTTATCATACTATATTCAGATTAATGCTGTCGCTGCTTGTTTGGAAAAATATAAGATCAAATATGCATTCGAAATATCTATTGTAAAATGTTTAAAAGGGTACCTGCGATTATCGAATAAAACTGAATCTGTCATCCGTATACCTCGCTTGGTGTAAACAAAGTAGTAATCCATCGGAAATACATATTAAAAAACAAATAAAACGTCCTTAAATCCAAAATTTTAATAAAATCCACTGTTCACATCTTTTAATTAAAAAAAAATGACCATCTTAAAACCAGGATGCAATGTAGGTAACTACTGTTTGTACCGTTTGTTAGTTTGTTTGTTTTTTTAATGGCATATCAATCTTCTTGGGTTATTAACTACCTAATTTATCCTTTTATAAGAACTGTAGTGGTACTATTCAACCCATAGCTTGGAGGATAAGAGGTTTTATACCTTTCCCAAGAGTATTTTTCCGAAAGTGAACGTAATAGCGCAACTCGCAGTCGAGCACTTTAACCATTGCAGCTCGAAAACCCACGCATGTTTCGTAAATTGATCAATTTTTTCATCCAGATGAAAGATGGGGGATATAAAAAGAAGTGCCCGTGGTGTAGTCATTATCGTCGTTGGAAAGGGACACGGTGACACGAGTTCAAATCCTGGACGAGACTGAGTGCATTTCACATAGCACTAATACCCTTGGGGAAGGTATGAATCCAATTATTCTCCCTCCAGCTATGGGTAAATAGTAGGACAGTCTAGGTTCTTCAGCCTTGGTTAGGCAACTAGTCTAGGAGAAGGAAAACTCTGAATTAAAACCTGTTAAACTCCGCTTAAAATTGACCTTGTGTCATATCCTGCCCGAGCGGAGGGGTTGGTAAATAGTATAATAAATGACAAACATTTGACCATATAAGTGATTTTACTTGTGAAAAGAGGATAATACATAAGATACTAAAGCGTCTCTTTCCGGGCTGTAAAGAGCTTTCCAAAAAACAGTTTATTCAACTCTGAATTATTTCCTTTATCTATCATACATACTTAATAAGATTTGCAGGGTTGCAGTTGGAGCATTGACAAGACAGAATATTTCTAGTACTTTATCAGGCTGTAAATTCGTAACATTATTCCAAGGATACTTTGAAAATACACTCTAAATCAACGAAGAAAGTATTTAGTCTACGGTCAAATTAAAAACAAACCGAATGAAAAACTTTTTTTCTTATTTCAGTTTTTTATTATCTTATCCAATTCTATATTGAAGCCTGGTCTTTTTGTAGCAATTAATCGACATGATGATGAGTCAGAATTCTCCCTCAGTTATATCCGTTGCTCGTCCATGCAAACCTTTTCATTTAAGTTTTTCATTTAAATTTCAAATTCTAAAATTAAAGCTTTGCACGTTTCGATCACACCTTATCAATGATTTTATATGAGTAGTCTCGATGCTTTTTCATCCAGCTGATTTTAGTGAAACACATGCCCAGTGCACGTGCAGCGTTCATACACGCTAGGACTAGATCTGTACGACTTTTTTCTTCTTTCCTAAGGATTTGAAGATATTGAGAACTTTAAAAGAAATACGATATCACACCTTTGTATCACATTAAAAAAGTTTTGTTGGCTTTTGGGTTTTACGTCGTATCAACACTTTTCGGATCATTTAACGCCGAATTAAATCACTTTGGTTAGGTTATGTTTGATGGCATATCAACCATCGTTGGTAATTTAATGCCAAATCCATTTTTATACATATAAATAGTTCTATTTCAAACAATTCAGCTTAACATAAGTACACAGTTTAAACGTCAAAAACAGTTATATTTCAAGCAATTTAGTTTAGCTAAAGAACAGTTTAGTTCTATTTAACCCATAGATAGAACCCTATCAGGTGCTACCACTCCGGGTCAGAGGGGACTTGGGAGAGATGGCAATAAAGGTGTACTCCACATTCCCAAAAGCTGCTGCATCACAGGAGCCTCAATATCAGATCGTTTAATGTTCAATCCAGGTTACTCGTTGGGGGAGTTTTATCTTTCAGCAGAGATACAGTTGGTGTATTCTACAGCCCCAGCCATCTGGACCACTTACAGAGCAGGGACACTATAAAAACATCTCGGTCAAAGTACTGGCACACCCATCTGGGATGCTGCAGCGTGTCACATGACAGTAATAGAAACCTATTTACGACCTCTTTTTTCTTTTGTTCTTTGAAGAGTAAAGAGATTGTATTAGACTCTGCCAGTACATAGATATCTTTTGCCTAAACCTGTCAAGTAACACTTTTAAATTTTGCAATTATTTCATTTCTTGCCTGTTTATAGAACATAGCAATTGGGGCACGTTTGTTTTTTTCCTTCATTGTAATTCCACCGACATATAATGCATATAGAATATTAAATGTTCTCAACACCATAAACGAGACGATTGCGTTTATGTGATTCACTACTTTTTGGTTACATCGGTTCATTGGCCTACTGGTTAAAGTGTTTGCCAATGGTCTGGGAGACCTGGGTTCAACCCCTGGTCGCGTCATACCAAAGACTTTAAAAATGGTACTTAATACCTCCTTGCTTAATACTTAGCGATATAAGGTACGCATCAAGGGTAAAGTGAAGCAATCCAGGGAAAAGAGTTGCGCCCTCCCCACCACCCCAGTGTAGTAGCTATTGAAAAGGAAGCCTTCTGATCGCCCTCGACTACGGTCGCCAACAACATCAAACCTCACCAATTTTAAGTGTGATTAAACCCATGTTTGAAGGAAAGGCGGTTTTCTTAGAATAATCTTAAAAAAGCTAACATTGTGATAATAAAAACCCTGGGAAAATGCTTTATCCTTAATTTTTAATCCATGAAAAATAATGTAAACACAAAACTGAGAAAAATCTATTTTATTTTATAGCCAAACATTCTGGCTTCATAAAACATTAGTCAAATTAATTAAAATAATTCATATTAATTAATCATCAAGATATTTGTCCATCAGAAGAATAAAAGATTGAAGAAATGTTGTACAACACTTAAAAGTAAGGAACCAAATGTCTTGATTTGGCTCGTAGATATTTACTTGTAAAAACATCGTCAACTGTAGAAAAAAAATCTGCTCGTTTTTTTTGTTTTTTTTTCATTTAGTTCTACACAAAGATATTTCTGATATGACAAGTTTCACACTGCGGGCAAGTAGCTTTTCTCGATAGAGAGTTATTCCTATTGGTGATTCCATATTTCTTGTTTCATTATTTAGTAATTTCATAATTTGTTTCACTACATTATGTTGAAAACATCTCTATTATCAATTAAAATAATTTATTTTGATTAATTTGTTTTATGTTCCAAGGAGCCAGATATTTTTACTATCAAATATTTTTGGGTTGTCTCAGATTAATGCCTAGTTCAGTTTTCATAGATTAAGAATAAGATAAGAAACCTTTACTAACAGTGGTGCATCAATATATTTAGTTAGGATAGCAGCCAGTCTCATACAACTATTATTACATATAAAAAGATTGAAGACCTCGATTTTTTAGAATAATTCTATAAAATCTCTCTTGCTTCATTTGATTACTACCTATTACAGAATTGACAAGTGATGTGGGAATATCACATAAAATACATGAAGAGAAGAAACTACTCTGTGCATTTCTTTTCATCAAATAAATACATTTTCACTAAAACAGTATAATGCAGCGAAACTTATCAAACATTACAAAGAGATTATCACTTATGACATAACGTAATCTTAATAAATCGATTCTTATAAAACAACAATTTTAAGTTATTTTTTTGCGGTTGGAAAATCTTAAACAGTAAAATACAGAAGCAATTCTCGTGGCAGAACAGTTATTTTCATAAGAAATGGAATCGGTGATCCGAGTTCAATTCCTGGTTGAGGTTGTTTGCATTTAACTTCGTGCAAATGCATTTGAGAAAAGCCTATGTCTATGTTTTCTTCCTTCCATCCATGGGAAAATTGTAGGACAGACTTCTCTTTAGCCTTTATAAGGTACTCAGTGTAGCAGAAGGAAAACTCTAAATTCAAACCAGCTTTGCTCTGTTCAGAAATTGACCTTACACATTAACTTATTCATTCCATGTTATTACAAAACTGTGGAATGCCAAACTAAGGGACAAAGATATTTCATAGGAATACTTTTTTTAAATTTTAGACTTTAATTGCTTTATGAAAACGTTGCTTAATGATAAATATTATGTAACGAGGATTGAATGTTTGTGAAAAGAATCATCATCATGTCGCGCCTCTAGCGCAGATCTCCCTGACCCTCTCCTGCCACACATCTCTATCGTCCGTTGCTCTCGGTAGGTCTTCAAGGCAACAACCTGTAACGTCACAGAGCTGTTGTATGTAGGTTCTAGCTGGTCGTCCTGCATTTGCTCGTTGATTAGAAGGGGTCCACAGGATTATGTCACTTATAAGTTCGTCCCTACTTCTCCAGCAGTGTCCAGCATGTCTGGCTCGTCTAACTTGGATGGTTTTCGTGATGGGTGGTAGGTGTTCGTACAGCTGCTGCTTTGTTGGGTGCTGCCTCCAGGACTTGTTTAATATTGCTTGCAGCATTCTTGTGTAATTGCCGTCAAGCGTCCATGTAGTGCATCCATATAGCAGTATCGATACGACCGTTTCTTGGAAAAAACTGCGTTTCATTTTATCGGTTAAGTCTGACTTCCATAAGACCAATACCCTATCGAAAGCTGTCCATGTATTTGCTAGTCGCGTGTTGATGTCTGTCTCGGTTGATGAGACACTGCTTTCTAGATAGGTGACCTTGTCTACAATTTTCAGAGAACTACCATTTAGTGTGGAGATGCCTCCTTTTTTATTAAAGCACAGAGCATTAAAAATATTGTCAACAATAGTCTAATGATTTTGTTTATTTGGTCCCTATTATACAGTATAATGTCCTTGTTTATTGTATTCATAATTGGTAAACAATTCTTCTTTTTTTATATTGAACTCAATAGACAGTCTCATGACTTTGTCTCTTATGTCTTTAATTGTTTAATTATATTTTTACAGTTTCACAGTAAACAAGATCATTTGACAGTTGACGACACAATAATTTAAGACGAATGAGGAAATTGTTTAACTTGAAGTTTTATCGAAATTTTATAAAACTGTGGTCAGTGAGGGTGGAGCTTCTTTTAAATACGTACGTGGCTGACCCAAATGGAAACGAGTATGACTTCACCACAATGCCTAGTAGACAGTAGATTGGTCTTGCTTTTGTGTTCCCAGTCGACACTAAAATGATTTTGTTTATTCCGTTTTCATTAGACAGTCTAATGACATTAGCTATTTCTTAAATAACGTTACTTACCTCTAATGACTATGCAATATTCGCATTATACAAAATTTGCTAACCCTTATTATTAATTTTGGGTAGTATCTTCTTTAATTTAATTTTACTAGCTTTTTTTTGAAAACTCTGTATATGTCAATTTACTCAAACAAGATACAACGCTGATCTGAAATAAGAAGAACCTGTTTCCTTGCTGCTGTGTATTGAAAAGCGGAACTTTTTGTGATGAAAAAAAAATTAAAAACATTAATATAAAATAAAAGGGTATTAAATTGTAATTGCAATTAGAAGAGTGAGTGACAATGTAAATTTTAAAATTTAAATATATATTTCCTATGGAGGTCAACAGTTTAAAGACTGGCCAGAATATTTCGTAAGTGTTTTTATGTTCATGCCTGAGTCATGTCAATAGTTTCTATCGGGCTTTTTCTCCAAGTGTTTGGTGGGAAGTAGACAAAAATGTCACGAGCTGTTTTGAACAAATCCTGCATACAGCCCTCTACAAAACACTAGACGTTCGGCCTTTTTGTTCACATTTCACAAGTTATCCAAATAAGATGAGCAAGACATGCTGGAGAAGTAAGGACGGATTAATGAGTAACGTTCTCTAATGGACTCCTTCACCTGGACACATCAGTGTTGGCAGACTTGTAAAAACTTATATTTATCAACACTATACAGACTCTGATCTCCGGCTAGAGGCCCGATAGGGGATGAGTGAGAGAAAGAGAAAGAGAGAAGAAGAAGAAGAAGAAGAAGAAGAAGAAGAAGAAGAAGAAGAAGAAGAAGAAGAAGAAGGAGGAGGAGGAGGAAGAAGAGAGAGTCAAAGAAATCTGTTCTATCAGCACACCCCAATGATGATGATGGAAATGATGATGATGAATGCCACTAGCTTAGAATACGTTATGGTTCCGAATTAGAAATGTTGAATTATAAATTTAAATATTTCCCAAATGCTTTGGACATTCATCTTGAAAGAACCGGCAGAATATTGGACTAAATCCAGAAACCTGTTTTTTTGCATTAGTTACCAAATGATAGAAAATAGTAGTTTAAACAGAACAAGAGCTCTTTTCTGGGAAATATCTAGTGAGTACTTGTTAATTATTCAATGAATGATGGAATATAAAAATCTTTTATTTATAATAAAGTGTGATATGATTTTCTCTCATATCGATTTACTGCAGCAAATGATGTCAGTAAAGAAGACACGAATCGATGATTGATCGAGACAAACACTAATTGTTTGTCGTGCAACAAAGTCGGTTTAAAGATTACATTTACAGACAATTGATACAAAAAGGAAGGGAAAAATTGTATATCAAAGAGACATCTGTCGCAGATATTGCCTTAAAACCACGTGGGATTGAATCAATAATGTAAAGTACAAACATATCCACAACAATTCGAAAATATAACACTTTTCTCTTGTTGAATGACATAGCAGAGTTATCTTTTTTACACAGAGGGTAATAAATCACAAAAATAAAAAAATAATTTACTCACTGAGAGTGAGAGCATTTTCCCAAAGGTGATGATTCAATCATGAAGATTTTCTATTGAAGAAATTAATATATGGAGTTCAATAGATGGATTAATACTACACTGTAAATAATTGCTTTTATTGTATTTCTATTTTGTTTTGTTAATTTGGGATCAACAGCTACAAGTATGAGTCTTACACTCTCCAAATTTCTTTGATGAAAAATTTATATAATCATCAGTTTCACACTACTTTATCTTCCATTTTACTTTTTGTTATGTTTAATAGCAACATTAAGGTCGTATTTCATTCTTGGACCATTATGTAAACCGTATAGATCAGAAGATAAAAAGTATACCCTGATACAACGCCATATTGTTTGTTTACACTTTCTAGTAATAAATATAGATACCAGTTTTTGGCACGGACTCACCAACCGTTCTCACCGAGTGGGCCAATTTAAGTTGACTGCCTGGTTCCAGGGAGTTTCTCAACATAACAGGAATAAGTTTATCGCTTTAAGTCAGAGTCAGAGGCATCCCACAAGGTAGAGCAGAGAGGATCAAGTTTATTTTTTTGTGACAGCCACGTTTGTGTTTCGATTTGTACGTGGTCCCGTGATATAAAATGACATCATGTTAAAATCTAAATTGATGGGAAGTCGGATAAATCCCTAAAGTAGTAGTTGATGTAATAATCTTAAGTTGTCGAATTTTTTTAGATGGGGTCTTTAAATTATTATTAATTTTACAATAGTTTATTTTCATTTTCGTTTTTCTTTGTTTTTCATTGCAACGGCCAGGTTGTTTTTTAATCTACTTCGCAGTATAGGCAGTAAATTAATAAAGTAGATCCCCCTCGACGACATTTTGACTAGTAATTTTGAACACAAGTAGTAAATGGTAGTTTTTTACTGAATCCCAGGTGATAACAAGTCTCTTCAGCTCCCCAAGACTTTTAAGAGTAATCTAGCCGATCTCCACTCTCGTGTTGACATAACCTTTTTTGTGGTCCTATGCTAGTCACGGAGCCCAATGTGGTGTGATTACTTGTCTCAGTACTTGTTGTGGCTATTGTGTTCGTGACTACCACATTAGCTTCCAGCTGTTTGTTTTGTCAAATCCTTCCGTACCCACGTTGTGTTTGAAAGATCCACGGAGTGGGGTTGACACAATTCAGCCGGATCTTCTTCTGGCGGTCAGGCAATATGAGTGGCTAGATTGTCTAGCAAATCAAACAATAGAGAAAACCCGTTGTTTAACAAAACAAAAAAAATCGTTTTTATTGAAACACGTTTGTGAGACAATAAATAACAATCAAACGATGTTTGCTTTTCTGGCAATCAGAAGAAGAAAGAATATCGAGAGAGGAAGAGTGACGATGAGGTGCGGTTAGAGTAATAGTAACATCTCTAAAGTCTGGGATTTTGAAATTTTGTAACGTCTAAAGGTTGTTCGGAGTACTTCGGATCTAGAATGGAACAGATACTTCTTTGGCAGTCTTGAGTTTCTTCTTTGTCTTTTTTTCTTATCCTCTCTGAAGATTCATTTAATTATCCCCTTTTTTGTTGATCAATATCTGGATTAAAATGGTTTCTGATTGGTTGTCCAATAAGAGGCAATTATTCCCGTTGGTTAGCCAATCCTAGTTCAGGATTATATCTTACCGGTATTGGGAAAACCCTTTATAGATGCTTTGACCAATGGTAACAGGGTTAGAGCAATGGGGTTGACATTGACCTTCAAGATAAGGACTAGAAAAATATGCTTTATGAAATGACGCGTTTCATCATTATGATTGATGAAGTTAGTTGACAACCAAAAAATAAAATTAATCTGCTAACCTTTAAAATCAAAACCAATTGTCTCGCACTTAACTGACCCCCAGGAACGATCAACCAGCTTTTTAAATTAATATAAGCCTTAAACCAAAAGATACTTATTTAAGAATCTTTTTTGTTTTTGATATATATTGATTATAAAATATTTCATAAATTCTAATTTTTTACATATTAATTAAGTACTCAACCGCACGTCGTGTAACATTTTAATTCTTCTTTTAATCTCTTATTGCAACAGTTCTTTTTCCAAAATTTTATGAGTAATCTAGCTAATCTCCACACTCATGTGGGATCGATCGTATTAATTCTTCTTTTAGTCTTTAATTACTCCTACCCCTTTTCCAGATTTTTAAGGGTAATCTAGTAAATCTCCTCACTCATGTAGACAGGACCATTTTAATTCTTCTTTTAATCTTTTTTTGCTACAGTCCCTTTTCCAGACTTTTATAAGTAATCTAGTCGATCTCCACACTCATGTAGTCTGGACCGTTTTAATTCTTCTTTTATTGCTCCAATCCCTTTTCGAGACATTTTAGGACTGTTCCAAGGGCTGCAACTATGATTGTCACCTTCATGATTCACTATTTTTTAACTCCCTGACAAGCCCAAAGTATTTTTCTGTTTTTCACTCTCTTTTACATTCCATCTGTAGCCTGCAAACACGGTACAATCCATTATTTAATACATTATCTTTTCGTGATAATCAAATCTGATTTTCTTGCATAGATAAGGGTGATCTGTTTGTATCTCAATTTTGTGCGTCTCATTTTCTTGGACTAATTCTAGTTTTGCACGTTCCATTGTTTAGCGGCTTGCACAATTCTCTGTAGTTCAGTTCCTTAATCAGTCATATCTACTTCTGTACTTCTTTTGTGTCAGTTTTCTGCATCCGCTTATCATGAGCTTAATTCCTAAATATCCATTTCTTAATAGTGTACACTGCTTATAATTAATTTCTGCGTTTGCAAACTTATTCCTCATGATAAACACTTTTCCTAATGGTTTTAAGATGGATTCAATTTTTCCTAATGGTATTTAGATGTATATCATTTTTCTATATTGAGAAATTATTTTACATCAGGATATAAAACTGCAGAATTCTGAAAATAAAATGTTAATATTTGTCTGTTCTGGTTTAAGCGTGATAACTTGTCTTTTGAAGTAAAGCCTAAAAGTAGGAAACCATTACTTACTGATTACGAATAAAAAAGTTGGGTTTAGGAAAACATGACTACAAGAAGAGTTAGAATAATCGAAGGATTCAAGATGCAGAGTATTACATCAGCTTTAAAAAGTTTATTGTAGACGAAAGAGATTTTCCGTTGGCTTTCAATTAATCAAATGCGAAAATATTCTATATATTCTAATAATGGAAAATAATAAAAACAAAATACTAATATTAAAAAACAACGCCGAAAACTATATTTCTCTATCTCAGTTTTTTTTATGTATAAGATAAAGAAATAATTTTTTGTTAAAATTAAAAGGAGGCAGCTGTGGTGTAACGGTTATCATCGTGGGAAATGATGTCGGCGACTCGAGTTTGAGTCTTGAATGAGGTTAATTACTTTTCTCATAGCGCTAATACACTTGAGAAAAGTTGTGAATCATACTATTCTGCCTGCGGATATGAATAAATTGTAGGGCAGACTGAGTTCATTAACTTTGGTATAGCAAATGATCTAGGAGAAATAAAGATCTGAATTCAAACCAACTGTTGACCTGGAAAGGTATGGGATGCGTCAGGCTTCTCCTGCCCAAGATACGCTATATGACTTGTGCCCCCAGAAGAAGCTAGATTTTGGGAACAGTTAAGATAGATCAGAAATCGATTAATGGCTACTGACTTGTGTACTGGCAGTTAGTTACTGGACTGTTGATACGTATTAATCTTCTTTTCCGTTTATGTACCTATAAACCGCAAAAACTCATTTGTCTATATTTGTTTTTTAACAAGTATTAGCTACAATCAGGGAGTTATTAGAGTCATTTGGAAGCATTTTTATCAAACTAGTAAAGTAAAATCCACCAACTCATGAATTCCTTAGTAGTAGAAATTATAATTTAAGTGACCTTAGTTCAAATTAACATAAATAACGGAAATAATCTCTTAGTTATTTGGAAGGCATTGCTTGCTTACATTGAAAAAGATAAAGAAACTGATTGGAATACATATATATATATATATATATATATATATATATATATATATATATATATATATATTTAACAATAAGCCAGCCGATGGTGGGAATGATTTTATTTTAGGATTTTCTTTCTTCACTATCTATGAAATAGAAAAATCCAATTGAGAGCTCAATGTAAAGTAATAATAACAAATCAAAATACAGAGAAAATAATTCCATATAAAAGAAAAACCTTTAAAAATCACTCATATCTTTTTGTTATAATATTTATTTTAGCAGACTCTATATTTTTTAAAAAGTTAGATCTGAATCATCAACAAAAACAGGAAGGGAAATTTCTTATGGAAATTTAGAAAAAAAAAAAAAAAACACAAAATTCCGGCTACCAAATCTCCCGAACCAAAATTTCATCATTTTTTTTTTATATAATTAAAGACCACATTATTTGTTTTCCTGTCTCTTTGTCACGTTGACAAATGAGATACAATTTCTGTACTATTGGTTTGGGGAGATAGCTTAGCCGGAATTTTTAGTTAGAATATGAAAATTATAAAATATATGCCATTTAAATGGTAATATTCAAATTTGAATATGTTAGAAAATATTCACTTTATTGAGGTCTCAAAAACACGTCATACCATTATGAAGGATGCTCAATATATATATATATATATATATATATATATATATATATATATATATATATATATATATATATATGAAACGCAGTTTCTTCCTGGCAGCAGCTGCTGTATGGATGCACCACTTGGACGCTAAGTAAACGGCTGGAGAAGGAGCTAGACGGCAATTATACAAGAACGTTGCGAGCAATATTAAATAAGTCCTGGCGGCAACACTCCATAAGGCACCAACTATACGGCCACCTGCACCCCCATCACGAGAATTATCCAAGTTAGACGAACCAGATATATAGGACACTGCTGGAGAATCAGGGACGAGCTCATAAGTGATGTACTCCAATCGACCCCCACATATAGCCGGGCAAAAGTAGGACGACCAGCTCAAAAATACATACAGCGGCTATGTGAGGATACGGGATGTAGCCCTGAAGACCTGCCAAAGGAGATGAACGATAGGGAGAAGTGACGAAAGAGAGTCAGGGATATCCGTGCAAGCGGCACGACATGATGATGATGATATATATATATATATATATAATTTGCTGCACTGATCTAGGTTTAACTGATTAATCGTCTCAGACTACGGAAAGATTACTTTTGGATACTACTTTAGATATTTCTAAAATTGACACCAAATCTGGCACAGGACTATAGGTAGGAAGTATCCAGTAAATGCAGCCCTTTAGAAAAATTTCCAATTATAATTGTTAGAAAACCACAACAGATATCCTTTTGTTATAAAAAGCCAAAATACCAAGGCAACCCATTAATAGAAAGTAGATTTATTCTTCGGTGTTTGCTTAATTGATTTTTGTGTCCCAAACGATTTTTATTTTTTATGTACATTGATGTAACACCATGTGGGTGAACATAAATATATTACGTCGTTGCTATGAAAATTTCAAAGGGAATCGTAGTTAAATATCAATATTCACATGAGTTCGCCATTCAGGATATGATTTTATTTCATTTGGCTGAATCGCGAATCAGTAGAAAAAATATGGCTGACCTCTTAGTTAAGGAACGGTTCGGGTTATATTTAGGAAAGCTGTGTAATCTATTTGTTTCTTTTGGGAAAGTTTTCTAGTTAGGAGACTGAACTTTAAAAAATATCACGCATGTGATTATCATTAGTTCTCTTTTGAGAGTTGTTAACACAAGGGTTAGCTGATGATTCTTCACTGGAGTCTGTGTGACGGCAGATCTCAATCCTTCAGGACTATTCTTAGTATTCTGGCCGATCTTAATCATGCTTTAGTTTAGATAGTCTCCACACATTCTCTTATTTCCAAGTCCTCCAGTTCAAGTACCAAACTTTTGGTGACTGTACCGAGCGTACCAATTTCAATTGGTATCAGTGTCACTTTCATATTCCATGTTTGTTTCTTTTCTCTAGACTGGCCTAGGTACTTTGAGAATTGCAAAGAAGTTTGAAGAATTGTAAATCTAAAGACGAATGAAAATTATCTGATGTTATAAATTTATTGAGTCCAAATACTACTACTACTACTACTACTACTAATAATAATAATAATAATAATGATGATAATAATAATGATTTCATAGGAACCAATTATATGAAAGGGAAAATTGGTCATGCGAATCAAAATATCAAGGGTAGGTTATGAGGAAATAAACAGGAAACGGTTAATCATATAAGTGAATGCAGTAAACTAGTACAAAATACGCGACGAAGCATGGTTTGCCAGGATAGATGATCTACTGGGAACTTACAGAGGGATTCAATTTTTACCATACTAATTTATAGTATAATGCACAACTCAAAATACGTTTGAAAAAATGAGACGCCTAAAATTATTGATTTTGACGCACAAGCGGATCACTAAATCTCGCTCAGAAAACCAAAGCTAGTGTTGCTTAACAAGAAGAAAAGAACTTATTATCTTTTGGATTTTGATTAAGGGAGACCACAAAGTAGACATTAAAGAAAGGGAAAAGATAGACAAATACCTTGATCTTGCCAGAGAACTGAAGAAGCTGTGGAACATAAAGGTGACAGTAAAAACAGTTGTAGTTGGTGTGCTAGAAACAGTTCCCTAAGGCCTAGAAAAATACTCAAGGAATAAAAGATCATAGGAAGAATGGAAACCATACCGACCACAGCAGTGTTTAGATCAGTTAGAATACTTTGAAGCATCTTGGAAACCTAAGAAAACTTGATGTCACTCAGGTTCCAATGCAAGACAACCAGCTAACACTGGTGTGAAACACTAACAGGAAGTGAAATAATAACATTCCTTGGGACTTAACCCCGCACGCGAAATCAAACCAAAAGTCCAGACCTTGTATTAATTAACAACAAGAAAAGAACTTTACGTTTAGTGGATCTTGCTGTTCCTATCGACCATAAAATGAAAATAAAAGAAGGCTAAAAGATAAACTAATGTCGAAAGAAGTGAA
Source organism: Sepioteuthis lessoniana (assembly GCA_963585895.1). Classification (NCBI taxonomy): domain Eukaryota; kingdom Metazoa; phylum Mollusca; class Cephalopoda; order Myopsida; family Loliginidae; genus Sepioteuthis; species Sepioteuthis lessoniana. The sequence goes on along the minus strand of OY757911.1, from coordinate 58,174,528 downwards.
AATGCTGTTGAGCATAAAGTTTTTAGTGATAGTAATTGTAATTAGTACTCTTGAAAGAGTGCCTAAAAGCCAGTAAAATGGATTTTGAGAAATGTTGATTAGAGGAAAAATTGAGACCATTCAAATGACAGCATAATTAAAAAAAAGGAGAGCTGAGGAGTCTTACTGTTACCCAGGTTTCTATGAAAAATGACAAAAAAACAAACAAAACAAAACAAAAAAGAAAAAAAAAAAAAACAATTTGGTTAATCATCGAGGTATGTAACATTAAGCCAGAGTGTTCGGCTTTCAAATGAAGTAGCTTTCGCATCAGATTTGTGCTTATATAACATAAAAACTTTTTTAAGAGTGGTGAGCCCATATATTTTGCCAGGAGTAGTATAAAAGATGAAATACAAAACTAAAATTTAAATTATGATTTGAACTTTAAAGGGGTAATTAAAAGTGTAAAAATCACAGCTCTTCATAAGTTCCTCTTTTGAAAATACGATTTTGATCACCTCATTGTTTAAAATGTAAGATGAAATAAAAACTAATCACTGGATTTTAATAAATATAAAAACCAACACATCAATGTCATGAACTGTAGCAATATCATCGTAGGACACTATCAGTAGTGAAGATCGGAATCAGTTCGAAAACAAAGATAAGAATTACGACTCACTATCTGAGAAAATAAAGGCTTCCCTGCGTCGGTGAAAAATGCTCCCCAGCAGGATTATAATAAAATGATCTCTAAAGTTTTTTATCATTAAGGGTTTTCGGACTATTGCCCTCATCGTTATTTCCACAATGTTTCAGCCGATATGTCCTCCGGCCTTCTTCAGGTGTTTGTCGAACTCGGGAACTTACACGGAACTTCGAACTACGTCCTTTATCGAATCCATGGATGTCAAGTGTTCTGATTCCGTTAGCCATAACCGAGTACAAGTGTTGAGTATTCCTGTATTGTTACTCGCCAGCTGTCAGGATTGAACCTACAACCTCCAGACGATTGCTCCTTAAAGGCTTACGGAACCAATGTCTATAACCGTTACGCTATGTGTCCTGCTGGACAGTTCAGAGTGAATTTTTGGGACTCATAAACTTAATGTTCTTACTTGATTAGGATTATTACTAAACGTCAATCCTCTTGTTTTTAGTACATTTGTTTGAGTTCTTCCCCGGACCATTTTAAGAATGGTCAGGGTGTATCTTACCGCGAGGGGGATGCCCGGTTATTTAAGCTTCTGAAGTGATTTCTGATACAGCGTTTAATTTCGAGAAGTTTCATTGTCCATCTAAGACTTATCTTACTTTTCTTTGATTTCTGTTTGATCATGCCCGTTTCTTATAGTCCCAGGTACTTTTAGTTTTATTTTTCTCCAAGTATTCTGATGTTTTCCTGATTTGGGAGTCATATTCTTTCTAACGTTTCTCTTTTCCCATTTTTCTTATAGGCATGGCAGATTTTTCACAGCTGAATCCTATTGTTAAACCGTTATTAGATTCTTTAGTTTGCATGTGGGTTTCCAGTTCTTTCGCATTTTTGGCAAATATCGTAACATTGTAACATCGTCCTTATATGTTATGTTTATCTTTCCCTGTGTCTTTGAAAATTTGTTGCCGCCTGTGAATATTCTTGATATATAATTAAACAGCATGATTACTATAACAAAGCGTAGTGGTGATAGTTTCCCTTCAAGATGCTTCTTTTTATTTTAACTTCTGTTAGGGTTGTTTCGTTTTCCTCTTTCTAGTTTTCTATAGCTTTTGTGAAGTTTATAACTTTCTTGAATATTTGAACATTTTAGATATTATTTTACTCCTTGCATTACCTGGTGAGCTTTCACTAGAGTGACAGCAAATCTCGTCGGCTTTCTAGGATTCTTCTCAATATTCTGATCGATCTTAACAATGCTATAGTCTGAATGGTCTCGGCTCACCCGCCAAATTCTAGCTCTTCCAGCTCCCTTACTAAGCATTTGGAGACTGTTCCAAGCCTATCAATTACAATTGGTATCACAATGACTCTCATATTGAATAATTTTTGGCTCTCTAGCAGGGTCCCAAGTACTTGTCACTCTTTTCGATTTCTTTAATTTTCACCCTATGACCCGCCGGAATTACAAAGTGCACAATACGGCAGGTTCTCTTTTTTTTTTGTTAATTATCACTAGATGATATGTTTGTTGGTGAAAATCCAAGAAAATTGTATGCGTCTCTTTCTCCAGGACCGATCCTGGTTTGTGTATTGGTAATATGGTCACATTTCTATCTCTTGCACAATTCCCAGTGGATTACCTTCCCGACCCAGTCTTCAAAAATCTTTGCACAAGTTAGCTGTCTTCCCTTATAATGTGATTAAGCCTTTCGTCTATATCACCACAAAACCTACAATATTATTATTATCATTATTATCACTATTATTATACTCCTTTTCCACATCGGCGTTAACTGATGGTCTTCCACAGGAGTTTGAGTGACAGCAAGCCTCCTCAAGTCACTAGGACCCTCCTCAGTATTGTGGATGATCTCAGTAATGCTATCGTTTGGATAGTCCTCATGCCTTCTCTTATTTCCAAGTCCTCCAATCCTTTTATCAATCCTTTGGTGACTGTACTGAACGCGCCAATTACAATTGGTATCACAGTCACTTTCATGTTCCATAGTTTTTTTCAGTTCTCTAATCAGGTTTAGGTACTTATCTCTCTTTTCGTTTTTTTTTTTTTTTCAGTTTTACCCTGTGATCAGCTGGAATGGAAGAGTCCACAATACCGCAGGTTCTCCTTTTTTTGTTGACTATTATTAGGTCTGGGTTACTGGCTGATATTTGGTGATCCGTTTGTATCTCAAAATCTCAGAGAAGTTTGTGCGTCTCATTTTCCAGGGCGGATTCTTGATTGTGCATATACCATTTGTTCGCATGGTAAAATTTAAATTTCATGTACAATTCCCAGTTGATCACCTTGCCCACCGAGTCGTGTTTAGTCTTATACTCCTTTTGTGCTAACTTGCTGCATTCGCTTATTATGTTAGTGATCGTTTCGTCTCAATCACCACATAACCTACATTCGCTATTTTGCGGCGTCTAGTCTCTTCTTGCTTTGATATAGTTGGTTCTTAAAGCCTTGGTTTTTGCAGCTATCAGAAGGGATTCAGTTTCTTTCTTAAGGTTTCCCTTTTTTAACCATCTCCAAGTTTATTATTATTATTATTATTATTATTATTAAATGTAATATAACTGCGACTGAATAATCTGTTTAATTTAAATTATTATATAATTATATTTACACAAAGTTAAATAAAATCCAACTAAAATCTTTATTGACAAGATTTCTTACTCATGTTTTGTTTAGAAGAAACATGCCCGCACTCGCCACGTCTATATGACACCTTAAGGTCATTCATCGTTATTTACTTTAGGTGGAGATTGAAGTTGAATTAACAAAGGGATAAGATGAAGAGGTGTCGCAGTAAATTGAAGGATAAAATAACAATGGTCCAATCCTTTAGATCTTTTTACATTCTGATCAAACTAAAGTCAACTTAGATTCAATAGATTTCGTGGCGATGGAGTACGAAGTTTAATTTCCAATGGATAAAGGAAGTAATAACGGTAACGCGCTCGAATGCTTTTGGGGTCAGGTTCAGCGGATTCTTGTAAAGAAAATGAGAAATACGTCCTCTGCCTCTGACTAAAAAATATCACAGGGTTCTAACTGAAAATTAAACACACACGAAAGTTTAATTCAGCAATATGATCATTTTCATAAGATCTTAGAATATTCAGTGATGAATTAATTCATAAAAGGGGCCTTTTATGAAAAGAGAAATATTTCATCGCCTATTTCAAGGCGTTTATTAAAATTCCTGAATCTTTTTTTAGTTTGGTTGGTTGGTTGATTGGTTTTTATGATATAGCAACCTTTGTAGGTTATTTAATACCAAATCCATTTTTATGCAAATATTCAGTTCTATTTCATACAATTCAATTTTGCATCACTACACAGTTTCATTGTCAAAAACATTTCTATTTCAAGCTATTCAGTTTAGTCAAACAGTTCTATTTCAAACAATTCAATTCGGCATAATTACGCAGTTTAGTTCTATTTGAATCCATTTTATCCAAATGATTAGTTCTATTTCAAACAAATCAATTTAGCATGAGCACACATTTTAATTGTCAAAAGCATTTCTATTTCAAACTATTCAGTTTATTCAAACAGTTCTAATTCAAACAATTCAGTTTAGTATAAGTATATTTTCTATTTACACACAGTTGAATGTCAAAGCAGTTCTATATTAAACAATTCTGTTTAGTGTAAGTACAGTTTCATTGTCAAAAACACTTCCATTTCAAACAATTAAATTTAGCATATGCACACAGTTAAATTGTCAAAAACGTTTCTATTTCAGGCGATTCAGTTTAGTCAAACAGTTCTATTTCAAACAATTCAGTTTTGCATAAGTATTTGACCCATAGATAGGACCTTATCAGGTGCTACTACTCCGGGCCAAAGTGAACCTGGGGGCGATAGCAACGAAGAGGTACTCCGCATTACCCAAAGTCCCAACATCACTGGAATCTCACCATGAGATTGTTTAGTGTTATATACAGGAGACTTATTGGTGGGGTCTTACCCCTCAGCAGAGATGCAGTCGGTATATTCCACAACCCCAGCCGACTGGGCAAGAATCTTTTTTATGATGAAATTTGAAAAGCATTTCGTAGAATACATAAAGCAAAGAAATCTGTCAGTCATTTTTAAAAAAATTTCAAAATCATATTAGATTATTTTTATATTCAAAATGAAAGGAAAGTCCCTCACTGATAAACACACACACACACACACACACACACACACACACACACACACACACACACACACACACACACACAAATCTGACTCGGAAATATCCTGGCACTTTTAGGTATTCTAATTTTGCTCTACATTATGTATAGAGCAATTTTACGTATCGTCTTAAGTAACTCTGTTGGTGTTTTTTTTTTATTTCGTTTGGTCAAGTATTGAGATACTGGATGATTATTTTCAAGCAGTATCGACTTTTCTTTTTTTCTATTTATTTTTTTTACAGATATCGGTTGGTAATATTTTTTTTACAAAAGGCATTATCCGTTTCTTTTTTCAGGCCACCAGAGTTATAGAAATTATTAAAAAGTTAGAAATAAAATAGAATATATAATAATATATATAATAATAATAATAATAATAATATATATATATATATATATATATACATATAAATTATGCATATGTGTATTTGCAATCATAGGCATATAAATATGTGAGCACATAGAGTCAGGATACAACTACTCATATGCATAGTTTTCTTGCTTCAAGGTTTCTCCTTGTATTAAAAGTTCTAATGTTTTAGTATTTTCGTTGGACCTAAAACTGGAATCAGTGTTGAGCATCAGCACTGATGAATATCCCAAGTCATGATCGAAAATTTTATTTCATGACAAAATTATAATTTCTCTTTTATTCAAATTATATGTGTTCCTATACATAAAAAATAAGGGACGTAAAAAACGATAGAATATATACGAAAACATGTTTTATATTTATTTTCAACGTTTGGTTTGGTTTGGTTTTATGGCATATCAATCATTGTAGGTTATTTAATGCCAAATCCATTTTTATACATATAAACAGTTCTATTTAAAACAATTCAGTTTAGCATAAGAACAGTTTTTTTTTGTTTACACACTGTTGAATATAAAAACAGTTTCACTTCAAACAATTCAATTCAGCTCAAGTACATTGCTTAGTTCTATTTAACCCATCGATAGGAGTCAATCAAATGCTACCACTCCGGATCATAGTCTTCTGGACATGATGATAAACAACCTGATGTTGAGGCTCCAGTAATGTGGGAGATTTGCAGAGTACCCCTTTATTGTCATTGCTCCCAGGTCCACCATGGCTCGGAGAGTTAACATCTGATAGGGTCAAATCCGTGGGTCAAAAAGAACTCTCTGACATTTAAACTTAGTGCAAATAAATGACTTACGCTAAATTAAGTTGTTAGAAATAGAATTATTTGATCATTTAAATGTGTGTTAACAAATGAGTGAAGTTTAATTGAATGGTTAGTGATACAAAGCAATACTTGGAACCATTTAACTTTGTTGACTTATGCTAAATTGAATTGTTAGAAATAGAAGTGTCTGATCCTTTTATTGTGTGTATTAACAAAATGTGTTTACAAATCATATACTTAATACATACGAAAAACAGGATTTGGGATTAAATAAGCAACAATGGTTGATATACCATTAACCAAACCAAACCAAACCAAACCTAAAATCTAATGTGAACATTGAATAAACGATGATTCGCTATAAAATAACCCTAAACAGGTTGATATTACGTTAAAATAAAATTAAAAAAAACTAACAAATAAACACATGAAATATAGATGTATATCTATAAAGATGATTATTTCCGTTTTGTAATTTTAATTTTATTTTCATCTTTTAATATATTTTATAAGTGTTTCACTATAATGACAGAGTAAATGAACTGACGAAAATAAGAAACAACAGAAAAAGTTACATTTCCTTATACAGATTGAATTTTCTTAAAACAAAAGTGAAAAACTTTAATCCCATTTTCGACAAATTAAATTGTAGATGAGTGAGTTTGTCAAGTGCTATTTCTACTACTACAAATACTACTACTACTACTACTACTAAAATATTCGAAGAATTTGAATTGGTGCAGCTAGTCATATGAATTACAAGCATTTGAAATTCCTATTTATGGTATATATCCTTTGTGAATCTTTCTTATCCCAAAAAGGCTGTTTCGAAGTTTATTTTCCACGGTCAAATTGAGAAAAAAGTTTTGGCAGGGTTCTTTATGCAAAAATACATTCATGTACACTACCAAAATAAATAAATAAATTGATAAATAAAAGTAGATGAATAAATAAATAAATAAAACCTTGCAATTATTAAAATCAAAATCTATCTGAAAACATGTATACAAATCTTTTTTCTCAGTGGTTTGAAAGTAGACGTAATCAGTTTGTTTTGTGTATCCAGGAAAAGAAAAAAAAACCAGCTTACCGACTAAGTTTCACCTGTCTGCCTCACTGTAAGCTACAGTTGTGCAGTCACATTCGTAAATGAAAAACACATGGAGCTAATTAAATCGTTGTGATGGAAACGCTACAACAATATTTTCTTTTCTGGAGTTGTTCATGTTCAGTGGTCCCTGTCACAATAACTTTTAATAACCATTGACTCATAAGGTGAAGTAAGGTAACATTTAAACCTTCTCAAAAAATGTTCAAGAATCTTCCCAGATGCAGTTATTCTCAAAAGCTATAAATCACTGCATTCTAACAATAGTCGATTAAGTTATTTCAGTACAACTTGTAGGTCTGTAATATGTCAATACATATTTTTCCTGTTCCACCAGATAAAAAAGCTTCATATATGCAACAAAGGAAAATAAATCAACCGGAATATCTAGAAATATAAATAAAAAGACATTCCTATTTTACTCAAATTCGACATTTGATAACAATTCGCTCAATTTGTGTACAAAGGGAATCCTCCATGGCGTAGTGGATAACTTGCTGGATTGCGACAGGGTAGTGAGTTCGAACTCTAATCGTGCTGCTACATTTTTTTAGTGAGGATACGGGATGTTGTCCTGAAGACCTGCCTAGGGCGATGAACGATAGGGAGGAGGGGCGAGAGAGGGTCAGGGATATCCGTGCTACCAGCACGACATGATGATGATGTTGACGACATGATATGTAAGAGATTAGTTTGTTGATAATTTCATTTTTATATGAGTTAGAACTAATTTGTTTGCACATTAGTATTGCTATTGTTTCTACACGGGTAAATAGTTTCAATTATTACGATCTAACTCTTATAATTCTTTTCAATATTAATCATTTGTTTGAAGACTGTGAAGTTCTTTGATGCATTGTTATTTAATACTAATTATTCTTTTCGATATTACTCCTTTGTTTGCTCATAGTTAAATTCCAAATATTGTTATGTATAACTAACAATTCAATTAAACATGACACATTTGTTTTTTAGATAGTCAAATGACTCAAAAATCCAGTTTCAGTTCAACATAAGTCATTTGAATAAGTTTAAATGCAGGACAGTTTTATGTGACCCATATATAAATAAAACTGTCTTCAAACATATGCTTACTATTGAATAGAATTATAAGAGTTAGATAGTAATAATTGAGATGACTGACTAATTTTTAGGATTTCAGGTTCAAATGAACAACTACAGCAGCAATTGGAATACATCCTACTAAAGCCTGATTGTCCCAGCTGGTGAATTTCAAAAATGTAATCTGATACTTTAGAAGAACGATATACAATAAAATTCTGTTTTAAACTTGGAAAAAATGCCACAGAAACGTATGGAATGCTTCAGATTGATTTTGGACCATCTTGCATGAATTGAGCATCAGTTTTTGAGTGGCATAAGAGATTCAAGGAAGGCAGGGAGTCTGTGAGGGATGATGAGAGGTGTGGGAGGAGTAAGGAAGTTAATACACCAGAGTTGATTGGCCAAAAGGTTAGGGTTACTATGTTGAGGTTTTAAGGGAGTTCAGGAAGAGATTCATAGGGAAGAGGCCAGCACTCTCCAAATTGTGTCAATGGTATTTCCACCAGGACAATAAACCAGTCTGCAATTGCGTCCTTGTCGCAGACTATTTGACCAAGATGGGCATCAAGACAGTTTCTCAGCCTTCCTATCGTCCAGACCTTGCTCCCTGTGACTTTTGGTAATTTCCTAAGCTCAGAGGTTGTCGCTTTGAGACAATTGAGGAGATGAAAGAGGCTGTGACGAAGGTCATTGACACGCTCACACAAGAGGACTCCCATGGGGCCTTCCAGAAGTTGTTGGAACGGTACTACAAGTGTATTGCTGCTGGAGGAGATTACTTCGAAGGGGACTAGAGTTTCATGTGTGTACTATCAATTAAAGTGCTCATACGAAAAAAGTCTGGAAACTTATCGTTTTCACCTCATACAATAGATTCTCAATAGATATTCAGGAAAATAATCTCGGATTAAAATCATCAATACAAGGTTAATTAGAACATACTGAAATAGTGTAATTGGCATGAGTGTATACATTTCTATCTTTCTAAATAAATGAAAAAAAAAATTTCAAATGATGTATACTGGAAATTTAGGCACTGCATATACGAGAGTAAAATTCGATCTCCCTTTTCATGCGATCCCTAACGATGGTTTCCTTTTGTATCCTGAATCAAGCAAGTTGTATTTTATGCAGGCTTAGGTAAGGCTCATATTGTTTAATGGAGATATATTCTATTTTCCACTTTCTTGATTTTCCATAATGTCCGGGTGATTTTAACGAAAATACGGCCTTTCTTCAATTTAGTCACTGCTAAGGAGATACCGTAACGTAAGTCATATATAGACTCTAAAATAAACAATTGATAGCCTCTGCTAAGCAACAAACTATAGCTAGTAATCAAGGGTAATTTGTTAATACAATTTTAATGACAATACTTCGTTATCATAATCTCAATAAGAAATTTTTAAAGATATTTAGTGTGGGATATCTAATGATGTGAATGGAACTGAAGATATATTTTATATGGAAATGCAGGAGAGGACAATCGGCATATTGAAGACTTAGAGGATGATCAATACGATGACTTTCAGAGTTCGAATGATGTGGGAACATTATTTCCAGGTTTCACTTACAGGTGAAGTGATTTTGATGGTTTTTAAGGTCATAAGTGCTATTTTACTATGGGATACCAGTTTTCAATTTACTGCATTTTGAAATAAAAGTAAATTGTAACTATTTTCTTAAACACATGTGGTTATATTATAAAAATATCCAAATTTTTCTTTTGACAACGTATGGCAATAACGATTAGGGAATAGAAGGATGGTGGTTTTCTTTTCATTCAGTCTTGGTTAACGATCATTAGGGCTGGTTGGTTTACATTGATAGCATTTAGAAACCCTTACTAATCTTATGATAGGATGATAGAATAAAATTCCCTATCATAGAATGGGATACAGTAAGTAAAACAATATTTATACTGACCCATTTTTCATTTTACATGTAACGAGATTATTGACTTTTGCAACTGAAAATTGTAAGCATTCCTGTAAGCCTATAACTGGTTTTGGCTGACTATTTCCACATGCAAGTTTTGATCGTTCGTTCGGTGCAGCCCCTAATATTTGGTTAAAATCTAAATCTCAGAAAGTCACATGATACATGAATATATAGAGTAAGCGTAATTTTTGAAAATGAAATTATATTTAACTTTGAATTCTGAACCCAACAGTTAAAAATGCAGCACAGATTACGACTGTATAGCTTTATTTTAGGTTGGGTTTCTTTGTTTAACATAATGTCAATCTTCTTTGATTATTTCATGCCAAAGCCATCCTTGAAGAAGAACAGCGATGATATTATTTAATCTATAGCTTGGGGGAATAACGGGTATATACCATTCTTGAGAGTATTAGCCTGAAAGTAAACGTAATTGGGTGACGGAATTCGGAACCTAAATGAATAAGTTTACAAAACTTAAAAAAGCAATTAAACCGTTTTAATGTTTTGAAAATACATTTTATACAGAACAAATAACAAATTTCATTGCGTGGTACAGAGTTTAGAATTTCGTGTCACACACATAGACATGACTTTTGATTCTAGATAAAGTGCATCTCAGAAATGAGGTCAAGACTATCTAATTCTTTTTTTCAAATGATCTGAAGGAATTTCGTGACTTGTGTTGCAGCAAATGTTAGTGTTTCTCAAGCTTATCATGTTTTTGTATGTGGGATTTTGATATAGAAGGGTGATATATATATATATATATATATATATATATATATATATATATATATATATAATATGATTATTATTATTATCATTTTATTAACTGGCGGTTTTTTAATTGAAGTTGAGTGACAACAAGTCTACTTTTATATCCAGATTTTTCAAATTATTAAAGCAAGATCTTAATAGTGCTGTCATCTAGGTTCTTACTTTAATCTCCTGTTTGTCCAGTTTCTTTTTCAGATTTTCTGGGATTATTCCAAGGTCTCCAATTATGACTGGTATCACCGTCAATTTCATGTTCCAAGATTTTCTAGTTTTATTGAATTTTTCCAGTTTTATTGAATTTTTCTCGCAAAGCTTAACTGGTGGGTTCTCACTGGATATTTAGTGACAGCACATCTTAACTCTCCAGGACTTCTCTCGGTATTCTATATGACCTTATCAGTGCTAGAGGCTTCCACTGATCTCAGTTCACACTAATCTCTTTTCCAGGTTTTTGGGAAACGTTTCAAGAGCACCAACTATAGATGGTGTAACTGGCATATTCATGTTCAACATATTTTTCAGATTTCTCTCAAGATACAAATATTCGTGTATATTTTCGCTTCATTTTACAAGAAGACATGTTCTTTTTTTTTCTTTTTTTTTTTTTTTGTTAATCAATGTTAGATCTAGTCTAATGGTTTGGATTAGGTGATCCGTTTGTATGTTAAAATCCAAGACAATTTCATGTATCTTATTATCTAATATAGATTCTGATTTGTGCATATACCATTTGGTAGAATGGTGAGATTTTGATCAGTAACACAATTCTCAGTCGATCATTTTTCCCACATTGCCGTACCTAGACTTGTACTCGTTTTACGCTAGTTTGCTGCATTCGCTTATAATATGATAAACCGTTTCATCTCTTTCCTCACATAACCTTCACTTGCTATTCTGTTGCACATTATCAATTTTCGCTGGGATATAATAAGTCTTTATAACATTTATTTGGTTGCTATAAAAAAAGCATAAGTTTTTCTCCAGAGATTTCCCTTTCTTAGCCATGTCCAGGTTGTTTCATGTTCATTAGAGCAATAGTAGCTGGTGACATTCGAGTGAGAGCAAGTCTTCGTGACTCTTCAGACGTTTTCTATTAATTCTATCTGATCTCAACAATGTTGTGGTATGGAGTGTATAAGCTCTTACTCAGATTTCCAAATTTCAAGTTCTTCGGAATTTTTCAATGAGCTCCATTTATTATTTGTCTCGGTGACAGCTTTATGTTCCATGATTTTTTCAGCTCTCTGGCAAGGTCTGTGTACTTTTCGAGCTTTTCACTTTCCATCTCTTTTCTTTATGATCTGTTTGATGGACCACTTTTAAGAGGAGATAATTTCTTTGCCTTTTCCCAATTAAAATTACGTCTGATTTTCTGGCTTTGGATCAATTTTGATATGAAAATTCGAGATAATTATGTTTCCATTTTCCCAGACTAATAATATTTCCCTGTATAGCTTGATTCGATTTAATTGCACAATTTCCAGTGGATTAATCCTCACATTCAGTCATTACAGCTCTTGTAATGCTTCCTTTCTAGCTTGATACTTTCGCTCATTAGATTTACTGTTTCATCGTTCTTTCCGCGAAGCTTACTTTTGCTATTCCCCTGAGTCTAATGTATTCTTGCATTTACATAATTAGTTCTAATGACATTAGTCTGGGCTGCTATTAATAGTGATATATTTTCTCGTTTTACGTTTTTTCTGTAGCTATGTATATGTCATTCCCTTCCAAATTTTCTTAGTTTATTTTCTAAAGTGTCCTTGTATTTGTTTTTCTTTTTCTTTTTGTTTTTGTTTTCTTGATTTTATAAATTTGGTTTTCCCTTTTATCCTTGAGATATTGTTGTAGTGGTTTTTGGCTTTTGTAATTAATATTTTCTGCTCTTTTTGTGCATTCTTTGATCCCCAGTCTCCCTTCAACAAAAATGCTCTTCCTTACGAGTTGTCTTCCTTCTTCATTTTATGTAATACGTAGTATGTCAATGTTTTATCTGAGTGCAATTTCTTGTACATCCTTATTAATCTTCTAGTTTTGGGGTTCATATTTCTGACCTCATTTCTTGTTCTGTTTAATAAGAGACTGGAGTACCGTACAAGAAAACCTGCCACGCGGTTTATTACATTGATTAAATTTTTCTCTAATGATTGTTATTGGAAAATATCCTATCTTAATTCTTTTTTTCATCTCTAATATAATTTAACTAGTACATCATGCGATTTGTATTTTGGGTAGGCTCATATATGTTTGTGGAAATATATTTTATCTTTTATTCTAAGGTTTTCAATAATGTTGGGGATTATTTTAAGGAAAATACTGCACGAGGACAACATTAACACTACTTACGAGATATCGATACCTGTGCTATTTATTAGCAAAATAGTAAACTACTAATAGCCTAAACTAAGCAGCAAACTATGGCAATCAAATTTAATTTGCCAATACAATCCTGATAACAATACTTCATAATCATATTCTTATCATAATAATAAATCTTTAAAGACTTTTAATGTCGGATATCTAATGATATGAATAGAAGTGAGGATGATATTTAACACGGAAATGCGAGAGAGGACGATGAACATATTGTAGACTTATAGGATGGTCAATACGATAACTGCCTCGGTTTGAAAGAATTAGACATTATTTCCAGATTTCGCTTAGAGTTGAAGTGATTTTGATGGCTTTTAATTTTATTGATGTTATTTTTGGAATAACAGTTTTACATTTACTATATTTGATAATTGTAATTGGGTTATTTTATTTAAAATTATCCGCATGTTTCTTTTGGCAACGTACGACAATGATAATAGAAGGACGATGTTTTGTTTTCGTTCAATTTTGGTCAACGACCATTATGGCTGGTTGGTCTACCCTGATAGCAATTAGAAACAATTGTTAATCTTAGAATTGATCTGGAGTATCTAACGAGGATACCTGTCAATAGGTTAATTCCATTGATTAAATTTTAACTGCAATAGTTGTTTTAGAAAAGTTTCTTTGTTCTCATTTTATAATTTTTTTTTCTCTGAGAGTGGTATATAGGAATTTAAATTTTGCCCGGCTCAGTAGGACCAAACTGGCAGACTTGACTATCTATGCTTTTCAAAGGATTTCGAAACCCGAAGTAGAATTGGCAAGACATTAAGTCTTTAACATTTCTAGATTTAAACTTGTATAATTCTAACAATCCCTTTTTATTTTATTCCTTTTTAAAAGAATTACCCTTCAATTTAGTTATTGTCTTTTCTTTTGGCATTTTCCTTTCAATTCTGTCTATAATATTCTCCTTCGTGATACTATTTTGCCGTTGTTTTTTTAAACTCAGCAAATAAGTCTGATAAATGATATTTGTTTCAATATATGATTCTCGTAGAAAAGTTAAGCTACATGGAAATATAATTATATATTGTTTTAGATGAAAATGCATTGTCACATACAGGAATTTACATTAGAACAATTTATGATAAATAATATCAATATGAATACAAAATGGTGGAGCTAAAAAATGGCATGCGTGAGACCATAGATAAATATTACACTTGTTGAAAATTTTTTTTTTTTTTGAATGGAGTAAAATCTTTCTATTTTTTTTCTTTGATTTGTCTCATATAAAGAAGAGTTGATCAGAGACAAGATTTGCCCAGTCGGCTGGGGCTGTTGAATACACCGACTGCTTCTCTGCAGAAGGGTAAGGCCCCCGCTTCCACGAGTGTCCTGGATATGACACTAAACAGTTTGATGGTGAGTTTCCAGTAATGCTGGAGCTTTGGGAAATGTGGAGTACCTCTTCATTGCCATTTCTCCCAGGTCCACTCTGGCCCGGAGTGGTAGCACCTGATAAGGGCCCTATCTATGGGTTAAATAGAACTAACGGCATAATTATGCTAAACTGAATTGTTTGATTAAACTGAATAGCTTGAAATAGAAATGCTTTTGACAATTAAACGGCACTTACATTTAAACTGCGTGCTTATGCTTAATTGAATCATTTGAAATAGAACTGTTTTTTGACATTGAAACTGTATTCACACTAAACAAAATTATTTAACATAGAACTATTTTGACATTTAACTGTGTGTAAAGAAAATCTGTACTTATACAAAACTGAATTAGCTGAATTAGAACTGCTTGACAAAACTGAATAGCAAGAAATAGAAATGTTTTTCACAATTAAACTATATCTACATTTTAAACTGCGTACTTATGCTAAACTGAATAGTTTGAAATTGAACTGTTTTTGACTTTGAAACTGTACGTACACTAAAATGAATTGTTAAATATAACTGCTTGAATAAACTGAATAACTTGAAATAGAAATGTTTTTGACAATTAAACTGTGTACTCATGCTAAACTAAGTTGTTTTAAATAGAGCTGATTATTTATAGATTTGGCGTTAAATAACCTACAAAGGTTGATATGCCATAAAACCCAACCAACCATCCAACCAACCAACCAGAGTCGAGATGAAAGGGAAACTCCAGAGGTGTAATGGCTAACGTGCCGGACTGCAGTAAGCAAGTTCGGATTTGTGTCACGCTATAAAGTTTACTCTCGGGCTAATATCTAAGGAAATGTATCATACTCTTTATCCCCTGCTTTTCTTCTGCAATGATGAATTTTAGCATTAAATAACTCACGATGGTTGATATGCCATTAAACAAAGAAATAACAACAAACGAAAGAATACGTGTATGTGGGTACGTATGTGTGTGTAAGAATGAGTTTATTAACATTTATTAACATGTATTGAATTTAGAATGTTGAGAAAAGAAGAATCTTCGAAAGTTCCTGGTGCCATAAGAATAAAATTACTTTTGTTTTTCAGTAGACTGGATATTTTATTTTCACTTTTTTTAAAATTCTTTTTCTACCTGTCTTGGCTGTTCACTGGCGACTAGCTGAGGTTAAACCACTTCGACGTATTTATGCGTCATGGTGGGATCAGCGTTCCTAGAAATTCGAATTTTTATCTTTAATTGATTTGTACGTAAATTCGTGATTGTGCCAGCTGATCTGTTACTGTTGTGTCAGTGTAAACCAGGTTAACTTCAGTTTCTGATTTGCATTTTGCACAGAATGTTGATGTGAATTATTATTATTATTATTATTATTGCTTTGGTAATCCGTCAAGCCCAAATTTTTTCTTAATCAGTAATCCTGAAATGCTATAAGTAACATACTTTTATCAAAATACCTAAAGTTGGGAACTATCCTCGGCGTATATAGCTATGCATAATTTTCTGTTACGCTATCACGCACAACTCTGGCGTGGTAAATTTTAATATATATATATATATATATATATATATATATATATATATATATATATAGGGGAAATAATTCAATATTTTAAAATATATTTTTATAAGTTGCGTTCCCTGTTAACACGTTGTAGATTTTACATCGTAGATGCTTCAGAAATGATTTCCGGTATCAATATATATATATATATATATATATATATATATATATATGGGGGGGTATGCGTGTCTAAAATATTCTGAGGATTTCTCTATTTGTATATTATATTATGGTAATGATTAATGTTACAGTTTTTTGTTAAAACATCATAAGGTAATTATGTGATGTTATAACGCTTCATCCGAAAATTCTTTTCAAATTATAAATGGAAAAATTCTTTGCTTTTTATTATCGTTTATATTGCTCCACTTAAGAATATCTAATATAAAAATTAAAGAAAAAAGTAATGATAATATTTTTTTCATAAAGGTAGTAATTTAAAAAAATCTTAATTACTCTCATAGACATTAATTTTAAATTTTCTTTTAAATTCTTAATTTTTAATAACGTTTAAACATTTTGTTTAATCTATAGTAAAAACGTTATCTATTTAAAAAAAATCCTACACTAGTTTAAGCACAGTATTACCAACCTGACAAGGGAAATAACTTACACCCAGAAAGAAATCTGGAAACTGCTTGTTTCTCGGGAAACAAAAGGCCGAATGAGAATTCGACCATCCTTTGCAGAAATGACCTGTAAAGTATCTCTCACCAAAAAACCCTCACTCAATGTTACGGCTACCCATCATATACTCCTCTGATTCAAAGGCACACAGCTATTTTTCCTCGCAGCTACTATAGTACTGAAATTGTACGTTAAATATGATATATAATTCGTTTTAAAGCAGGAAAATGGTATGCTTCAGAACTGCTGATATTATTGTCTGAGTCACATGGGTTTTTTTCGGGCAAGATTTGACACAACTGATTTCGTCCAGGATTTCTCAAAATTATTACTTGATACTTCTCTCGTATCCAAATTTAATTTCTATTCTTCCGTCAAATAAGTACATTGAACATTAAATTTCAAGACGTAACTAATTTACCAGGGTTTAACACAATTTTACTGGTTCATTGGTCTAGTGGGAAGAGTGTTCGCCAATGGTCCGGGAGACAGGGGTTCAATCCCAGGTCGGGTCATACCAAAGACTCAAAAATAGTACTTGATACCTCCTTGCTTAACATTCAGCATTATAAGGTACGTATTAAGGGTAAAGTGGGGCAATTCAGAGGAAGGAGTAGCGCCCTCTCCTACACCTTGGTGTAGTAGCTACTGAAAGGGAGCTTTTGGGTCACCCTCGACTACAGTCGCCAACTTTACTTACTTTATATCAGAAAAAAATGAGTAAACTATAAATGCAAATGCCACTTTTATTTTTGGATTTATTTCCTTCAGAAGGATGAGAATATTAGGTCACAAGCTCGTGAGTTTGAGCCGCAAGCCACCACATTCTATGTTTCATGTGCTTTTCTTTAAGCTAGGTAAACACAGATTTCATAATATATGAATTTGAAAAAGCTAGTGCAATGGGCTCAACAGATGCAGCAATCTTTGCCACCGTTTTCAATATTTGGCAGTTAATATACATAATTATGTAATTTTTGCTCTTTTATATGTTTTTTTTTAATGCAAACTAGTACATTCAAAACCCATGGACTACTATGCTTTTATTCAATGCGTCAGAATAGTATTCACACATAACTCTCTCAAAATGACTTCTATTTTCTTCCTTTTTTGACTTTGGCTATAATTTCTCTCTTCATTTAAACGTTCTTGTTTTTCTAGATGGTTTAGTTTTTGGGCTATGGTTTCTATACTGCATCATTGTAAACAGAAGTAATTATCTTTAGGAGCTTTCTAATAAAATCTTTTAAAAAATTATTAGACACAAAAATCACCATCAGAATCATTCACGTATGCTATCTGCATGGATTCCTTTGACTTTCTTTCACTATTCATTCCTATCAGCGATCACTTTTGGTGAGTTCTTAGACGGCATCCAGTGTCTCCACAGAGTTGACGAATTCAAATATTAGCTGATCAACCAATCCTTATGTGTCCATGGATTGATGCCGATACTAGAATGTTGCTTATAAGTTCGTCCTTTATGAGAAATGCCTTGCATGTCCTGCTTACCTCACTGGAATGATTTGAGTGATGGGATAAAAGTAGCCGTAAAACTGTTGGTGTAATATACTAGTTTAGCTAGAGACAGAGTGCCGTGGATAAACTTAGCAGGTTCAATGCGGTTGCAAGATAACCTCAATAAAGTCTGTCGGAGGAAAAATGAAGCCTGTGGAGATGGTGATACTTGCTTACCCCGACCCAAATAAGGACTATTGGCTATATACTGATACGTCCGATCAGTCGATGGCGCATGTTTGTCCCAAATGGAATGTGATCAGAAGCACAAGAAAGAAGTAGGAAAACCAATTTATTTTCTATCCCATAAGTTATGTGATACGCAGTCAAGGTGGTCAACCATAGAGAAGGAAGCTTTTGCCATACACTATGCCTTTTAAAAGTTACACCACTATTTGCATTGCGCGGCATTCATCATTTATACTGATAATAAGCCCCTAGAATATTTACTCAATTCACCAATACAAAATAAGAAAATACAGATATGGGCTTTGAGCATGACTGGATACAATTGTAGCAAACGGTATCTCAAAGATAAAGATAATGTTTGTGCAGATCTCTTGTCTCGTGCCATGGATGCAAGTGAGGACCCAGAGGATCCTCCAGTAGATATAGACGATAGCAATTACCTAGTTAGAACAATAAATTCAAATCTTTTTGAACCAAAGCAGTTTGCGTCTTCCAAAAATGACGATGACTTATCAGTGACATACGAACGACCCATGTTGTCGGGATGGATATAATTAGAGAACAATAATCCGATAAAAATATTTTAGACCTAAAAAGTAGAATTAAGAATGGTAGAGCTACTAAACCGGAACAGAAAAAAGTTCATATTGATGGATGAGATAGAATATTACTTGTCTCAGCCCGACGATAAAGCACTAATCAGGCTATATGTGCCGGCTCAATTAAGAAAAAGTGTACCGGTGCAGCACCATGATGACAATGGTCATATGAGATTAGAGAAAACTATTCATGCAATCAAACATGAGTATTTCTGACCCAGCTTACTAAAAGATATAAACGATTTTGTAAGGAAATACATTTCGTGTCAAACGTGGAATCTGAGAAAGCATCAACCCCATATGCAGGAGTGTGATTTACCTCCTTTTCCTTTGCAAAGCTTTCTTTAGATATTTCTGGACCCTACCCAAAGACTCACTTATTTACCCAATACATAGTTACATTCAAAGATATGTACAATGGGTGACGTGAGGCTTTTACTGTTCCTAACAAGAAAGCAGAAACAGTGGTGCATCTTCAAGTAGAGGAAATTTTTCCCAGATTTGGAGCACCACATCAGCTTTTAACGGATAATGGATCGGAAAGTATCAATAAAATCACGAAAAAGACGTTATAAGATCTTAAAGTGCATCTCGTGACTACTTCTTTTTATCACCCACAGAGCAAGGGTAAGGTTGAGAGATTTCATAGAACAATGCACGATGTTCTATGTAAGAAAACTGGTCACAACAAACAGTCGTTGGGCATTTACATAAATCAAATGCTGGCAGCTGTCCGGTTTTATGTAAGTGAGACCACACAATTTTCTCCATATTACTTGTTCTATAACAGGGACGTTATTCTGCCATTAGATAATATATTGAGGCCTCGTTGCATATATTATGGTGATGAGCATCACGAAATCGCCCATTAGGAAATGAAACGCGCTTTCACTTTAGTTAGGGATAACATCAGGAAAGCAAGGAAAAAGGCGATAGATGAATCCCGGAGTAAGACTAAGGATGTTGAATTTAAGGTTAGGGATTTAGTGTACAATAAGAACTACCAGAAGAGACGAAAGTTGGACTTAAACTGGTGGCCATATTATGTAGCAGTTGAAAAAACTGGCCCTGTCTCTTATAGAATTAAAGATCAATTGATTGGTTCAGTCACGAAGGTGCATGTCGAGCACCTTCAAGCAGCGTCCATCGAGGAAAAGGAAATTCCCACTATGGGCAGGTAGCTACGGAAGATCGCGTTGGTTGCTCCGGTAGATTCCAGCGATTCTGACAATGAATCCGGAGCGGAAAAAGTCGACTTTCCAGTGCGCAAGTGTCGACATCAGCGTGAAAACTCAGACGACGAGTCTGATGTCCCATTAATGGAGCACCGTATCGTGACACTACATAGAAAAACGGAT
Source organism: Sepioteuthis lessoniana (assembly GCA_963585895.1). Classification (NCBI taxonomy): domain Eukaryota; kingdom Metazoa; phylum Mollusca; class Cephalopoda; order Myopsida; family Loliginidae; genus Sepioteuthis; species Sepioteuthis lessoniana. Next base: position 58,154,050 of record OY757911.1, on the reverse strand, counting down.
AAAAGCGTTTCGACCTGTGATACAGAGGTTAACATACAGGGCATCACTAGCTTCTCATCCATTTCCAAGTACGATTCTCCTGAGGGTGGAACGTCAGTCTACTTGTGGGGAGAGAGTCATGGATGAATCACCTAGCAATGAAGTAAATAACGATTTCCAGATAGGACGAACGTCCGTTTGGTCAGGTGGAGATGATGCACCTACAGGTCGCATAGACGAACCTATTAATGGAGAATGAGTAGCTAATGTCAATGACCGAAAAACTTGGAAGGAGCAATTGAAAAGTCTGGTTGACTTAACTGCTGAGGTGTTGTAAAAAATACAAATAAAAGAAGAAAACAGTGAAGATAGAGATGCTACGACTAATGCTCCCGGCAGGCAGGCAGGCAGGCCGTAAGCCATTATCAACAGTTAAAATCAAGTTCTTAGGTAATTTTTTTCTTTCGTTTCTTTTGTTTTCTCGGTCAGACTTTGAATGATAGGCACTGCAGATAATGACAGTTTTTCTGTGTTCAAACATAGTATGTTTTGGAAATTGAGGAGTTACATGTGTGACATTAAACTCGAGCAGAGACACGCATGGTGTGAATCTAATGTCATTTACCCGATGCCAGTTTGAAAATTGGGACGTGATTACCACCTACGATTGTATGGTTGTGCATCGAGATGTCTTCTGGAATGATATAATCTGGAGAAAGAAAAAAGAAAGAGAAGAAATGAAAAGAAAGAATTTTTTGAATATCAGAAATCTTTTTTTTCTGATGGAGAAAAAAAAGAAAAAGATAACTGTTCGTCGAGGACAATATGAGAAGGATATAACGGACATGAACATTATAAGAAGGACAAAACGGACATGAATTACTACTATAATTGAACTGACAATGAACAAATAAAATTAATCACCCTGTTCATAACTGATTCCTCCATTGATTTAAATGATATGTTAACTTGTCTAGAGTAAATTTGTTCTCAGAGATTAGGGAATTGCTTTAATAATATGTGTTTGTTTACATTTTATCAGGTTGTTGTTTATAAAGATGTTTTTGGTGCACAGTTACATGATATCACGTATTTCTATCTAATACGAATAATTTGCACATAGCTGTATGGTTTCAATATCTTTAATACTAATTTCTACAGCATTATATGGTTTTGAAGTACTCGATTTAATAATATTCATTTATTTACATACTATTATATGATTTCAAGTAATTATAACAGCTACTACTACAACAACTAATAATAATATTAATAATAACCACGCATAAGGCATTACACCCCAGAGACGAAAGAAAACTAATGACCATGCAGGCATTACATCCCAGAGACGACGTTGACAGACTGTATATATCTAGAAAAGAGGGAGGAAGAGGACTTGCCAGCATCGAAAACAGCGTAGACGCATCGATACAACGGATCAAAGACTGCATAGAAAAACACGAGCTAGGACTGATTACAGCCATCAGAAACGATAGAATGACAACAACTACGAAACAAAAATGAAGAAAAAAATAACGCTATGGACATTTTAAACGACCAATAAACAACATTTCACGCCAGAAATCCTGGACCTGGCTAAGTAAAGGAAACCTTAAGAAAGAAACGGAATCTATCCTAATAGCAGCACAGGACAACGCCATAAGAACCAATCATATCAAAGCGAGGATAAATAAAACGCAATAAAACAGCAAATGTAGGCTATGCGGTGACAGAGACGAAACGATCAATCACATAATAAGCGAATGCAGCAAATTAGCATAAAAGGAGTATAAGGCGAGGCATCACTGGGTTGGCAAGGTGATCCGCTGGGAAATGTGCAAGAAATTTATATTTGACCATACTAACATATGGTATATGCAAAACCGAGGACCTGTCCTAGAAAAGGACACACATAAACCCCTATGGGACTTTAACATAAAAACGGATTACCTAATCCCGACCAGAAGACCAGACCTAATTATAATCAACAAAAATAAGAGAATTTGCAAAATTGTCGACTTTACTGTACCGGAAGACCACAGAATAAATCTGAAGGAATGTGAAAAGAAGGATAAGTACCTTGACCTTGCTAGAGAATTGAAAAAGCAGTGGAACATGAAAGTGACGTTTGTACCAATTGTGATTATAACTAAAGGATAATTAAAAGGCCTGGAAGACTTGGAAGTTGGCGGAGGAGTAGAGACTATCCAAATGACAGCATTGTGGAGAACGGCCAGAATCCTGAGACGAGTCCTAGAGACTAAAGGAGACTTGCTGTCACTCAAACTCCAGTGAAAAACCATGAGCTAACACTGATGTGAAAAGCTCTCAAGGAGTAAATTATAATAACTCTGAACTACAAATATAAATATATATGAAAATAAAGAGACAAAAAGGAGAAGCTGGAAAGACTATTTTGAAACCCAGAAGACGAGTGCATATTCTAATTTCTACGGTGAGTTAAAATTTTCAATCATATTTGTAGGTAATATTATCTATGAATTATTCGTGTGAATTATTTCAAGTTTGTGATATTTATCTGGGATATTAAAGTCTTCTTTTTTATTTAATTTTGAATGATTAATAAAAAAAAACGCTTAGAATATTAAACATTAACTGTTTCACTCGCCAATGAATGCTATTGGAATGTATGGAAATGTAATTAAAACCAAGCTCCTAAATATGAACGATTGGTTGATTGGTTTGGTTTTATGGCATATCAACCTTTGCAGGTTATTTAATGCCAAATCCGTTTTTATGCTAATATTCCAATTTAAAAAAAAAATCAGTTTAGCATGATTACACAGTTTATATATTAAAAAAATATTTCTATTTTAAGTTATTCAGTTTATTCAAACAGTCCTAATTCAAAAAATTCAGTTCGGTATAAGTACAGATTTTGTTTACACAAAGTTAAATGTCAAAAACAGTTCTATATTAAACAATTCAGTTTAGTGTAAGAAATGTTTCAATGTCAAAAACAGCTCCATTTCAAACGATTCAGTTTAGCATATGCACGCAGTTTAAATGTAAGTACAGTTTAATTGCCGAAAACATCTTTATTTCAAGCTATTCAGTTTAGTCAAACAATTCTAATTGAAAAAAATCAGTTTCGCATAAATATGCAGTTAGTTCTATTTAACCCATAAACAGGGCCCTATCAGGTGCCACCATTCCGGGCCAGAGTTGACCTGGGAGCAACAGCAATGAAGGGGTACTCTGCATTCCCCAAAGCTCCAGCATCACCATTAGATTGTTTAGTGTCATATCCAGGACACACATTGGGTAGGTCCTACCGCTCTGTAGAGGTGCAGTTGGTCTATTCTACAGCCCCAGCTGACTGGGCAATACACAGAGTTAATGTCAAAACAGTTTTATTTTAGATAATTCAGTTTAGCTCAAATACACAGTTTAGATATCAAAACAGTTCTAATTTGAGCAATTCAGTTTAGCATAAGTATGCTGTTTAAATGTAAAAATAGTTCTATTTTAAATAATCCAGTTTAGCATAAATATGCAGTTTAAATGCAAAAGAATACTAAAGTCAAGAAACCAAGATTTCGTTCTGTTTGACCTATAGATAGGACCCTTATCAGGTACTACCACTCCGGCCAAAAGTGAACCTGGGAGCTATGGCAATGAAGGGGTGCTCCGCATTCTCCAAAGATCCAGTATTACTGGAATTTGACAATCAGATTGTTTTGTCATATCCAGGACACTCGTTGTGGGGGTACTTACCCCTCTGCAGAGAAGCAGTCGGTGTATTTAACAGCTAGGAGATTTAGGGAATGTGGAGTACATCTTCATTGTTATTGTTCCCAGATGCAATCTCACCCGGAGCGGTAGCACCTGATAAAGATCTTATCTATTTGTTATATAGAACAAAATATGAATGCAAACAAATGACTGATATTAAATTGTGAATGTTATATAACAATACGTGAAACCATTCTAAAACAAGCCTGATATTAGATTAGATAGATATATTTAATGCCATGGAATATATACTGCGACCCTGGCTTTCATGGAATTTTTTTTTTTACAAAACAACAATCATCTAGCAGTTAACAAAATGAAATCGATTTTTGATTCATTTCATTTTGTTAACTGCCTGATGATTGTTATTTTGTAAAAAAACTCTATGAAAGCCAGGGGTCGCAGTCTAAATTCCATGACATTAAATATATATATATCTAATATATATTCCTTTATCATCATCATTATATAATAGCTCTATCCTAGATATTGACCACACTCCATATTATGTTGCACTTAGTTTCGACACAAACCCACAAAGTGATTTAGTGACAACCAACACTGTTATAATATATATATATATATATATATATATATATATATATATATATATATATATATATATATATAATTCTCTATTATCCATGACAGATTGGCTCTTCGACTGAGTAAATGTCAAGAAAAACTTAGCCTCCCCGAATGGACGAAAAGTGGAGAACTACCCAGAACTAAGAAAAGAAAAAAAAAAGGAACCATCCCCAGCAAGCGATAACCCTAAATGCACATTGCCCTTTCGGCTGGGATTGTAGAATACACTGACTGCTTCTTTGCAGAGAGGTAAGACCCCCAACTGGTGTCCTGGATAGGACACTCAACAATCTGATGATAAGTTTTCAGTAATGCTGGAGCTTTGGGGAATGCAGAATATCCTTTCTTTGCCATCGTTCCCAGATCCGCTCCGGCCCAGATTGGTAGCACCTGTTAGGGTCCTATCTATGACTCAAATAGAACGAAACTGCGTACTTATACTAAACTAGATTGTTTGAAATAGAACTATTTTATGTCAAACTAAATTGTTTGAAAGAGAACAGTTTTTGTCATTAAAACTTTGTAATTGTGATTAACTGTATTATTAGAAATAGCACGTTTTATACATTTAACTGTGTGTAAAAAAAAAAAAATTATACTGAGACTAAACTGAATATTTTAAAATGGAACTGTTTATATGTATAAGAATTGATTCGACATTAAATAACCCATAATTGTTAATGTACTAAAAATCCAAACCAAAGAAAACCAAACCAAAACTAACTGTACAGCTACGAGAAGGAAGATACCACTCGCTTGTATGCAACAGACTTTTTTCCCAGAAAAAAGAAGAGATGCCGCTGTAGAATTAGAGGAACAGATTATCTATAATATAGAGATTAGCACATCATCAAGGAGGCCAAAACAAGACGGAAAGATGTAGCCATGGCATGAATTGACTACAGAAAAGCCAAATATATTGTTCTTCAAACTTGGATAATACTATGTACGACACTGTAAAAAAAATCGACTAAGTATAGAACTCCATCACGAAAGCTGTATACAGTTTTATTAGAAATAAGAGGGTAAGCCCTAGCAGAGTTGAAAATCCAAAGAACCAACTACGAGGGAAACTCACTCTCGGCATTACTGTTTGTTATAGCAATGGTGCCACTCAGTTACTGTTGTGGGAGACTTACCCATCTCACCAAAATGAACTTTTCTCACCGTTATTAGTACTGAGAGATTTCGCTACCACGAGGCAGATCAATATCGGTGTTATCCGAACTGGACGAGACTTCTTACCTTTTCCATGTAACTCTATCTTTCTTGTGTAATATTATATGTTATCTAATATCAGTGTTTGTGTTTTCATCAGTGACCCTTTCCGGGGCCACAACATGATGGCGACGAGGAAATCGAACAAAAAAGGGACTCCCCAACAAGCAAAAGGGGTTAATCGCACAACGTACTGGCGAAGATACATCGCAACAACAAAGAGATACCCAACTACAAGTTGTTAAAGAATCTACAATAAGAGTCAAAAGAAATATGGAAGACCTTAAAGAAATTTTTGCACAAATGATGATGTTCCAAATGGAGTCTCAATAAAAAAAAATGAGGAAAAACCCCTTCAACTTCAGAAAGAAAACGAAAAAAAGAATCTTAAAAAATGAGGAAAAACAACGGTTCTTCCTTGAATTACAAAAACAACAAGAAGCACTTTTTAAAAGTCTAAGTAATAACCAGCCTACAAATAGTACTACTATTTTCACTCAAAATGCAGTGTAGAACGCACTCGAAGCATTTTCCTACGCACCAGATGAGGATAAGGACTTTTGTATACTCAAGGCATGCCTTCAAGAATATCTCAAGTCCTATTCTGACTACTCTCGTATAATATTGAGGGTGCTCAAGAACTATTTGTCCCTCTTAGGGCCTTGTCTGCACACATGGGATAGGGAGGGGATATCTGGGAAAAAGAGAGAATTATCTTCCCTACCTAAGATTGTATAAATGACAGCCGAATTTTCGTAGAAATACTAAGGAGATCGTTGAACTGACATACGTCACTCTGATTTTACCCACAATTTCAATCACCAATATTCTACATAAAGGATAACCCATTGATTATTGGAAATGATAATGATTGCCTATTAAGTGTAATTTCTATTTTGCTTGCTGCTGATACAATTAAGATACATATTACCAGGTCTGTCACCAACAATCCCCAATCTTACGGACTAGAGATGGCCCGAGGCTTCTAAGGATACCAAAAATGGATTCCATATATTTCATATACAAAATATACAAAAACATATGAAATAGAATTTTCTAACCAGAGAAGGAGGGAGAGGTTGAAGTAAGAGAGATCCCTAGTCAAGACAAAGATGAATAGGAAATGGTATTACGGAATGGGTCAGCCAAATGTACACTGGTTGCCATGGGAAAAATCAAACTTTGAGAAATGAAAAAAATTTGATATAATTTTGGAAGCAAATAATTTTATGACGTATGAATCTTGTGAGGAGAAAAAGACCGTCCCCTGTAGAGAGAAGTCTAAAGAGAAACGTAATGAGAGAGAAGGAGGTAAGACCCTATTGTTGCAGTCGGAGCAGACGTTGTATGGAGGCAACCAACCTCACCGTCTGGTGGCAGACAAAGGGATTCACTGTTGGGGTAGCAGAGAGCAACCGTGAATGAAATTAATTTGAGAAGATTAATTAAAGCCATTGATGAAATATAACCACTCGGAAATTGTTTTTTATACCAAATATAGAGTTGAATACAATATGGGAACCGATAATTAAGAAGCCTAGATGAGAAAAGAAAATCTGAATATGGGCACAGGTAAAAATCATACATAATAGTAGTAATTCTAGTCAAGTAAGAAAATTAACTTTATAAGTCCCAAAAATTCACTCTGAATTGTCCAGCAGGACACATGGCGTAACGTTTATAGGCGTTGGTTCCCTAATCTTCTAAGGAGATAATCATCTGGAGTTTGCAGGTTCAATCCTCACTACAGGCGAGGAACAATACAGGAATACTTAACACAGAACAGTGGATTCAATAAAGGAGGTAGTTCGAAGTTCCTTGAAGGTTCGCGGGTTCAACAAACACCTAAAGAAGGGCGGAAGATATATCGGCCGAAACGTTGTGGAAATAACAATAAAGATGAAGACAATAGTCCGAAAACCCCACTCATATATATTGTTTCAACAAGCCGGAGATAAGATTGAGAATACTAAGTTAATCTAAGTGAGAAAGACTGACCGCCGCAAGATAGGGATAGATTCCGAGACATTTTGCTTCGTATTTTCTGGGAATGAAACATTAAAATAACAATTATTTCGTAATTGTTAATTATTCTTTTTCTAACTAAAAACATTATTATTTTATCATTCAACTCCGTGTTTTTTTCATTCTCTGGACTTCAACGCTTTATTTATTATTATCGAATGATCAGCTGGTTCGATTATTTTGGCTTTCGGTGTAAACACTGGATCCTGTGGTCTGGATCTAAAATTCACAACGTCTGCAAACAACTAATTTTGCTGAGATTTGATATCCCACCTGTCGAGGGGTTGAGTGAGCGGCTGGGTAACATAAGAAGCAAAGAAAGACTGATAAAATGCAAAGCCATGAGATAATCTTATGCTCGACTGGTAGAGATAAAAAAAGCGACGAAAAATCGAGATATGATACTTTAGAGACCAATGTAAAGCGGACGTGAGATGATCTTGTGCCAGATTCATGGAGATAAAGAAGGAAAGAGAAATCGAGATAATATGATACCTCGGTGACCTTTTGGACTACTCTCGGTGTAGAAAAAGTGGAGGGAATAAAGAAAAGACAACAATTAAAAGAGACGAAAAAAATCCCCGTCAGTTTATTACGTAAACTCCCATTTGTTCTCAGACCAGATATTTTACCAGACTACCCTCGGTGTAGAAAAAGCAGAGTGAATTTAGAAAAGACAACAATTAAAAGAGACGAAATAATCTCCTCGAGTTGATTACGTGAATTTCCCATCGCTCGCTCTCAGACCAGATCTTTTACCAGACTATTTTCAATGTAGAAAAAGCGGAGTGAATTAAGAAAACATGACAATTGGAGAGGAACAGAGAAAGCCCGAATTAATGCGTCAGTAGCAAAAGACTCCTCGTTTTGCACGTCTTGACTTTCTATTAGACTGAACTGGGTATAGAAAGATAAGAAAGGTTGTCATTTTACAAAATAGTAAAATAATCCCAAGGATTGAAAGAAAGCTAATATAACCCGTATTAAGATTACCTTACCCCAGGCAGAACAGAGCGAGAGTAGAAAAGCCTAAACTTGTACAAAAATTGACTAAACCGAGTTTTAGAATTAAACCTCCACTTCTGAGAAAGGTGAGTGTTTGCACCATTCTTAAAGACATTTTTTCCTTACTAAATATTATCATTACTACTTTGAATATTACCTTGATTATTTTTTTTGTTAGTATTTGATGCTAATAGTGATTGCCTATCAAGTGATGTTAATTTATATTTTACTCGTTACTGATACAGTTAAGATACCTATTACTACAAGTCCGTGGATATTTAGGATAGCACACTGATTATTGGATAATAATGGTAGAAGAATAGTATATAATTTTAACTGTCGGAATGCATTTGGATATTCTTCCTTTTAATATCACTGATACGTACTGTATTTGATGGCATATAAGAAGCACGAGCGTATTAGATGCACTTCAATTTCAGCAGAGCAAACCAAGAAAAAATAAGTTATTAGGAAAATTAAAAGAAAATGCTTCAGTCCGGGTTATATTATTCAAAGTGATTTTGGTTAAACGAGCATGATTACGATTTAACGAAAAATCATAGAAAAACAGGGTACAAGCCTGTAACAACTTTATATTCAAAGGTAAAAAAATAAACAAAATAAAAATAAAACAATTATTACAATTGAGCAAAACAGTACAGTTACCATTAAAATTTTGTTCATTTTCAAATCAATTAAATTCGTTGTCTTCGTTATCAAAACTCTGATACACATTTTCAATTCTACGATTATCGTCGCTAAATAATGCGTCAACTTCCGTTCCATTGAAGACATTGCTAAGGTCACTCCTTTTTAAAAGATTTCACAACAGTCCTGGTCTAATATTATCTCAATGTATATTCACGAATTCGCAGACTTGTGCAATGCTGGGTCTTTTTCGTTTTCCTGTAAGAGTACGGTCGTGATCTGCATAATATTATAATAATAGACTTTTAAATAACGACAATAGGTATATGAAAGTTATTCTAAAGTCTAAGCTAATAGGAGTTGCCAGGTTGCTAATTTCGGCCGACTATTGCGAATTTTAAAGCAACACATTGCATATAAGATGCGGGGGGATTATAAAATATATTTTAGTAAAAAAAAAAAGAACAAGTGCGCCTTTTTGGCATCAAATATGGTACATTGAATATATTGAATATTAAATGTTCTAATATGTGTAAATGGGCTTGTCTGGTCTTTCCCTGTGTCATGTTTAGTGTTAGTATATAATGGATATACTAATACTAATATTGATCCTTGGTTATTGGGGATTAGACTAAAATATCATTTATACCACCAAGCATTCCAATACAGGCATGAAAGAAATGTAGCAACATCAAATAACAGGAAATTAACAAAAATGTTGTTCCTTGCTTGAGACACTTATTTCCTTTTATTCTATTTTTAGGAACAGCATAATTCTATCTCTTAAATATTAAATAAAATTATTCTCAAATTTAAAAAAATGAAGTTTATATATGAACGATACTTTGATTTCTTTCATAATTCATCTGAACAGTTCAATGTCTTATTATAACAGGTTTCAAGAAAAAAAATTTATGAAAGGATACAGATAAAAAGAGTCCTCTTTATGACTAATACAAATAAGTTAAGATATTTGAAACGGGATATGATAAGTAAACGAAAAAAATGGGATATGATAATTAAAAAATATTTGAAACGGGATATGATATCATTAAAAAAGTACTTGTTTTATTACTAAAAATTAACTTAAAACCAATATGACTAATTTCTGACGTTATTCATAAGATTACTTTTAATAAAGCTATTAAGTCAAAAATATGAAAATATACATCCTGGATTTCACTTTATCCTAAGCTCCGAGGAAAGTCATTTGTTCTTTGTCCAGTCGGCTGGGGCTGTAGAATACACGGACTGCATCTCTGCAGAGGAGTACAGCCCCTCCACAACGAGTGTCCTAGATATGACACTAAACAGTCTGATGGTGAGGTTCCAGTAATGCTGGAGTTTTGGGGAATGCGAAGTACCCTTTTATTGCTATTGCTCCCAAGTCTACTCTGGCCCGGAGTGGTAGCACCTGATAAGGGTCCTATATATGGGTCAAATAGAACTAAACCATGCTTCCTTTACAATACTTATTTTTGCATTTAAACTGCATATTTATGCTAAATTGAATTGTTTCGAATTGAACTGTTTTGACATTTAAACTGCGTACTTATGCTAAACTGAATTGCTCGAAATGGAACTGTTTTGATGTCTAAACTGTGTACTTATGCTATACTGAATTATCTGAAATAAAACTGTTTGACATTTACGTGGAGCCTTCAATAAGTTTTCTGACTTTTTTGTACAGACATTTGAAATTGTTGTAGACTCATGAAAATTCAGTATGTTATTGCAATACATCTTATGAGATAACTGACCAATTTTTATGATTTCAGGTTCTTATGAACAGCTACAGCAGCAATTGGAATACACCCTGATTATCACTGTTGGTGAATTTCAAAAATGCTATCTGGAAGTGAGGACACTTTAGAAGAACGGTATGCAATAAAATTCTGTTTTAAGCTTGAAAAAATGCCAAAGAAGCGTATGGAATGCTTCAGACTGCTTTTGAACCAACTTGCATGAATTGAGCATCAGTTTTTGAATGGCAGAAAAGATTCAACGAAGGCAGGGAGGCTGTGAGGAATGATGAGAGGTGTGGGAGGAGTAAGGAAGTCAGAACACCAGAGTCGATTGGCCAAAGGGTTACGGTTAAGGTTAGGGTTGCTATGGTGAGGTTTTAAGGGAGTTCAGGAAGAGATTCATAGGGAAGAGGTCAGCACACTTCAAATCGAGTCAGTGGCATTTCCAGCAGGACAATGCACCAGTCCACAACTCCATCCTTGTCACAGACTATTTGACCAAGATGGGCATCAACACAGTTCCTCAGCCTCCCTATTGTCTAGACCTTGCTTCCTGTGACTTTTGGTTATTCCCTAATCTCAGAGGCAGTCGTTATGAGACAATTGAGGAGATGAAAGAGGCTGTGACTTAGGTCATTGACACGCTCACACAGGAGGGTTTCCATGGGGCCTTCCAGAAGTTGTTGGAACGGTACAAGTGCATTGCAGCCGGAGGAGATTGCTTCAAAGGGGACTAGAGTTTCATGTGTGTACTATCAATAAAAGTGCCCATACGAAAAAAAGTCTGGAAACTTATTTAATGATCCTCGTAACTCTGTGTATTGACCTGTCGGCTGGGACTGTAGAATATACTGACTGCACCTCTACAGAGGAGTAAGACCCCCCCCCAATGAATGTCCTGAAAATGACACTAAACAATCTGACTGTGAGGTTCCTGTGATGCTGGGGCTTTGGGAAATACGGAGCACCCATTCATTGCCATTGCTCCCAGGTCAACTCTATCGTGGTGGCACCTAATGGGGCCATATCTGTGGGTTGAATAGAACTAACGGCATGCTTTATGCTAGACTGAATTGTTTGATTAAACTGAATAGCTTGAAATAGAAATGTTTTTGACAATTAAACCGTACTTACATTTAAACTGCGTGCTTTATGCTAAACTGAATTGTTTGATTAAACTGAATAGCTTGAAATAGAAATGTTTTTGACAATTAAACCGTACTTACATTTAAACTGCGTGCTTATGCTAAACTGAATTATTTGAAATAGAATTGTTTTTGACATTGAAATTGTATTTACACTAAACTGAATTGTTTAATATAGAACTGTTTTGACATTTAACTGTTTGTAAAGAAAATCTCTACTTATAATAAACTGAATTAGCTGAATTAGAACTGCTTGACTAAAATGAATAGCTAGAAATAGAAATGTTTTTCTTAATTGAATTCTACTTACATTTAAACTGCATTTTTATGCTAAACTGAATTATTTGAAATTGAACTGTTTTTGACATTGAAACTGTACTTACACTAAACTGAATTGTTATATATAACTGCTAGAATAAACTGAATAGCTTGAAATAGAAATGTTTTAGACAATCAAACTGTGTACTCATGCTAAACTGATCCTGAAAAACAATTACCGACGCCGACTACGCCGATGACATAGCATTAATGGCGAATACAACCAACAAGCCGAAATACTACTGCATAGTTTGGAACGAGCCTCCGCATGCATTGGCCTCCATGTCAATGCACACAAAACTGAATATATGTGCTATAATCAAACAGGTGACATTTCTACACTAGACGGAACCTCTCTGAAACTGGTAGACAAGTTCACCTACCTAGGAAGCAGCGTCTCATCAACCGAAAAAGACATCGACATACGGCTCACGAAGGCATGGACAGCTATCGATAGGCTTTCGATCATATGGAAATCAGACCTGACTGATAAAATGAGACGAAGTTTCTTCCAGGCAGCGGTCATGTCGACACTGCTATATGGATGCACTACATGGACGCTAACTAAACGGCTGGAGAAGAAGCTAGACGGCAATTACACAAAAATGTTGCGAGCAATGTTGAACAAGTCCTGGCTGCAATACCCTACAAGGCACCAACTATATGGCCACCTGCCTCCCAGAACGAAAAATATCCAAGCTAGACGAACAAGACATGCGGGACACTGCTGGAGAAACAAGGACAAGCTCATAAGTGATGTACTCCTATGGACCCCCGCATATGGCTAAGCAAAGGCAGGACGACCAGCTCGAACATACATACAGCTGCTATGTGAGGATACGGGATGTAGCCCTGAAGACATGCCTGAGGCGATGAACGGTATGGAAAAGTTGTGTGAGAGGGTCAGGGATATCCGTGATAGCGGCACGACATGATGATGATGATGATTTACATAAAATGGATTTGGCGCTAAATAAGGGTTGATATGCCATAAAACACAACCAACCAACCAACAATCTTTGTCACCTTAAATGATTTAGGAAAGGAACAATTTGAATTTAAACTAACTCTACATAGCTTAAAAACTGACCTTGTATTAAATGCTTTGCATGAAGTAATAGTTGGGTACTTAATACATGCCTCAATCACCTTATATATATATATATATATATATAGGCAGCATTTCTTCGTTAAGGCAAATTTCATTAAACATAGTAGACATTTTATGTATACATATTTTCTTCTGGATCCGTTCGAATTCCCGTACTACTTTTATCGTATTCGGGGGGAATTGATTTATGTATTGTCCATAGTTGTATGTATCCCTAGTACTTTCTGTCCGACTTTGGGCCATCATCAGGGGAGAATATATTACAAAAGTGATGTAACTTTTGTTTTAGCTTATAACTACTGTGTAAGGGCGTCTTTGCCGTTGAAGATTATGGCGTTTGCTTTTGAATGTAATTCTATAATTAGTGCCAGTAGCTAAAGACATTTAAGTACATTAGCACTGGTTTGAAAATTAATTCTATTAAGTGTTGGTTGCAGGTTTCTAATATGTAGTGCTTCGAGAATCTGAAGTTTTTGTTTATTATTTTGATGTTCTAATATTGTTGTGTTGTCGGTGAGAATTTTCCGTTGTTGTGTTGTTGGGCATGAATGTTTTTTTAAATGCTGAGCTATTGAACTTGTGTCTGAAAGGTGCATTGTAAGTCTCCTCGACAGGGTAGTTGAGGTTAAACCAACATATATATTATTATTATCAGCGATACAATCTCCGAAAGGACATTTAAATTTATATATAACGTTGTTTTTTTGTAAAACTCCAATCGAGGGAGAGGAATTATTTCTGATGACTAAATTCGATGTTTTAAACTTATTATAATATATAATAAGTTTTATTTTTTTTATTAGGATCAGTGGGGAGTATGTTTTTGTGAATCAATGTTTTCAATATTTTTTCATCGGATTTATAATTGTAGTGCATTTGGTTACGGTAAAAAAAGTTTGATATATGTTTGTTGACTGGATGGAGTAGTACACTGTTTATTTTGTTGGTTAACATTTTTGATCATACTTTTAATTTGTTCATCAACAATATAGTTAGGAAACCCATTATTGATGCGAGCCTGTTTTATATTTTCTACCTCTTTATAAAATATTGTTTTGGAGGAGGAGATTAGTTTGGCACGGGATATTAGATTATGAATAATTGCTTTTTTATATCTGAAGGGGCATTCACTTTTAAAGTTGAGGGTACAGGAGTTATTACTAGAGGGTTTTTGTAAGTGGAGGTAGTGAAGTTATTATTGTTGTTAGAATCAATGAGAACATCTAAAAACGAAATTTTATTGTTTTTGTTTAGTTCATGAGCAAAGTTAAGAACTGAATTGTTTTGGAAGGTGTCTTGAAGTATGTTGATTTCGTTAATATTATTAGTAAGAATAAGGATATCATCAACATATCTTAGGTATATTGGAGTTTTTTTATGCTATGAAAAATTCTATTTTCGAGATCAGACATGTAGAAATTACTGAAAATCGAGCCCAGGACAGACCCCATAGATACGCCATCTGTCTGAACGTAAATATTTCCAAGATGGTCATAAAATGGAACTTCAGTAGTGCACGTTAGGAGAAGTTTTCGAATTATATTAGGGTTGATTTTAAGAGGAGGAAGAGATGGGTTATTATAAATATTATTTATAATAATATCAATTGTTTCATTAACAGGTACATTAGTAAATAAATTTTCTACATCGAGTGAGGCTAATATACCATTATTGGATTTAATTGTATGAAGAACTTGAAGTAATTCATGTGTAGATTTGATGTTGTATTTGCTAGGTTAGTATGGTGAAATAAGCTGTTTTATTGTTTTTGTGAGTTGACAAATTGGTGTAGGTATTTGTGATATAATTGAGCGTAGAGGATGATTAGGTTTATGTATTTTTATGGTCCCGTAGAGATAGCCGGGTTTATAATCCCCATTATTTTGGGTAGTTTTGTGCTATTAAGTTCGGCATTATTAGCAGAGATTAGTTTATTAATTTTCTATTTTAGTTGGTTGGTGGGATTCTTATTTAATTTTTTGAATTCCGTATGGTCATCGAGGATATTTTGTAGTTTTGAATGGTAATCTGTTTTATTGAGTACTACAAAAATGTTTGTTTTTTCAGCTTTTTTATGGTGATGTTGGGGTGGTTGCGTAATTCTTTAGCAGTAGTTTTTAGTTGATGTGTTAATAATGTAGGTTGTTTTTTATTGTATCTATTTTTGATGGCTTCAGCCTTAAGGCGATCACGGAATTCAGGTCTGATTGAAATTACCTTATTATCCCGGAGTTTTAAAATATTTTGGTATAAAATTTCAATTTCTGTATTTTTGTTGATGCTGGTATATCCTTGGAATAAATGACACTTGGGTCCTAAGTTGAGGAAATCTTTTTGTTGTGGAGTTAAATTACAGCCCGAAAGATTGATAAATTTATCAATATAATTTGGAATAAGTAGATGTCCTTTGTAGAGATTGTTGAGCTTTTTTTGAAGTGTAAGTTTGTGTTCGTCATCACTTTTGTTAATAATTACGGAAAATCTGTTATCTAGTTCATGGAGTTGTGCAGGTGTAATAGAGCTTTCAAGTTTGTCTCGTATATATATAGACCAGTTAATTAATAGAAATAACTTATTCTAAAAAAAAAAAAATGCAAAAAAGTAGATAAATAGATAAATAAATTGCACAATACATTACAACTGCTAAATGTATTTTTTTTAGTTATTTGTACTTTTTACCTCTGTTCAATACATTGTATTAAATCCTCCCCGTGATGGAGAGATTGTGTTGGAGATTCATCAAGCGGAAAAATTAATTTGAAAATATTTTCTGTCATAAAAAACAAGAAAAAAATAAAAACAAAAAGCCCCATCCTAAACACACACACACACACACACACACACACACACACAAATCAAAACAAAACAAAACAAAACAAAACAAAATACGAAAAATCAAAACAAGAAAACTAGCATGAACAATTCATGTACACAAATATCTTGATTCCCAAGTATCCTATTTGTATTTTATGTTTTCAGGGAAGTACTATTTTATAGATATCGAAACAGACCTTTCACTTTTACTTATTGCACTCACAGATAGACACGGAGACACACACGTACACGCATATACATACACGTACACTCATATACACACATGTACACGCATATACACACTGACACACTCAGAACTCCTATAAAAATGGAAATGATTTCACCAGCATATCTTTCTCAATTTTTTTCCAGATCAAAAAATCAACCCTAAAGAAAAGAACAAATTTGATCAATTTTTAAATTCACACCTTGTGGCACCTTATATATATATATATATATAACACTAACTTGGTCCAAAAAAGAACACAAAAAAGTTTTAAAAAATAAATAGATTAATCAATCTAAATTGCAAAATACGATTACATTACCATTGCGTTATTTATTCTTATTTATTTGTAAATTTTAAATTCTTTTAGTACAAGATCATCATCATCATCATATCGCGCTGGTAGCACGGAGATCCTTGACCCTCTCTCGCCACTCCTCCCTATCGTTCATTGCCCTAGGTAGGTCTTCAGGACAACATCCCGTATTCTCACATAGCTGCTGAATGTATGTTCGTGCTGGTCGTCCTGCTTTTGCACGGCCATGTGTGGGGATCCATAAGAGTACATCTCTTATGAGTTCATCTCTGCTTTTCCAGCAGTGTCCTGCATGTCTGGTTCGTCTTACTTGAATAGTTTTCGTGATAAGGGGCAGGTGGCCGTACAGTTGGTGTCTTGTGGGGTGTTGCTGCCAGGACTTGTTCAGGATTGCACGCAGCATTCTTGTGTAATTGCCATCTAGCTTCTTCTCCAGCCGTTTTGTTAGCGTCCAAGTAGTGCAGCCATATAGTAGTATCGATGTGACCGCTGCCTGGAAGAAACTGCGTTTCATTTTATCGGTTAGGTCTGATTTCCATATAATCGATAGCCTATTGATAGCTGTCCATGCTTTCGTTAACCTCGTTTCGATGTCCTTTTCGGTTGATTCGACGCTGCTTCCTAGGTAAGTGAATTTGTCTACTAGTTTAAGAGGGGTTCCTTCTAGAGTGGAGATGTCCCCCGTTTGGTTATAGCACATATATTCCGTTTTGTGTGCATTAACATGGAGGCCTATGCTTGCAAGTAGTACAAGATACTGACATAAATTATCTTCAATATGAGAAGTGAGTTTATATTAAGGTTCGATCCCAGGTCAAGTCAAACCAAAGACTCAAAAAATGGTACTTGATGCCGCCTTGCTTAACACTCAGTATTATAAAGTACGGATCAAGGGTAAAGTGGAGCAATCCAAGGAATAGAATAGCGCTCTTCCCTACACTTCGGTGTAGTAACTATTGAAAAGTAGCCTTTTGGTACCCACGACTAAAGGTCACCAACTTTCTTTTATTTATATATCTTCTCATTAAATCTTCCACGTCAATAATGCTATAGTCAGGAGGAACTTAAGTTTGCTAAATTGTGTCAGAAAATCTACAACTTGTGACAATAAAATGTTGCAAGAAAATCAAAAACTTGCAAAAAAAGCACAGCACATTTTGGCGCCGAAGAAAGTAAAATACAAAAATTAAAATCCAAACACACAGATAAAAAAAATAACTCATCAAGAAATCAGCATTTAGACAGCTGTCTTTTATTATTGCAAGTTTTAGTAAAGTTGATTATTTAAAAATATTGTATTTCCTCTTATCAAGTTTCATTATCTATCTATCTATCTATCCTAAAAGGTCAATATCTTTTATAATAGAAAAAGGCTGCTATATTACTGTTTCAGTTTTTTTTGTTTAATGGCATGTAAAACTTCGTGGGTAATTTAATGTCAAAGCGATCCTTGATGAAGAATTAATTACTATTTAAGCAATAGCTTATTTTCATGTGTCTCTTGATTTGGTCAAATTGCTGGTGAAAAGTTACAAATTCCTTATTTAAAATAATTCGACTTACCGTTGACATATATTTAGAAAGATAGATAAATAGGTAGTCAAATTAGACTTCTTTTTTGATATTACCTACCATTCCTTACCTTTCAGTAGCATTAGATTAGACCGTATAAGAAGTTTATTCGATTAAGAAAGTGATTTGTTCGTGCTTTGAATTCATAGGTGTTGCAGAAAATTGGGCACTGAAACGATTAGTTTACATATACAAACACAGCTTTCAATAGATTCATATTAGCACTGCTAGCACGGATTTCCTTGACCCTCTCTCTCTCTCTCTCTCTCTCTCTCTCTTCATCCCAATCATCAACCCATTTTTGCAGCTCTTGTGTTCATACAGAGCTTTTGTAGAAAAGTTCTTGTTGGCCGGCCAACACTTGCAGGTCCGTGTGAAGGGGTTCATCGAAGAACGTCACTTATGAGTTCTTTCTTAATTCTCCAGCAATGTCCCGCATGTCTTGTTCGTCTTATTCGGATAGTTTTTGAGATGGGAGTTAGGGGGCCGTACAGCTGCTGTTTTGTGGGATGTTGCTTCCAGGATTTGTTCAGTATAGCTCGTAACATTCTGTGAATTTCTCGTCTAGCTTTTACTGAATACGCTTAGTCAGCGTCTATGTGGTGCATCTATATACTAACATTGATACAACCGCTGCTTGGAAGAAATTGCGTTTTATTTTATCGGATCGGTCAGATTTCCATAAGTTAGACAACTTACCGATGCCAGTCCATGTCTTGGGTTAGCACATACTGATGTCATTTTGGGTCGATGAGACGCAACTACCGAGTTTAGGGAGCTTTAAAAAACAGATTTTTACACTAGACTAAATTCCAAATTATTTGAACATGAAAATTTCTACCGAAAAATATTTCTCTCACTCTGTGATTTCTTCAAATATAAATAAACTGCAGACATCCCTTTTAGTCCCGATTTGTACAGTGCTATCAAATAAGTGTAATTTGTCAACATCTTTTCAGGCCTAATTTTTATTGAAAAAGAAAAAAAAAAACACCTTCCTGACCTCATCTTTGTCCTTAAGTATTGTGTTTTCTTTCTAATTTTTTGAGTTCAAATACTGACATTTTACATTATTTACATTTTTCGGATTATTTTCCTCATCTTTGTCACCATGTTTCAGTTATTGTATGCTCCGGCCTTCTTCAGGTGGTTGGAATGTCAAACTTAGCTCTTTATTTCGCTCACCAGGGTAGACTGTTCTAGTTCCACGAGCCATGTTTAATAGATGTCAGTTATTAGTTATTTCCTGTTAATTTCCTCTCTGAAAGTTCTCCACTGCCTTCACTGGGTATTGAACTTACACTCTTTTTTTTTGGTGGGCGGTATGTCTCTTGATCTAACAAAAGCCTTTACCCATTGTGCCATGTGTCCTTGAGGACATTTTAACTCGATTTACAGTGTTACACTTCAAAGATTTTCCACAAACACTGTCTCGCTCTGACTATACTCAATACAATCAATTCAAAACAACAATTTTTCATTTTCAAACTTCATTTATTCCGTGACATTTAAACTGAACATTGAACAGAAAACACAGTATCATATTTCCCTAATCTTTAAAAAAAAAACAAAAACACTGTTTCCATATGATAACATTTCTGCAAATATTTAACAATATTGAGAGGAAATAATCTAAGCAATAGTTTTCTTCACCTTCACAAGGTTGTTATTTCGGCAATCAGTTTTTCTTTTCCCGAACATACAGGAAGAAAACAATTTTACGAAAACTTTTGCTATAATAATTTCTGTTATTATATAATGCTTATTGGTATGCTTCATAGTAGGGAAGTTTTCTAGTTAAGTTTCCAGCCTCCAAAAATCTATACAAGTCTTAATATATCCGTGATATACTAACAATAAACAAAGCAAAAGATAAGGCAAAATGAACCTAATTACATATACTGTGTCGGCTGAAAAGTTCAAGGGCTAACCAAGATACTCTCCTAATATGTGACCGAATGAGAACATAGAGACTCTTATGGGCCACACACTTTTTCCATCAGTGTTGCTGTACTTGGATTCTGTTGGTAAAAACTTATCAACGGCAAATGTGATATCGTCATATGAACTTTACAGCCAATGAATTTTTCAGTTTACCCTCGTATAAGAAACATTTATGCTTTATATGAACAATATACATGCAGGTGGCATTACAAGTGAAAATACACGAAATTGTCCCATAGTAGAATTATATACACATTGTTCCATGAAACAGCTATATGTAGCAAGGTTTCGAATGCAAAAGTCTTATTTGACAAGAGTGGGTAACATAGCCATATGGTTTTATCGTTCTTAGCCAGGGTCTGAAACAATGTCTCAAGAAGTCAATGAACAGAGGTAAAAAGAGGTGGAGAAGGGTTTTCTGTAATTGTCATTTAAACCCCGACCTCAAACTGGAATGCTAATTCTCTGAGAGAGATAATAACTTCTTTTATGCGTACGTGCTTAATCGCTTTTATTAGTGAGCACACTGTAATTCTTATTTCTTTTGGCACAAAATTTTAACTCCGCTTGTGGTATTTTCTGCAAATAAAACGATTGTAGTCATTCAAAATATATTGAATTTTAATGGTTTCTAAAGACCTAAATGATTTTGTTAAATTCCATTACGTTTTGAAGAATATACCACTTTCAGATTTGATGGATTTTATAAACAAAAGTTTTCCCACCATTTCATAATAAATGAATTGTGTCATTAGCCAGGATAAAAAAAGTATTAAGAGATTTTTAGAGACAGCAAAAACTGAATTCTTAAAGTTGTATCTACTCTGACGTACGTCCGTCGAGTAGAAATATATTTTTGTTTTTGCGCATAGCAATTAGAGACAAATCTTCCTTTGATGAAAAGGCTTTTAAAACGCTTTGCCCATTGTCTTAATTGATCGACTGATTTTAATAACATATCAGCTCGTTTATTTAGAAATAAGGGGATAGAATTCCTTACAAATTCATATTTACATTTTTTGTGCAGTTGTTTCTTAAGTGTCTTTTAAGCTCCCTCCTATCACTTACAAATGATTTTCAAACAGGTGTATTTGGCCCATAGAGGGACTCTAATGGATGCTACCACTCCGGATCAGCGTGTTCATAAGAGTTATGAGAATGAAGTGGTACTCCCCACTCCCCAGAACTATTGAACCAGAGCCTCATTATCTGATACATTTTAGTGTCGTACTCAAGATACTGCTTTTTTCTTAAGAGGCGCCTTTACCCTTCTGCAAGGGATACAGTCAGCGTATTCTACACCCCACTTACAGAAAGACCAAATGTTTAGTATGACACCCAAATGTGGAATTTCAATGTGCGTATAAGATTTTCTAATTTTTTTGCTTATTTTTCTGACTTATGATAATTTGCCTTTCGAATATCTTCCTAGCTAATTAATGTTTAGAAACAGAATAATTTTTTAAAACTTTAATTGAAAATCACCAACAACAGTAAACTACTTACTTGACATTTCACTCTAGGGTGAATAGCAATTTTTAGTCCGGTTATCAGCGTCATATTCCGAGAACATATATCTTCCTTTTTCGGTCTACACGGGATCCTGCTTTACACAATATCTAATTTAATGAGTAACGTTTTTACTTTGTATTTAGAAAGCTTTCATTTTCACTATCACATGATGACGACATTGCATTATTCTTTTTTAAATTTCTTGTCAGATTTAAGAATATTACGGAGAAATGATTATATTATTTAACTCAGATTTTAATGCAAAAATTTTTTCCCTACTGATCTCTGATTAAATATAGTTAATTTTATAAAAATCTGTTATTGAACATATCTTGTAAACTACGTCTACAATTACTAATTTGGGTTCATTTTCATTTCGTTGTTAATTTCATTGTCAAGTATTTAATTATTCTTCATTGGTAAATCAAAAATGAATCAATAAAGAAACTATTCAACTGTACGATCAAATTTCTCCCCTAATTTTTTCCTTATTCCACAAAACCATATGCCTTTCTTAGCAAAGATTGATAAAGATAAAAATAATATTTAAAATAAAAATCAGACCGATCCAGTCTGTCCATGTTTTATGATTGTTAATATTTCAGCAATTAGCAATCGGAGAGAGATTCACATAGATAAATTTGTGCAGTGACACTGTTCACGCTTTTAAGGTGAAATGCCGTATGACAATTTTAATAATTTATAACAGAAAAGATTCAGAGATTACAAACAGCAAACAAATTCTGATGACAAACCCATAACATATACCTTCGGACTAATCAAAATTAACGGTGGATGATCCAGTTTTGGAACACTTTCCCTGGCTCTGATCCAAACCTTTATAAAAAAAACAAATATGGAAAATCAGTGGGTCATTTGAAAGGTCATAAAAGCAACTCAAACTCTTATATAAAATCGGTAAGTCATTTGAAAACAGACCGAAACTTATACAATTATTTAAAAGAAATGGGTCAATCGAAAAGTCATCAAAGCTACTCAAACGATAATGGAAAATTAGTCAGTCATTCGAAATATTAACAAAATCTATTCACACAATCATGTAAAATTAGTTGGTGACCTAAACTACACACAATATCGTGCAAAATCAATCGATTATTCGAAGAGTGGCAAAGATACTTCAACGTTGAAAAAATTAGTCTGTAATTCGAAAGTTTGTCAAAACTACTGAACTATTACATAAAATCAGAATGTTTTTCTAAAAGTACCCAAAACTTCTCGCACTATATCTGGCGATAATGAAACACATGAACATAAAGGTGTCGGTATTATAATTTCTTATTATCGAAAAAATGATCACTGCTAGTTAAGTTCAAATTCTGGACTGGGCTGTAAAAAATAGTTGTGAAGACAGACTTTGTTCTCTATCCTTTTTTAAGGAAATTGTTCTAAGAGAAGGAACACTGAAACTAGCAGTGACAGTTTTATTGATTGATAGTAAATAAAAATTGCTTAAGAAAGCAAAAATATTTTTTATATATTCAAAGCCTAAAATTCTTCTTTCAGTGAAATCTCTCTAAAATCTACTATGGTAGATTTCTGTTAAACGCACACACACACACACACACACACACACACACACACACACACACACACACATATATATATATATATATATATATATATATATATATATATATATATATATCTGTGTGTGTGTGTGAGCGCGCACGTGTCTGTAAATGTACACCACAAAAACAAGGAATTAAGAGAATAATTTTTTTTTATTGGTAATTGAATAATTTACCTACATTAAATGTTTTTGTTTTTGCATTAAACCATATTCAGGGCGGTTAATATGTGATGTCTTATCTTCTGAATTATATTTGATTTTGCTTTTTTTTATTTTTAAGAACAAAGGAAAAATTAGAAAGCCCTTAACATTCTGTTTCCGTTTGTAGTGTTTTATTTCAAAACTACATGACGTAATTAGTATTCGAAATTTATTTCAAAGTGTAACGTAAATCCCAAAAAACAATATATATATATTTTTCATCATTAAGGGTTTTCGGATTATTGTCTTCATCTTGTTATTTCTACAATGTTTCAGCCGATATGTCCCACGGCCTTCTTCACGGGGGTCACCGGTTCCAATTCTGTTAGCCATAACCGGGTACAAGTGTTAAGTATTCCTGTATTGTTACTCTCCTGCAGTAAAGATTGAACCTACAACCTCCAGTTGATTGTCTCCTTAGAAGCTTTGGGAACGCCTATAACCGTTACGTTATGTGTCCTGCTGAACAATTCAGAGTGAACAAAAATCTGAATATGTGCACAGGTAAAAAAATCATACATAATAGTAGTAATTTTAGTCAAGTAAGAACATTAAGTTTATAAGTTCCAAAAATTCACTCAGTATTGTCGAGCCGAATACATAACGTAACGGTTATCGTAACCTTCTAAGGAGACAATCAACTGGAGGTTTCAGATTCAATCCTGACTGCAGTCGAGTAACAATACAGGAATACTTAACACGTGTACTTGGTTATGGCTAACGGATTCAGAACAAGCGGCTCCCGTAGATTCAGTAAAGGACATAGTTCGAAGTTCCTTGAAGGTTCCCGAGTTCGACAAACACTTGAAGGAGGGCGGAAGACATATCGGCCGAAGCGTTGTGGAAATAACGATAAAGTTGAAGACAATAGTCCGAAAACCCTTAAGGATAAAAATCATCAAGCTTTTTCTCAGAAATTTAGACAACTAATATATATTTCACTTTTTGCTCAATCTATATTTTGTTCTTATCTTTTATATTTAAAAAATCTTTCCACTTTATCATGTAGCTGTTAGTAATTCTTAGTGTCACTGAGAAAAATTAAAAAGGAGGTATAAACAAAAAAAGCATCGAAAACTAATTTATATTAGGAATCTCGTAACATTTTAGCACCAATTAGACATATATGGTAGTAAATTGAAAAACAGGCTCATATTTAATAATGTTCTAATTAAAAATAATGTAAGATTCAAGAATATATATATCTATGTTTTTTTATTTTTATAAGCAAACATCTTGTAATCTTTATATATATATATATATATATATATAGTCAAGGGTTTATTCCAAGGGACATTTTCATTTGCTTTGTGATTTCATTAGACTGGGTGTATTTTCTGATGTTGTGTATATGGAAGGAGATTTTCCTCAACGTTTATAATGAAACAGGTTTAACTTTAATTTGAGAGCACCACCTTTCATTCATTAAAAACATGTTTTAGAATTGAATTGAAAAGAGTAAGGCTTATGTAACACTTAAATTTTCCTCAAGCCTATTACGATAGCGATTTTTTTTTGCTTTTTGAGAATAATCCCTACAGAGATTTATTTTTACGGGTGTTTTTTTTTTTAATTAAATTGTTTTTTAATGCCTTGTTTTGGTTAAAATGCTTTTCTCACTTTAAAATTGCCGACAGACAACCAATAATAGTTAGGGAATATAAATGATTTGATTGATCACCAAGGAGTGAAACGAAAATGATTAAATGACCTCGATAATTTGGTTAAAAATGTAACTGTAGGTAATTCGAGAGTTCTTTTTTATTACAACTGTGGTTCACAATAAATTTAGAAACATTGTACAAAACACCAATATTATTTGGTTATGAGCCATCTGTCTTATCATTATATATTCTCATGAATATATACACATGTTTAAACACACACACACACACACACACACACACACACACACACACACACACACACACACACACAGTGAGAAAGATACACTTACTACAACACATGCAAATACATACATACACACGTACACACATATATAAACCCACTTTTTCATACATATATATATATATATATATATATATATCTTGAGAAAGATACACTTACCAGAACACAAACACACACACACACGAAATGAAAATGTTTTAAAATGAATAACTCCACAAATTAATCTGAATTTGGTATTTTGGTTTTTATTATTTCATATGTTTGCGCTCTGCACGTGTTTCAGTCTTTGTAGTTTTCTTCAGGAAATTAATAATTGTTAGGGTGATCTTTGTACCAAGCAAAGATTGTTTTACTGCGGTGTCATTCTTTTAAATTCCACGATGTGTGTCTGTGTATGTTATGTTGGACTTATTGTCCGAGAAAACCGCTATTCTCTGCCAATGTTTTTATGTATATATTTACAAGTATGTATTTTGTGTGTGGGTGTGTGTACATTCATACACATGCTTATACATCTATGTGACTATACACCCTTAAACACATATTTTCAGTTTGAGTTTTTTCTTTTCCTTACTTTTTCTTTTAGTTTAATGCGTGTAAGAACGCATTTTACTCCACAGATAGATATATTTAAGATAGTCTATGAGTGTATAAGTTTGCGTTTGTGAGTGTGCGTGTTTGTGTCTTCAAAGTAAGGGTCTATTTAATGTAGGTTTAGATCTATCAATAAAGTTTTTTCTTTTATTCGGAGTAACGTGTAGTCATTAGTTCGGTATATTAGCATTATTTTATGTTTTCGTTGCTGCATTCATAAAGTTGTTTTGATAGATGGAGTTTTCTGGTAATTTAATGTTGCTTGTATGGATAGAGACTCTGTTGTTCTAAGCTGGAGTACAGTCAATATATACCTTTTTAAAGTTGCAGCATTTAATTATGTAGATTATGTCTTTTGGATTGCAGTTTAGATTTCTATTCATTATTACTTTAGGGTTTTCGAAGGTGTAGGGTTTTTCTTCTATGATTGTATTATATACTCAGTATCTTTTATTTTTGCCTTTTGATACTCTATGCATTGTAGGTTTGTGCGTGTTTTAGATTTTTTGGTTATCGCTTACTTCTATTATTTTTGTTGTGTCTAATATGTTTTTAATTCCATTATTGTTTTCAAGTAGATTCTTTGTTATTTCTGTTAATAGTTCTGGATTGTTTGTTTGTTTTTTTTTGGTTAATCGCGTCTATATTTTGGGGGGTTCGAAGTTCGTTTAATGGTCTTTTTTCAGTTAATTCGAATCCATTATTTATTATTGCAGTATCTTCACGTAATTTTTTTAGACGAGTTTCTGGAAAGTTTTTGTGAGAGACTATGATGTATATTTTACGTGCTCTGGTGTAAAGGAGATATTTTATGCAGTTCTTGAAGTGATGACTTTTGAAATCGAGATATTTTTAGTATCTGTGTGTTTGGGGTAAATGCCTGTGAAAATTTAGACATTTTTGTTTTTAATGAGGATGTCCAAAATTCGCAGTTATTTAAAGCTGTGTTCCACAATGAATTTTATTTTAGGGCGTAGGTTTTGGAGTAAGTTATGTAAATTGTAAATGTTACCCCATGAACATTTCCAAAATATGAAGATATCATCCAGATATCTTTTCCTTGATCTTACAAATCTTGTTTTTTATATTGTTGTTGTATTTTCACCTATGATTTCATACAGTACGCTGAATCTGGTTTAGTTTTATGGCATATCAACATATATCGGTTATTTAACGCTAAATTCATTTTTATGTAAATAATCTGTTCTATTGAAAACAGTTCAGTTTAGCATAAGTACACAGTTTAATTGTCAAAAATATTTCTATTTCAAACTATTTAAGCAGTTATATGTAATAATTCGGTTAAGTGTTAATACAGTTTTAATGTCGAAAAAACAGTTCTATTTGAAATAAGTCAGTTAAGCATAAGCACGCAGTTTAAATGTAAGTACGGTTTAATTATCAAAAACGTTTCTATTTCAAGCTATTCAGTTTACTCAATTCATTTTATCATAGGTATGCTGTTATTTCTATTTAACCCATAGATAGAGCCCTATTAGGTGCTACCACTCCGGGCCAGAGTGGACCTGGGAGCGATGGCAATGAAGGGGTACTCAAAGCTCCAGCATTGCTGGAACCTCACAATCAGATTGTTTAGTGTCATATCCAGGACACTCGTTAGGGGGGGTCTTACCCCTCTGAAGAGGTGCAGTCAGTGTATTCTACAGCCCCAGCTGACTGGGCAATACAGATTTAAATGTCAGACAGTTTTATTTCAGATAATTCAGTTCAGCATAAATACACAGTTTCGACGTCAAAAACAGTTCTATTCCGTGCAATTCAGTTCAGCACTAGTACGCATTTCCAATGTCAAAACAGTTCTATTTTAAACAATTCAGTTTAACATAAATACGCAGTTTAAATGCAAAAATCAGTATAGTGAAAGAAGCACGGTTTTGTTCTATTTAATGCATAGATAGGAGCCTTATCAGGTGCTACCACTCCGGGCCAGAGTGGACCTGGGAGCGATGGCAATGAAGGGGTACTCCGCATTCCCTAAAGCTCCAGCATTGCTGGAACCTCACCGTCAGATTGTTTAGTGTCATATCCAGGACACTCGTTAGGGGGGTCTTACCCCTCTGAAGAGGTGCAGTCAGTGTATTCTACAGCCCCAGCTGACTGGGCAAACAGTACGCTGAAGTTAGGATGATGTACGTTGATTCTATTTTAGTTCCTATAGCTGTTCCTAAAATTTGGGAGTAATTTATGTTGTTGAGTTATTATTTAGGATTAGTTCTATATCATCTGTGATAAGTTTTTGTTTGAATCATGCGTGTAATATTTTTCTGCGTATTCTTATATAAGAATATTTGTGGTAGAATGTCAATTATTTAGTTAAGTCTGTTAATGGTGCATAATAACCCTGTTTCAATAGGTCTAAAATCGAGGTCACAAGGGTTTTAAATTCCTATGTATTTGGATTTTGGGTTTCTATACTTGTTTTTATTTCTTAGGACTTGTGAATTTTTAAACAGTAAAAATTACCAGTTTTTAGTATGTAGTTAGTTAACAAGTCCTTTTGTTTTTTTGTTAATGTTTCATTGTGTATTTGGCTGTATTTTGTAATTCTTGCTATGCTATCAATCAATGTTTGCCTCAGTTAATTATAATTAATTTCATCTCTTAGTATTTCTTGAATTTTTGTTCAGTCATATGTTTTATTTAAAATTACTACGGCGCTTCCCGTGTCTGCTTCTTTTATAATTTTGTCTTTATTTTCATGTTTATTTTTAAGGCTTGTTTTCATTTAGATGAGGTGTTGTTCTATTTTGCGTTTTCTTTTAGGTAAATATTCCCGAGTTTCTGGAAAAAAATGTTTAATTCACCGTCATTATCTTTGTCCAGGAAATTTTTTGATATAATTTTTTCGTAGAAGTTGTCTGTATTTTTTTAATTTCTAAATTTCTCTATAAGTCTTAATTTTCTTTCAAAATATTTGAGGTCTCTTTTTTATTCACCTAGATTGATTTCGACAAAATCTTATACTTTAATAAATCAATTTGATTTGAGTCAATTTGGTATATTTTATGTTGTTAGTTTTGTTAGAGATGTTACTTAGACTGTTTTTGTTCACTTGTGTTCTCTCTCTCTCTCCCTCTCTCTCAACACACACACACACACACACACACACACACACACACACACACACACACACACACATATATATATATATATATATATATATATATATATATATATATATATATATATATATATATATATACTAGGAGTGCTCCAAAGGTATTGCTTCCTATTCATTTCCAAGAAGACTATACCCCGGATGTAAGGAATACAATACCACCGAGATAATTCATCCAATCTTTAGCTAGAAAACAATTTTTTCGTCCGGGGACGAGAACAGTGCTGAATAAAGATATGTACCTGTTGAGGTGCTCTTTATTTCCTTATTTATTTATTTTTTGCTACCTATGTTGAAAGCGGCTTGTCATGCCATGTTTATAAAGGTGAGTACTAACTCTCAAAGGACGGTGAATGGAATCATAACCTCACTATCACGAGTAATCCCCCAAACATCATGATGTAGACTGGGTGTTTGATTTTTATCACGATTGGCACCCGTTATGGGGACAGAGCAAGAGAACGGTAGTCCTTAACCTGGCAGACATTTTTCTCATCAGAGAGAAGAAAGCATTTTCGCTTGGAGGGGGGATTTGGGTTTGTTCAAAAGTTTTCAGCGTAGTTTTTTATTCGTTTTCGTTTGGTTTCTTTATTTAATGGCATTCAACCTTTGTAGGTTATTTAATGCCAAAGTAATCCTTCTAGAAGAACAGTAGTGGTACTATTAAATACATAGCTAGGAGGATAAAGGGGTTCCATACCTTAGCCAAGGGTATTTATCCGCAAGTGAACGTAATAGTGTGATTGGATGTATCTGTCTATGCCTCCCACCAGAAAGAACTTGTCACAAGGTCAATGACCCGAAGGTCGGCTTAACGTGGGGATTAGGGGAAGGGTAGGCCGGGCATGACTTGATGCTTGAACCCTGCTGGACTTTGCTGGTAGTCGGCTCACAGTGCAATGTGAGTATGCTAAACCTACCGGGACATGGACCCAAACATGGGTCCAGGAACGAATTGTAGCTTAAACTGGACCTCTCGGTCCAGTGCTATACTTGCTGGACAATGACCGTGCACCCACCAAGCCAAAAGACCGAGAGGCATTCAAGGTGTGATAGTGTGACACGATTTCGATCTTGCTTACTACGATTCCCCAATCTTGCGCTTTAACCATTACACCACGAGGACACTCCACTCCCGGGCTTTTATTCTTGTCCTTCATGATCTGTGATAGAAATTGATCCTTTTTCTATTTTAGGATAGAAATATCGAATGTCTTCAAGCACTACCTGCCTGATAAGAAACTCAGACATCTCCATGTCTCTGGCTATGAAACTGATTGACTAGTTGGGATCGTTGTTAATCATAGCATGGATCCCAACAATAAAATCAGAAGTTCTTTTCTCATCAGAACCATCAGGGTGAAGTTTCTGAGCTGCCGTAATTTCGTAATCACAGTTAGACTCATTCAACTCTTTTTGAATCTTCTGCACGGTCCTCATATTAACAACCAAATACTCTGAAATCTTCGTTTTGCAGTGTCTAGAGTGTAGGTTATCCGGTACGGCTGGCCATTTCAAAAATTTTTGGAAAAGTGAATCGCGTCATGAGGGTGTTTTCTTTGCAAACAGTGCTTTAAATAACTCTTAGTTGCTGCACAATAAATAAAACCTAAAACAAACAAAGCAATTTCAAGAAATAAATAATCTATAGATAAGGCAAGATACTCTTCTTATATATATATGTATGTCTATATATATATATATATATATATATATATATATATATATATATATATATATATATATATATTATTGACTCTATGTTATTTAATTTAGCCTTTTAAGCTCTGGGCTCTGGAGTCTGAATTTGCTCTCTGCCGTTTCATCGTTATGAAACCAGTGCTACGATGTTAGGGAAAATACAAGTACTACCGGCATACCGATGTAACGGGCTTAAGTTTAAGTCTTTGGAAAAATAAAATTAAAACTATTTCAACTATTGCCTTGTAAAGCGAAAGCAGTTATACGTGTTAGGCAAAGGAATAGACAATGAACTTTCTAGAATTTATGTTTTAGTCTGGTATCTTTTTAATGGCTTGTCAAACTTAATGGGTTATGATAATGCCAAATCTATTCTTCTTGAAGAACATCAGTGATATAATTCAACCCAATGCTGGGAGGGGGAAAAAGAGTCCATACCCTTCCGAAGTGTATTTGTTCGGAAGTTAACCTAATAGCTCGACTGAAATTCGATCTCGCTACGTTGAGGTTGAACTTAATCTCTTTAGCCATTACACCACGGGGTCTATACCCTCTAGAATTTATTAAAAAAACTCAAGAATACATAATAAATAGAAGCTTTTTCAAGAAGTGGAAGAAAAATCTGGAACAGTATACCCATTAATATAAAAAATTGCAAAAACAAATACTTTAGGATGCAAACCAGTACCCTGTATTACTAACTCAATGTAAAATACAGCCTCATAAGCATCAACAATAAAAAAAAGAAAAAAAGCAAAAACAAAATAATAAACACCACCAAAATTAACTTACAAATCCCTGTCTGTCTCGATTAGTTCTTGTTATCTGCAGGTAATATAAGTTTAACATAAAAAGTATCTAAAAAGTCTGTAGAAATCAATAATATGTCACTGTCAAACTTCATTTTCCTCATGTAATATTCGTATAATGTGGACTCTTTGAATAAGAGTTTTCTTTGCTACGGTTGATATATGATTTGCTTGAAACTTGACTTGAAATACCGATTGTATCCTATTGGAAATTTTGGTTAATGTTTTCATTTTGATTTTGTTTTATTCTATTTGTTTATTTTTCTTCAGGAAGATTAACTACTTAATAACTACGATACATTTTTATGCAGACTAAATTTGCATGAAACGTATTCTATCTTTCCAGAATATAAAGTGCAAGGCTTGACAACGACGGACACAACACATCAAAATGAGATATAAGAAGAGGAATATGGTAAACTACAACATAAGAAATAACTGCAGCCTTACGAAAGAAAAGTCGTGGACTACAGAAGGATAATTAGAAAGGATAGTGAAGAAACACACACACACACACACACACACACACACACACACACACACACACACACACACACACACGCGCGCCTAAAAACATAACCTCGCCAACATTCGATTAATTAGTAATTCCCAAAGAAGTTAAAAAAAGATATTACGTCGAAAGGATAGAATATAGATGCTTTAAATTTCATAAATCCAGCGATCCTAAGGAGAGCTGCAGTGGACGTCCGACGTGTGGAAAGTGTGGTCAAAGGGACTCAGACAATATGGACGAAGATTATAGCAACAGAATCAAATGCTAAAGCTACCAAGAAACTCCACCTTACTGAAGATCCAATTGGAGCCAAATATTGGCCAACGTTTAAGGTGTGGCTGAGAAATCTTCATTCAACCGAAATCCATCGAAAAGAAGCACAACGTAAACTAAAAGAACTTACAGCAAAGAACAAAGAATCCAATGAAAGAATGAAATAAAAACCTATCAAAATCTACCGCTCAAACACAAACCACTCCTCAAAAAAATACAAAATCTCCTACAAAACAAATGCCGCTTGCATCTTTACTTCGTCCACCATAAGCCATAAAAGACAGAGTAAAAAAGTTAACTCTCACAAAGCCAGAACCTTTCAAACAAAATCTAGAAGCTCACATCAATCAATCTGAATGAAAGAAAGCAAAAAACAAAAAAACAAAAACAAAAAACAAAAACAAAAACAAAAACAAACACAAAAAAAAACAATAAAAAAACATATCATTGCCAAAGTGAACAAAAAAATTATTCCAAACTAACCCCAGCTAAACTCGATAGAGACCTCTCAACATCATGAATAAAATCACCAAAGAAGTCTAACAAACAAGAATATACAAAGAAAGACAATGCATGGCCCAAGGGCCAACGAAATCCCGAAATAGATCCTGTGTGGTAAAAAGCATGGATATTGAAATTGTAAACTTAATTGCAAACCTCGGTGTAACTGATGTATAAATATATCTGTAATCGATCGGAATTTACTGAGAAATATACATGTTTATTTATTTTTCTTTTATTGCTAAAAAAGAAAAAAATGATTAAAGATTTATGCTCTATTTGAAACCATTTAACTGTATCCAAATAGAACTATTAGTGTTTGATAGCAATTCTTGTAACCATATAACTGTGCAAACTTGTTTTAAAATGAAGTTGCCTACAAACTATTAATCTAAAAATAATGTAATACATTGTTTTGTGTGTGTGTGTGTGTGTGTGTGTGTGTGTGTGTGTGTGTGTGTGCGAATAGGCCTTGCATTGAATTACCATAAAGGATTGATTTGCCATTAAAAATTACCCTAACCTAACCACACTTAATTTTTGCTTGGGGTTATCATAATCAGTTATTTGAAACCATACTGCTGTGTACAAGTTGTTAGGGATATTTGATAAATAGACTTCCTCGTGTTAAATAACAACTCTTGAAACCATTTAACTGGGTGAAAATAAATGAACTCTAAATTGTTTGAAAATGAAGTTACCAACAGACTATGCGCTTACAAAGTATATATGTGTAAATATGATTTGGTATTGCATAATACAAATATGTTGATATGCTATGAAACACCACCAAACTAAATCAAATAATCTTACTGCAATCCAGCAGATATAACTATAAAATATAAGATTCATCTTAGAAAAATCATCTACAAAGCATATGCCTGTGAAGCAAAATTCGTCTCTTAACCTTTCTCTCGCACGCTCACAATTTTTATAAACATGGATATTTACCTTTAAATAAATAAATAAAAATTCGTATTGAATAAACAACTAGCCAAACAACCTCAGCCAGCTGATATGATGTCATTTCTAAAAAACTCACTATCGTAAAATTAACTGTTCGAAAAAATTATTTAAATTTCAAGTCTTGCAATTAAACCAGGGCATAATTGGAAAAAAATAGACGTTTACATAACGAAAGAAACCTTTGCAGAATTGTAGAAAAGGATAATGAAAAATTACATTAGAATAAGAACACCATCTCAATAACATAACATGGAGGAGGGAGTATCATAATTAATCTGCAAAAGGTAAAGACTTGGTTTGATTTGATTTAATTAGGTTGTATTTTATGGCTTATCAGTCCTGTGAAAAGGAAAAGGAGGCTTCATAAAAGTTAATCGTATAATGGTGACAGAGGATTATGAAATATTGGATGGCAACTTGCAAGTGTTTGGTTGAAATCTGAAACTGAAGTATGGTTGGAGCTTTTATGGTCGATGATAATCTAAAACATACTTTTAAATTAGTCGAGGCATATTTTCACGATAAGAAAATCAAGGTTTGACTTAGCCCTTTACAGTCTAACCTGACTCCAATTAACAATTTATTGAATGAATTGAAAAAGTGTAAAAGATAAAGAAAACAAATATTCCTCTGACATCTTGAAAATTATGCACATGAAGAGTCCCAAAATATCCCAGGGAATGTTTGTTCCCATCTAGGAAAAGGTTTCTAAAAAGATTAGAAAAAAGGTTTTGCTCAAAAAGAATATTCAATTAACTTTTTTTTGCGCTATTTAGTTTGGACATAGAGATTTTCTTGATTTTATTATAATTTGAAATCAAATATTTTGGTTCCAGTTTAGATATTTGCTTGCCCAGTCGGCTGAGGCTGTAGAATGCACCGACTGTACCTCTTCAGAGGGGTAAGACACCCCTCCCAATGAGTGTCCTAAATATGACACTAAAAAGTCTGTTGGTGAGGAATGTGGAGTACTCTTTTATTGCCATCGCTTAAAGGTCCACTCTGACCCGGAGTGGTAGCACCTGATATGGGTCCAATCTATGTGTTAAATAGAACTAAACTGTGCTTCTTTCACTACACTGGTTTTTGCATTTAAACTGCGTATTTATGCTAAACTGAATAGTTTAAGATAGAACTGTTGTGACATTTAAACGGCGTACAAATGCTAAACTGAATTGCTCGAAATAGAACTGTTTGACGTTTAAACTGTGTACTTATGATGAACTGAATTATCTGAAATAAAACTGTTTGACATTTAACAATTCTGGAGCCTTGGGGAATGCGGAGTACTCTTTAATTGCCATCGCTACAAGGTACACTCTGTCCCGGAGTGGTAGCGCCTGATC
The DNA here is from genome assembly GCA_963585895.1 of Sepioteuthis lessoniana. NCBI lineage: Eukaryota > Metazoa > Mollusca > Cephalopoda > Myopsida > Loliginidae > Sepioteuthis > Sepioteuthis lessoniana. The sequence goes on along the minus strand of OY757911.1, from coordinate 58,118,585 downwards.
CTATTTACCAACCCCTCCGCTTGGGCAGGATATGACACAAGGTCAATTGTTAAGCGGAGTTTAACAGGTTTGAATTCAGAGTTTTCCTTCTCCTAGACTAGTTGCCTCACCAAGGCTGAAGAACCTAGTCTGCCCTACTATTTACCCATAGCTGGAGGGAGAATAATTGGATTCATACATTTCCCAAGGGTATTAGTGCTATGTGAAATGCAATCAGCCTCGTCCAGGATTTGAACTTGTGTCGCCGTGTCCATTTCCTACGACGATAACCTTTACACCACGAACACATCCAAAAGTGGTAGCGCCTGATAGGGCCTTATCTATGGGTTAAATAGAACTAACGGCATATTTATGCTAAACTTAATTGTTTGATTAAACAGAATAGCTTGAAATAGAAATGTTTTAGACAATTAAACCGTACTTACATTTAAACTGCGTGCTTCTACTAAACTGAATTATTTGAAATAGGACTGCTTTTGACATTGAAACTGTATTTACACTAAACTGTTTTGACATTTAACTGCGTGTAAAAAAATCTGTACTTATACTAAACTGAATTAGCTGAATTAGAACTGCTTGACTAAATTGAATAGTTCGAAACAGAAATGTTTTTCACCATTAAACCGTTCTTACATTTAAACTGCGTTCTTATGCTAAACTGAATTATTTGAAATCGAACTGTTTTTGACATTTAAACCTTACTTACACTAAACTGAATTTCATCAGGAGATAAAAAAAAAGAAAACATCTAGAATTTTCAAGATCAGGTAGAAACTATATTTGCTTGAATATGGTACTCTTACACTGTGACGTAAAACCAAGAAAGCCTAGGGTATCGTGTAGTACTGTGTAACGCAATTTGGTAATGAAAATAATACTCCTTTGTTGGTGTCTCTGTTGTATTTTATGAATTTAATAATCATAATATTTGCTCTTGCCTAACAGTACACCATTTTAGACGTTCAGTCATACGTGCATATATACAGTTTTGTTTGCTTTTATTCACATATTGCCCATAAACGATTCTCACGGGAAATAAACTAGACTAGCCAAATTCAAATCCTCTTCGAGACTGTCTTTGTTTTCCTTCACTCTAATGTCTTTGAAAGGTATGAATCTATTTTCCCCTTTCAGCGATAGGTTCGCAGACTGGATTATTTCGCTTTGGCACGGTATCAAGTCAACGAGAAAGACAATTCTGAATTTAAACTAGCCATACTCTACTTAGAAAATTGACCTTGTGCCACTTACTGCCCCAGGTGGAATACTGCATATTTACTTTTTGCACTTTAATTAACGAGAGAAGAGAGAGAGAGAGAGAGAGAGAGAGAGAGAGAGAGAGAGAGAGAGAGAGAGAGATGTTGATAAGTACATTCGCAGGTATTATGTCCACATTAATCTTTTTGGAATTATGAGTTTTATCTCCGATTTTTCATCGAATATTAATCATAGTCTTGTTTTTGTTTTATTTTTTCTTGTTCTCATTATGAGGAAGGAAATACACCGGTCATTTCAAGGAAAGTGTAAATAGAGTTTCAACTGATATTCAGACCAATCCTTTTTTCATTTGAATGAAAATTTTCTGAAATGGATTTCGTTATTTCCCTTATCAGTAGATATCCTTTAGTTTTATTAATTTCCGGATGAACTTCTATAATGTTTCCTGTTTTATACCTCCGGTCAAGCCGATATAAATATATACAAAACATGAAGCATAATTTTTTTCTTAATCTTTTCTAACTGAATCTTTGGAATTTTGTCGTTATTGTCCACTGAAACTTACCTGGTTGCTCTTCTCATCAGGTTGGGAAGCTTAGATTTGGATATCGCAAAGATTTAGGTCAAAACATATTTTTCCTCAAAATATAAATAATTTAATAGCCATGTCGGTGGGACTTGGCATGCACTGACAGTAAATAACTGCATCTGTTAGTGAAAAGTGTTGGGTAAACTCGCTATGAGTGAATGCCAAAAAATTCCTAGGCAACAATTTGACAAAAAATGTAAAAATGATCGTGTTATGAAAAGATTCCTTAATCCCTGAGCATAAAATAACCCTAGACGATTTCAATCAATCGAACATTTTATTTGACGATGCGTACATATAAGATCTCCATAAAATATATTAGTAAATGGAAATATTAACATATTTATTCACAGCCTTCCACACCACAATAAGATGGGTGAAAATTTCATTGGCTGAAAAATTTACTTGATGATGTCATATCTGTTGTTAATAACTGTTTAGACCGGCAGGATTCAAGTACTACAACACCGGTAAAAAAGTGTTTTGATTGCAATGCAGATTATGTTTAAAAATAAAACTCATTTATTCCCATTCCATGAAAGTATCTTGGTCAGCCTATGAACTTTTTAGTCGACCCTCGTATATATATATATATATAATCGTTTCAATTGCTTGTGCATCTATATTCATGTGAGTTATTTACATATGGGCTCCAATGTTAATGAAGTGATGTACATGAAAACTAGTATATGAACATATTTTCGCCAAAAGGGGAATTTTACTGGTAATTGTTCGTAGAGAGACTGACTGATACCTGGAACACTTAATTTAAAACTAATCAAGAAAGTGTAATTCTTACAGAAAACAAGCAACATTGTTATTTGCCTGAGAGAATTTTCTTTTGGGGGTCTGGAACTTTGCTGAGAAAAATTAATTCGGAACGACTCATACAACATACAAATTCTTTAACTAATGAGAAAATATTGATGGAACTTGGTATGCGAACTCTCAGAGAGTGTTTTAAAGGTATCTCCAGAATAAAAGACACTGGATAGCAGCGAAAACCCCCGTTTGGAGGCATTCGGGGAATTTTAGCTTAAAAAAGCCTAATTCAACCTGTAAGCCAATATAATTGCCATTTGCAAAACAAGCATCAACTTTAAAGTTAAGCTATTAAATTTAAGATGCAAGAATTTCAATTTATTGTAGGTTTGTATATTAATGCAGCTCATTGACCTAGTGGGTAGAGTGTTCGCCAATGGTCCGGGAGACCTGGGTTCAATCCCGGGTCGTGTCAAACCAAAAACTTTTAAAATGGTAATTGATATCTCCTTGCTTAACACTTAGCAATATAAGGTACATATCAAGGGTAAAGAGGAGCAATCCAGGTGAGGGAGTAGCGCCCTCCCCTACACCTCGGTGTAGTAGCTATTGAAAAGAGAATCGTCTGGTCATCCTCGACTACAGTCGCTAACTACTACGGTATATTAACGCATAATATTTAATGTAGACTGATAGATTGAGCGATGTTAAGTTATAATACAGTTTAGGAAAATATTTTCTAATCAAAATGACTAATTTGATTTTCGATTTCGAATAGAATATTTTTCATCAAGTGAAATGAAGAGGCAAAGATGACTATCACATGGTTGACCAGAAAATGATGTGGTTGGACTTTAAATACGTTAAAACATTTTTGGTAATATGTTGAAGGTCTTCTCTCCTTGTAGTAATTTTATATTATCTCTGTGACAGGAAGCCAAGTAATAAACAACCTCTTCATCTCGTATAGGGACAATGTTCAATCCCTGGGTCTTGATAAGCGGATGCTTCCTTGATAGCGGACATAGAATCTTCCTGCTGAGAAATTTGGAAGATCTAATAACAATGTTAATAGAATTTCACTATGATGATATCTCTTCTTTCTAACCTTGCAAGACATTGCCCTTTTTAAGAAATAGATTGCATAATTCATGTTCTTTAAATCTTTCTGTGAAATCTGTCGGAAGCGTATATTATCATTTTGAATGGATTGTGTGACCTTAATAAAACTTGGCAACCAATCAGACAAAACCTCATGGCACATACAGAAACAGACACTCTGCTGTCAGGTTATTCTCTCAACATGAAAATACCATTAGGTGAGATTACGCAATGTGTGTTTGCGACCTTACAATGGTTGTGCAAATAGATTCTTCATATCTAAAGCCACGCCCTATCATGATCAATCAGGCATATTCAGACAGGGCACTACGGCAACTTATATTTTTCCCAAAGCTAAAATCAATGTTGAAATACCATAGATGTGATTAAGGATTAAATAATCAGAAAGAGGACCTTTCTGAATGTTTTGTAAAGTTGAAGGGGTCCTGTGAGAAGTTTATTGCATCTGAATGGTGCTAATCTTGAGAACTAAGGTTACATTTTTTCTGGGTGAATTACTTTTAACTCGATATGAAATGTTAGCGTAAATTTTATTAATATAATTTCACAGGACAGGTTTTGTATAAATGTTTAATAATAAAAAGTGACTTAATGTATGAGGTAAAAATCAATGGAATCATCTAAGACAAAGAAGGTTATGATAACTAAACAATAAGAGTGAGGTGTTTTCGTGCATGGAAAGTAGTACCACGAAGCAGATTTACACGAGTGTTCCTGTGAGCCCGTTGTCGTAAAGTAATGTTAACAAGAAAGCCTTGTAGATCATTTATTGCTTACACATAATGTATTTACTCATCCCTTTCTGCCATGAGAAGAATGCAGCACGAGGTTGAATTTACCTTTTCCGAGATTGAGAGCCTAACCAAGGCTAAAAGACCCCACTCAGCAAACTATATAGCTATAGTTCGGCGGAGAACAGGCAGATTCATGCCTTTCTCAAGTACATTTGCGCAAAGTAAAATGCAAACAGCTTTGTTAAGATTTCGAACTCGAGAGGCCTATTTAATTTTCTACGACCACAACCGTTGCGTTAAGCTACACTCCTTAACTGTTCCTATTCAGTTCGTGTCCCATAGCTCTAGCCTTGAGCCAAATTTAAACTATGACTACATTTTAAAGGTTTTAGTAAGGGTTAAGAGTTAGCAAGCTTATATAGAAAATATTTAAATGTAGGAAGTGTATAAGAAATTCTTTTTCAAGTTAGGAATAACATCTACCAGAGAGTTTTTTAGTGTTACAAATGTCTTACGGTGAGTTATGTTTGATTTGTCTTACAAATTGAACTAGTTTTAAATTGATAAAAATATCTACAAAAGACGACCCAAAATCTTTAAAAAAATCTTTCCTCGTCAAAGAAGGACAATCACATTCGGGATTTATTTTGAAGAAGGAGACAAGTATTTCACCTCATCTGCCAACTTCTTTTACATTTAAAACTTGCAGAGTTCATTTAATTACCATTGTTGGAAAAAGATTCTGAAAGATCGACGATTTCATAAGATAGAAGAAAATGTTGTATGATGATTACACAGGAGCCTTCAAACCAAATCATAGAACAGGAAAAAACGCTTAAAACTGTGCATCAGCAGTGAAGAGTATCTAGTTGACCTGTCTCTTTCCAAGAGTAGGCTAAAATGTTCATTGGCTGAAAATTTATGAGCTGAAAAAATTATAAGATGGCGCTGATACTTTTTTTTTTTACACTGAAACACTGATGGAAGAAATGTGTGGATCATAACGGGAAATATGTAGAAAAATAAACCTCCTTTGGTCACATTCCATGAGATTTTCTTGTTTTGCTTAAAAGTTTTCATTCGACCCCTATGTGTTGAAAATAAAGCAATACATTTATTTTTGCAAAACGTTGGGTTTGTTTTGCACCCATTATTCATATTTACCAACCCCTCTGATCGGGCAGGATATAACACTAGGTAACTTTTTTAAGCGGAGTTTAATAGGTTTGAATTCAGAGTTTTCCTTCTCCTAGACTAGTTGCCTCACCAAGGCTGAAGAACCAAGTCTGCCCTACTATTTTACCCGTAGCTGGAGGGAGAATAATTGGATTCATACCTTTCCCAAGTGTACTAGTGCAATGTGAAATGCAATCAGTCTCGTTCAAGATTTGAACTCGTGTCGCCGTGTCCGTTTCCTACGACGATAACCATTACAACTCGGGCACCTCCCATTATCACGTTAATTTTAGCTTTATATTCATATTTTTGATGCAATTATTTTGGTTTTTTGCAGTTATATGATATTGAGTAGTTCTATTTGATAGAAAGCATTAGAAACTTTTTTAATGATTTCTTGAGTTCTCTAATACTAATAATTCATATCCGAGGAGATCTGCATGGCGTAGTGGCAAACGAGCTGGTTTACGACATGGTAGTTGAAATTTTACGGTTTCGAGTAACTATCTCTAATAAGGATTTGTTTGCCCACCGTTTATGATAATCATTTAAAAAAAAAAGTTATAACAACAGTTTGATTTCTTAATACAAAATAGTTTACAGTGATATAGTATCAAGTATTTCTATCCTGTACTAATAATTTTCAAACATAGTTGACTCATATATGAGACTCTAACAGGTATTACCACTTATGGTCAGAGTAGACGTGGGAGTATCAGCAATGAAGCGATACTCCACACTTCTTAGATCTCCAGAAATGGAGCCTCAACATCAGGTGTATTTTCATTTTTTTTTGTTGGGTGGGGAAGATCTTACCACTTTGAAGATTTTACAGCCAGAAGATTCTAAGCACCACCAACAGGGCGCATGCATCTGAGTGATCATGTATCTACTTTTGCATATGTATACATTTCATATGTATCTATTAAATTTGTAAAAAAAGTTTTAAAGCTGAAGCTGAATTTGCCCAGACAAAAAAGGACAATGAATGAAACGTTAATTTTATTCAATCGCCCCGGAACTTAACGCATTCATTTCACTTGATTTCCAACAAGTCGAAGAATTTTAAAAAGTCTTCTTTTGATATGGTATGAGGCTGCCACGTCGACATTTTTTATGCCATATACGTCCTCAGATATTAAACTTGAGACGAATTTTCAGGATATGAAATAAGAACCCCCCCAAAAAAACAGGAGGTTGATCTTGTGATTGATTGATTAATTGATTGATTTATTTTAATGGAATGTCAATCAGTCTAAGTTTTTTTTATGCCTACAGTGTAGGGAATCGTATTCATTGTACGTTCGTACTTTCATTTTTGTGTAGATGTTATGAGTTTATTGCAAACAGTTATGTGATATCAAATATTCATATCTAATTCAAATAATTTGGACAGTTGCATAGTTTTCCGTATTTTTAAATATAAATTTTATATTCTTTATACTAATTTTAAATTAATCTTTATTATCCCTTCATATAATTTTCAAAAATTACATTAATCACATGGTTTCAGGTCCTTTTTTTTTGTTTTTGCACTTTCGAACATGAATAATTTTAAGCTGATCAATTTGATCAATAGATAGGAATAGTTAGGTACTGACAGGTCATGTCAGAGTGGACTTGGAAGTAATGGCAAAGAAGAGATACTCTGCTTTCCTAAGATATCCCAAATTGGAGTCACACTATCAGATGTAGTTTCGTGTAATACAAACGACGAATTTGTGTATCTTACCCCCTCAACTTTAGAGGATAAAGTCAGATTATTCTAAGCTCCACTGACCGACCATCCTGACCACCGAGGTGAGAGTTCCTGTAACTCTTTTTATTAAAAATCAAAAATAAGACCATGATCATCATTCCCTCTCTGACCAAATATAATATAATATGATATAATATGATATTATATAATATAATATATGATATAATATAATATAATATAATTTCCTCAGGAAGAACAACCAAGCAAAATTTTACACGCACAATTAGAGAATATTTAAATATTCAATGTTTTATTTATTCTGGAAACACTTGTAACTTCTTTTTGTAAAGCAATCAAAGGTCAGATCTTTATAAAATATCGATAAAGAAAATCAATAACTTATGTAATTTTATGAACATTCTTTTGCGTGAAATTTTAATTGTATAATTAATCATTTTAAATGATAACTCACTGTATTATTTTTAATGCATACTGTGTATGCAAATGACGTAATATTCTAATGAATATGAATATGTGTCTTGATATGGGTGTGTTCCGGCGTGTATACTTCAGAGGACTGATAAAATTAAAAGAGTATCCGTAAATCCTATTCTTCAGAAAAGTAAGCACTCCTTTATTTTTCCAAGAAACCACTTTATTAGGAAATTGCGATTCAGAGGTATATATATATACACACAGGTTAACGTTGCAATTAGGATAAGCAGCAATCAACGACTCAACCATTATTCTCTAGAAACTAAGAACTTGGGAAGAAGAAGAAGAAGAAGAAGAAGAAGAAGAAGAAGAAGAAGAAGAAGAAGAAGAAGAAGAAAGATAGCTATAAAAGATCGTAAATTCATAAAGTACGACGAGTGAAAAACTACGAAAAACGAAAATGTCCGGAACAATTTTCAGAGGTGAGCCAATATATATATATATATATATATATATATATATATATATATATAACATTTTTGTATTTTTAATAATTTTACTTTTAAAAGTTGTTCAAGTACATTATTGCTTTGATATATTATTTTCTAGTTGGTTTGGTTGGATTATTTGTTTAATGGCATATGCACCTTCAAGGGTTGTTTAATTGTCGAGCCGTCGTTAAAGAAAAACATTTGGGTATTTTCTAGAAAACAATTCGTTAGATTCTCATTTCCCATGAAAAAACAAAAATAAAATAAAAAATAGAAGAAATCTTACTGTAATAATGGAAAGAAACGTCCTTTTTTCACAAATTTTCATGCCTTTTTGTATCCCACATTCTTTGAGTATTGAATTGGCGAGAACAGGAGCTATGTTGTAAAAACTTGGCCATAAATTGATGTTAGGAGACTCGTAGATTATTGCACTTTCTATGAAGGGTCATCTCGATAATTTTCCTTCTTTAAATAATCTCGTTAGAGATTAATTTATCATGTTAGATTTATTGTCGTTGGTATTCCGGTAGTGTAGTATGGCATTAAGCGTGATATTTATATTTAAATCCGTGCGATGTTCATCTCTTTTCTTTAAATTTATGAAAGTTTCATCGAATTTTTTCCGGAAATTGATATTGCTTATTTCTGAAAAGAAATATTTTGTAAACTCTAGATTTCGATGTGAATTCCGTTTTTTATTTTCATTTGTCGTTAAAGATATTTTTTATTACATAGGAGGAACTTTTTGTGATATTCATGTTTAGATTGTTTCGATTAAATTTGACATTCATGGTATTCGTCTGTAATATTTAAAGTTTATATATATATATATATATATAGAGAGAGAGAGAGAGAGAGTGAGAGAGAGAGAGAGAGAGAGTAACGGAGAGTTAACGGAGATTGATACCTGGTAATTACCAAGCTCTGTTAACGATGTCAATATTGTCGTAACTTCGATCTGTTCTATCACTGCACCCGCTTTGATTCTGAAAATAGCGAACTATGTATACATATGTATAGATCAGGGCATAAAATCTACCTAAATTTAAGTGTTGCATTTTATTCATAAATAAGTTTTGTGTAATAGAAATAAGTAATTTTGTGCAAAACAATCACCTATTGCACGTCTGCTGATAGATAAGGAACTCTTGTTTTGCTTTAAATATTTTGTATCAAATTCTATGAATAAATGTAAGAATGAAGCGAAGAATCACATCAACTTCTGTAAACTTTAACTTGTTCTATCAAGTCCCAGGATAATGTGAAGTATTTTATAAGATTTAATATTGAACCAAGGTTTGCCCTATTTTCTGCTTATTTCGGTTGGTTTAACTTTCATTGCTGGTTTTATGGCTCGAGCATATGACACATCAAAATGTTGTTTACATGTTTAAAAACATACGTTAACAAGCTTTAACTGATTAAAAGAAACTATAATCACTTTAATTTCAAACAGAATTTTTAAAAGCATATAACTTAGAAAGACTTACCTACTGTGTGTCAATGTTCTTCATCATTTTTTAGGTTTCGAATTCAGGAAAAGGCGATTCAAAATATGTAAAGTATGTTGTAGTTACTACATGTTTGTAAAATTTGTGCTATGACACGAAACATGAATGTATATTTTTCTGTGCTGAAGGAGTGTTTTTTTTCCATCATAATTGTTTTCACAAATCAGGTTGTAAGATTATATATACCGGTAAAAAGAGAGCACGGCACAATTATTTACAGATTATTTATTAGACAGTGACCCACGCATTTTTCTCTGTCGCAATACACCTGCACACGCAAACACACCAGGACAAATACGCTAACAAAACACTCACAAAACACACAGACACGCAGACACACACACACACAAACATATATATATATATATATATATATATATATATATTAGAGTGTTCGCCAATGTCTGAGTAGACCGGGGTTCAAACCCAGGTCGAGTCATACTAAGGACTCAAAAACGGGTAATTGATGCCGCCTTGATTAACACTCAGCATTATAAGGAACGTTTTAAGTGTAAAGTGGAGCAATCCAGGGAAAGAAGTAGGGCTCTTCTCTACATTTCGTTGTAGTAGCTATTGAAAAGGGAACCATCGAGTCGCCCTCGATATATATATATATATATATATATATATATATATATATATATATATATATATATATATAACAAAGAGAAACTGGCTCTTTTATTTTGCTTATGACATAAATTGCAATGAGTTTTTTAAAATACACAATCAGCAGACAGGAGATGAATGACAAAACCCCTGCTTTACTTTATTTATTTTTATTCTTTTTCTGGACGTGTTTTCGCATTTTACTTTTCTTTTGTTATCTCTCTCTGTCTGTCTCAATCTCTTTCTCAGTCAGTCTGTCTGTCTGTCTCTCTCTGTCTCTCCACACACACACACACACACACACACGCGCACACACACGTATATATGTATATATATATAGAGAGATAGAGAGAGAGAGAGAGAGAGAACCCACTTTTATGAACAAATATGTTTCCTGATTAGAATTGATGGCCTATTTGGATACTTTATTAATGCTAACGTAATAATATTGGGTAATTTATTGCTCTATCCTATTTCCATGTTGACATGTTTATCACACATTTTTACCTCCAATTATCTGTTTTTACCTTTGATTTAAGGATTCTTTTCCAATCCATATAAATTTGGTGCAACCAAATTCCTAACTTTTTTCAAGAAAGCTGCACGGTATGTATTTAGTCGCACTATTACCTGGTCAATCAATACCTATTATTATGTCATGGATATTTTTGTACGGCATACCTAAAGAAACCGTAGCGGCAATAACGATTCTCTATAGAAACACTAAAGTAAAAGTACGATCACCGGATGGAGACACAGAATACTTTGACATTGTAGCGGGAGTACTACAAGGGGATACGCTGGCCCCGTACCTCTTTATCATTTGTCTAGACTACGTACTTAGAACATCGATTGACAAAATCAAAGAGAATGGCTTCGAACTGACGAAGAAAAGAAGCAGAAGGTACCCCGCAACAACAATTACCCACGCCGACTACGCCGATGACATAGCGATACTGGCAAATACACCTGACCAAGCCGAAACACTTCTGCATAGTTTGGAACGAGCAGCAGCAAGCATAGGCCTCTGTGTTAATGCACACAAAACGGAATATATGTGCTATAACCAAACGGGGGACATCTCCACTCTAGAAGGAACCCCTCTTAAACTAGTAGACAAATTCACGTACCTAGGAAGCAGCGTCGAATCAACCGAAAAGGACATCGAAACGAGGTTAACGAAAGCATGGACAGCTATCAATAGGCTATCGATTATATGGAAATCAGACCTAACCGATAAAATGAAACGCAGTTTCTTCCAGGCAGCGGTCACATCGATACTGCTATATGGATGCACTACATGGACGCTAACAAAACGGCTGGAGAAGAAGCTAGACGGCAATTACACAAGAATGCTGCGTGCAATCCTGAACAAGTCCTGGCAGCAACACCCCACAAGACACCAACTGTACGGCCACCTGCCCCCTATCACGAAAACTATTCAAGTTAGACGAACCAGACATGCAGGACACTGCTGGAGAAGCAGAGATGAACTCATAAGAGATGTACTCTTATTGATCCCCACACATGACCGCGCAAAAGCAGGACGACCAGCACGAACGTACATTCAGCAGCTATGGGAGGATACGGGATGTTGTCCTGAAGACCTACCTAGGGCGATGAACGATAGGGAGGAGTGGCGAGAGAGGGTCAGGGATATCCGTGCTACCAGCGCGATATGATGATGATGATTTTTGTGTTTATTTAACCTTATATGATTCTCTCTTTATAATTATGTTAAAATTATTACATATTGGTTTAAGTATTTCAGAATCTGTCCATATCAATTAGCCTTTCTTCATATTAACCCTAAATATTAAAATTCCAAAAATTGCACAGCTTAGTAAATTTTATTTACATTCACGCAACAAAACTCCTAAGTTTTTCCGTTAAATGTTTTAAAACTTTTGTTTTTTGTCTAATAAAATGAGTATTTGCTTGATTCACTGACAAAGTAATGATCAAAAATTTTTGTAACTCCTAGTTTCATGCTCAATATTACTTTGCTTCTCATATAACCGCACTTAGTTGATCTAATCTTCCCTTTTTTCTCTTATATCCTCTCATATGAGGATTATTATTTTAACAGCAAAAGATTGTGACGTTTTTTTCTACTTAGCTTGGTGGCATTCGAGCCTCGTTGCATAATTCATTCAATGTCTTCATTAAAATAGTCATATTTTGTGTATTGCTTTTTTGTCGAGATATATATATATATATATATATATATATATATATATAGAGAGAGAGAGAGAGAGAGAGAGAGAGAACCCACTTTTTCTGAACAAATATGTTTCCTGGTTAGAATTGATGGCCTATCTGGTTACTTTCTTAATGCTGAAGTTGTAATAATATTACAAATTTATTGCTCTATTCTACTTTCATGTTGGAATATTTAGCAAACATTTTTTCTCTAATTATCTTTTTATACTTCTGATTTATGGCTTTTTTCCAATCTATATAAACTTGGTGCAACCAAAATCCTAACTATTATATATATATATATATATATATATATATATATATATACTGTGGGTAAAAATTTATTGCTATATTATATAAGTGACGTTTTCCCATGGACACCTTCACATGGACGTGTTAGCATTAGCCGACGAGGAAGATCTTAAGTTCATCAAATCTGTGCTGCCAAAGGATATAGTTTGGAAGATCTGTCGGGAGCGATGAATGATAGGAACGGATGCAGATAGATTGAGAGAGAGAGAGAGAGAGAGAGAGAGAGAGAGAGAGAGAGTCAAGGAACCCCGTGCAAGTAACGCAACTTGATGATGATGATGTTTAACAAATGATCGGGACATTGGCCCAGCGGTTAGAGTGTTCGCCAATGGCCCGGGAGACCTGGGTTCAATCCCAGGTCGAGTCATACTAAAGACTTTAAAAATGGAACTTGATACCACCTTGCTTAACACTCAGCATTATAAGGTACGGTTCAAGGGTAAAGTGGAGCAATCCTGGGAATGGAGTAGCGCCCTCCCCTACACCTTGGTGTAGTAGCTATCGAAAAGGGAGCCTTCGGGTCACCCTCGACTATGGTCGCTAACTTTACTTTTACTTTATATATATATATATATATATATATATATATATATACATATTGTGTGTGTGTGTGTGTGTGTGTGTGTGTGTGTATAAATAAAGTTACATTTGATCATGGACAGACAGATATATAATGGTTACAAATGTTCAAACATGTCCTTATGCCCGTGCTTATATCTTTGGCTACACGCATACACACGCACTCTTTTAATTCTTATTCTTATATTGAGTAACACATTCATTGTAAATCTAAAAAAACAAATCATTCATTTCAAAGTGATATTTCCCAAGTTCTCAGATATTGTGATATTATTGCAATACTGATGTTGTGATATTATTGCAATACTACTCTTTTCTCCCATGTTTGTTTACTTCGAAGTTACTCATTTTAATGAAATTGAATTTGTTTCAAATCATATAATCGAAGTAAAGTTGATTTTTCAAATTTAATGTTTGCTATATTTAAATACAAAAATTACTCATAATTTTGTTACAGATATTTGTGTCGGTACAGTGGTAGTTTACTCATTGATTGCAGTGCTACTCCCGACACTATCAACTGCAATTCCACTTAAAATGAGTGAAAGGAAACGCAAGCCTTGGTCCACCCCATGCAATCCAAGTGGTTATTCCCTGACTGTAGACTCAAAAAATGAAAATTCTTTTATTGAATACGTAGTCGAAAAATCAGAGGAGTCATATTATCACAGTGAATACATCGAAAGTATAATGGTAAGTAGAACATTAACCATTCTATATTCCCATTCATTTACTAGATGATGATGAGTAGTTCCTTTAGGATTTTTTAAGAAATTATCATCTTTGAAGTAGGGACATCTCCTCTAAAAATGATATAAACCATTCTTTTTTTATTCTGAAAACATAGAAAGGAATAATTGGTATTTATCAACGCTCTTCCCATCTAATAACATTTACTGCAATATTATGTCAACCCTGACGGTAGGGCCCTGAATACGCAGACTGTATCCATTTCAGAGGAGTAGCCTTCTCACACACGAAAATGAGTGTCCTCGGGATGACACTAAACTGCGGAGATCTGGGTAGTGTGAATTACTCGTTTGAATAGTGTGAATTACTCCGATATTTACTATAACTCGGAGTGGTTGCTCCTCAATGGGTAACATCTATGGGTGAAATAGTTCTGTTTAAAAATTGTTCATTTTTGTGTGAAGGAAAACCACTGAAACAATTATACAAAAATGTAAATTTGAACGTACAATGGACGGGGTTTCAAAACATTTACTCATATAATAACCCTAGATGGGTTGCCATGCCATAAAATATATCAATCAATCACGCAAACAAAATAATGAATTTCACAGCCTCATGGGAAATACTGTTCAAAATACAGATTTTTAAAAATATTATACAGTTAGCATTGAATATAGTTAATTAATTTTTACTGATTCACGTTTATTCCCAAAATATATATGCATGCACATCTATCTATCTATCTATCTATCTATCTATCCAGAAGGAACGTTTTAATGATCCTCAGATCATTGAATTTTTCCAGCGCAAGCATCTGGAAGGGTTTCCAAAACCTGCAGCATCTGAAATTAAGCAACCTGTAAGTACGATTTTTAATTACACTAACATAAAATAAGTTCCCAACATCCAGGAGCATAAATAAAGTTCGCAAATTCACTTAAAGTATTCATATATAAACGAACATGAAACTGAACATCTCACGAGTTTGTCGAATTTTGTGTAACTAGATTTGAATATCTATAACAGTTATGAGTAAACTGTGGTCCACTGTGGTTTTTGAATGGGCCACCTTTGATGTCAGTTTTTTCTTTTTATAGAAAAGATAGTTTTACCGAGAAAAAAAATCAACTTCCCCCTATTTCTAAGGCAGATGCTTATGTCAATGGCTTCCTGTGGTGAAAGTAGTTGAGATATCTTCCATGATGAATTACATCGAATTTTCTGAGTGGAGTGGAACGACTAAAGGTGGGTCGTGTCTTCTGTAATCTGTTTCTCGTAAAAGGTTGCTCATGCCTGGGGTATTATCTGAAAGCCAGGTAACCCAATTTATATATGTAGGAATTTATTTTATCCGTATCTAATTATAACGATTTGTTTTATTAGATTCGAATAAACTGTGATGTTTAATGTAAAAGAGAACTAATCTCCCGTTCCAAGGACAAGTTCGTAGATGCAGTGTTTTTAAAATCATATAGTAATTTGGTATTGGTTAATGTCTTTAAAACGACATACTAGAGCAGGGTTTCTCAAACATTTTAATTGATGTAACTCTTATATTCAAATTTAATTACCTCTCACCACCAAATAAATCATTTGAATATTAAATCACAAAAAAAAAACAAAAAAAAAACAACAACTAATTTACTAATATCTAATACAATTTGCATGGGAAAAGAATAATTAAATTATGGAAGCATATTCACCTTTGATTCTTGAATTATTTTCAATGGGATAGGTAATGGGCACAGTGAAAATAAATATTCGGTTTCATGTTAATAACTTCGAACAAGAAATCACAATTTTCTATTTTAAAAATGCTTATATGTTTGGTTAGTAAATAAAGTACGTGGGTAAACACAGATTCTACCATTTAAGAACGTTTTGAAAAGCTGGTAAAATGGGTTCAACAGTCGCACAGTTGCCGGAATTTTTGGCTACAGTTTTCAATATCAGTCAGTTTGTCTACATGATCCAGTAATTTCTGTATTCGTGTCATAAAACGATTCATATGTTCATGAGAAGATAATTGTTACATAATGCACCCGCTTTCTTATGACCATGCATGTAGCTTTTCACATAATTGATAGCATGAATTTATCAAGAAAGAGAAATGAGTACACTAGTGCATTTCACTCTTTTAATACACTTCTTATAACCAAATTTAATTTCCATTCATATCCGAATAAATTGATTGAATATTGTCACCATTTTTTCTTTGTCACACTGGATGTCATGAGGAGATAAGGTGATTTTTAAAAAATGTTTTCGACTTCAAGATCAATATTTATTCAAAATACAAAAGATATTAGGGATGGAATATTTAATCATATAATAGCATCCATACCACCAAATAACTGATAATATTGAAACTGATTTAATTAATGAAGATGTGTCACTCTTGAATCAGAGGAAGATTCTAATAATTAATAATTTTATGTTAATTAGATTCTTTAAAAATCTCAACCATGGATAGGTGTTAAAATTCTAGCCATAATATTTCATCTTCATTTTTTCATTCTTTATTTTTAAATCCATATTCAATTCTTCATATATAATGTTCTTTTTTTTCTAAAAATCTCACCTAAGCTATTGAAAAAAGAAATATTTTTGTATCTTGTATTTCAATAGAATAATTCATAGAAAATATGATTAATTGAAATTTTTTTTTTTTCGAGTAACATGATTATATGCGTCGATAACGACACCGAAAAGATCCGAATATTTTCATTCAGAGCAAGATAGTTTTGTTCATTTAAAAGATGCCAATGTTTCCAACGGGTTGTTAATGAATGAGAAATCACTCGTGGCCATCCCCCGAAGTATGCATTCTGCTATATGTATATCTGACAACTAATCTACTTTATCCGGCAATTTTTATTCACCTGTTAGGGATTTTGAAATTTAAACAAGTAAATTCACCTCGCTCTAGTCCCTTTTTTTTTTTTATTCAGCTTGATATATTTTTTTTATTTCCTCCATAGGTCAATATGAGTCACTTTGAGTAGCTCAATACAAGAGTCTTGAATTAGGATATTAGTCTATTAAAATCAAGGAAATGTGTGTAACGTGATCGTTGCGTCGGATCCACAGATTAAAACATGATTTAAACAAGTTCTAGTTTTAACCTAAAACAACACTTCCCTATAATAATACGCTCAATATATGTAATATTTATAAAAGGTTTTGATTCATAATCCCCATATTTATAGCACACAAATATATTTGTATCTTTCAGACATTTCAAAATTATGATTAATATTGTTATAGAACCTAATCAATATTTTGACAGAATTTATAAATAGCAATTTTAATTCAACAAACAGCTATCGGTTTCTGCAGTTATTGTTCAAATTACAACCCTCTGTTTTTATTCATTTTGTCTACTTTTTATCATGGACAAAAATATATATATATAAAACAAAAGACAAACCCCAGACTTGGCTAAAATATTAAGATACATTTTGTTAGGAACTCCTAACACATAATTCGCTGCGATATTCACGCTACCCTTCTAACATGTTCTTTGTTTTGTTTTTCAGATTAATGCTACAAAATTATTGATTGATAATTACAATCAGTTATCAAGGGCAGCTGTGTTTCTGGAGTATATCTACGAAAACGAAATTGACAACGAAGTTAAATTCGAACTTGAAACCCTGTTCTTTGGACATTTGTCCCAGATGTGTGAAATTCAATTGACTTTCTTCAACAAAGGTGTGTCTCATGAATTCTTTGTTGCAGATCGTTCTATTATGCCGGAAAACTATCATCGTAACAAATCAACATTCGATCGTTACGCGACTGATATTGTCATCATTTTGAAATATCGAAAACTTTTGAATTATCAAATGACTCTGTACCAAAAGGAGATGTGTTTTTAATATATATATATATATATATATATATATATATATATATATATATATATATATATATATGTGTGTGTGTGTGTGTGTGTGTGTGTGTGTGTGTGTGTGTGTGTGTGTAAACAGAGGTATAAAGAGTGGAAGAGAGACTGAATAATGATAAAAGGAGAAGGCAAGTAAGAGTAAAAACTGCCCGAGAAAAATGATGAAAAAAATTCAAGTACGTGTATGTATGTATGTATGTATGTATGCAGCTATCAATCAATCAATCAATCCAACAGGCAATCTATCTATCTATCTATCTATCTATCTATCTATCTATGAAATCATTGCTTACATTAATGATAACGAGTATGATTTAATTTCTTTGGGTGCATAGTGTAAATTCTATCCGGGATATTTCTTACAATATAAAACAATCCTTCTTTAGATGTTGTTCTCCTTATTTAAAAAACTCATCCAACCTTTCCAGAGCTATCGTGTCCTGTTTTTGAGGAAAGCCTCGATAACTTTTACATTCTTTGCTTTTCATTTTCATAGCATCAATTAAAGCAAAGTTCTAATTTTGAAAATTTGTCTATTTTACTAGAGATTTTCTTTACATTATTTATGTAAAGAAAATTTACCCCTCTCTCTCAAAAAAATTGTTACTACTTCAGCACAATAATAGTTGTTACATTCAGTGTAGTAAATATATACGCAAATGTATCAAACTTTATGAGAGAGAGGTTGAAAACTTTTTCTAGTTGAGATGAAGTTTAGGACAAAAAATCTTAGAATAAAATTTTTAAAAGCAATATCTTTGTATAATATTTTCTTATTATGTATGTTTACGATAGACCAATATATTTTTCTTTACTATAAGAAGAGATAAATATTCGAGTAAATTAAGTCACTCGCTTCTATAGTTTCTTTCACCTCTCTAGTCTCCTTTACCTTTTTACTGTCATTCAATACAAAATAGTTTCATTCACTCTTGAGTGAAACATTCACCATTTTTAGAAGCGTGGTATTTTATGATTGATTAAAAGGAATAAAGGGAATGAAAGCGAAAACAGGGTTTCTCAAATTTTAGCTCTGATAGTTCAAGTCAAAAGCGCAAAACTTTTTTAAACCTTTAATATCCAATGCAGGTATTATTGGGGAACGTGAAAAGTTTAGATCAACGGACTAAATTGGCCGATTCATGTATTTTTTTTCTGTTCTCCAATAAAAGCTACAATAGAAAAATAAGGTTGAAAAAGGTTCAGATTTAAGTCAACCGTACCATGGTTTTAACCTGGACAATTAGTTGAGATTAGGAAATCACCTAATTCCTCAATTACTAGCGCATAATTTTGATAAAGGTTTACCCATGAAGAGCAACACATTAGCTTTCATTAACAAAACTTCTTTTTTTTTCTCCATTTGTCACACTATCTTTCAGGTGGCTTATGATTTTTGGTCACCAGTTTATGGACTGAACAGGTACTCAAGTGATTTGACGAGAAGCAGTCCTTAAAGTGTAAGACATGTGCGTTCATATTTTGGTTTCTATTCTCCAAATTGAGAATAGAAACCAAAATATGAAGCTGTTGAAGATACGAGAAATTGCGTGATTTCTGATCTCAATATTTTCTTTCGAAATACACGTGTATGAATAAAATTAAAATTAGAAATCACATATTTATACATAAAAGAGATGAAATTGAGAAGCACCTTTACGCCTCACCACCCCATACCTTCATCAGGGCTCTTGTTGGGGTTGGGGTCTATTTATTCACCTCAGTTGTGTTTGTCTTTGGGAAAGATATAAATAAATAAATAAATTAGGAAAAAAAAAAACAATAATAACCTGCCAACCAACCAACCAACTAACCAACCAACCAAACAAACAAACAAGAACAAAAACAACAAAGAAACCAACGAAAAAAAAAAACAAAAACAAACAAATGAAAACTAATGAGCTAGATTCCGGTGATACATAATCTCTAGCATCCTTTCTTTCTCTACAGCAATGAGGAAAGTCAAAATAATCAAACTCTTGTCTGACAGTTATTTTTAAGTCAAGAATAAATTTAATTTTTTCAATCATTCTCTCTTTATATATATATATAAATCAGTTACAACAATAAATTTTCTATGTTTTTGGGTTACATTACTATGGAAAAGAAATTGTTTATCGATTTTCAATGCATTAAATCAAACATTATCAAAATGATAAAGATTATTTTCTTTAATTCATATTATACTTATTGTACAATTTAGAACGATAGTACTTGTTATCATATTCTTTGAAAGATGCGCTTCACGTATTATTTGGCTTCATACTTTTATGATCTATTTCTCCAGAACATTTTGTTTACGGTTGTTTGAACCAACTAGATTTAAGTGCAAACTGGAGCTACCAAAATTAACGCTCTCAAAACATTAAATAGCCAGTTCATAGGGCAAATCTGGTAATTTATTATGTGCGGAGGGGAACAGTTTACTCTTAAAGATGCATTTTCTTGCAGACTTGCCTAACTTCTAATTTTGATAATATGTTTCTAAATTAAATGTTTCTAAATTAAATCATATGTTTTCTTGCTTTAAAAGGATTATTTATATATTTTTATAAATTTGAAACTTTTAACATTGTTTATTTGTGTATCTATGAGTATGGATGCGTTTTAATTATTTTACATCATTATATTAATATTTATTTTGATAATATGAAAGTATTGTTTGGCTTCTTTTTTGACGGTTTTAATTTAAACAATTAATATTAAGCTGTATTTATAAAAAAAATTTCTTTTGATAATTGCTATATTTGTAAACGGTGATTGGATTGTATATTTATGAAAATAATGCAAAATACAGAAAGGCTGAAATAAAACATCACATGGAATTACTATTTTCCGATTCTTGTCATTCTGTGCATAATTAAAAAAATAATCCATGAGTTTTTTTGTTAGATATTTATTTCAAAAGCAATGAAAAGCAACAGAAGTGGCGAGGAATAACATTGTGCGCCACTAAGATTTGTATCCGTTATTTCATGATTCAAATTTAGTTAAACCAAATATCTTTATCTACTAATGATTTTCTAAGAAATTTTTTGCGTGACTGACGAACTGTTAAGAGTGTATATGATATTATTTTATTATTATTTGCTTTTTGACAATGTATGTTCAAACTGAAATTTTTGTAATATTTTTTTAAATAAATATCTAAAAAAAAAAATCAGTTTTTTTGTTCATAACCAGTTAACATAACGAGCTGAAAGCATTTCCTCCATCGTGGGTTTTAAGTGATATAAATCTAATATGACTTTACATATCTAAGTTGTGGCTGCAATAAACTGAGATATAAAAACTAACTTGTGGGAAATTGATATATATGATTGTGAGGTTATCATTTATACCCTTTGATTTTTCTTGCTTGTCCTCCAAATTTTAAGAAAACGATTTTTCTGAAGCTTTCAGTGACTACATAAAAGTCATTTGAGAAAAATCGCGGAAAGAATTACCATAACTTTGTTCTATGGTTAGGAATTTTCAGCAAGAAGTCTTCTTTATTGGGCAGAAAAATAGCGTTGGGATTCACAAATAATTACATCTTTTAAATGATTTGCAGAAGGTACCCTGAAAAACAATTACCGACGCCGACTACGCCGATGACATAGCGCTTCTGGCAAATGCATCCGCACAAGCCGAAACTCTGCTACATAGTCTGGAACGAGCAGCTGCAGGCATAGGTCTCCATGTCAATGCACACAAGATGGAATATATGTGCCTTAATCAAACAGGTGATATCTCCACATGAAGCGGTAGTTCTTTGAAACTAGTAGACAAGTTCACTTACGTAGGAAGCAGTGTCTCATCAACCGAGACAGAGATCACCACGCGACTGGCAAAGGCATGGACAGCCTTCGGTAGGCTTTCGGTCATATGGAAGTCAAACTTGAACAATAAAATGAAACGCAGTTTCTTCCAAGCAGCTATTGTGTCGATACGGCTCTATGGATGCACTACATGGACGCTACTAAAATGTATGGAGAAATAGCTTGACAGCAATT
The DNA here is from genome assembly GCA_963585895.1 of Sepioteuthis lessoniana. Lineage (NCBI taxonomy): Eukaryota > Metazoa > Mollusca > Cephalopoda > Myopsida > Loliginidae > Sepioteuthis > Sepioteuthis lessoniana. Next base: position 58,096,545 of record OY757911.1, on the reverse strand, counting down.
ACACAAGAATGCTGTGAGCAATATTGAACAAGTGGAGGCATCACCCTCAAAGATGCAACTGTACGGCCACCAATCACCTATCACGAAAACTATCAAAGTTAGACGAACCAGACATGCAGAACACAGCTGGAGAAGTAGGGACGAGCTCATAAGTGATGTACTCCTGTGGACCCCTTCACATGGACTAGCAAAGGCAGGATGACCAGCTAGAACCTACACATAGCAGCTCTGTGCCGATACGGGATGTAGCCCTGAAGACCTAGCCGAAGCAATGGACGATAGTGAGGGGTGGCGAGAGAGGGCCAGGGATATCTGTGCTGGTGGCATAACATGATGATGATGATGATATGATTTGCTCGTCTGTTAGGCATTTATGACACTCATAGATATCCAAGGAAGTTTCACCGGCATAATGGCGAATGTGATGGACTGCGATCTAGTAGTAAAATAATTTAAACTCCAGTCGCATTCACTCTCGGACTAAAACCTTAGGAAAAAGCATGGACACTTTGTCTACTGGGTTGAATAGTACCACTGAACTTCTGTTACACCACGGCATCAAATATAAATTTAGTGTTGTGCTCCCGGTTATTTCAAAAGTTGTCTTGCTCACAATATAAAAGCAACTATTGTTTCATGAATAGTGTTTCTTCTGCTTTTACAGTAAAGTAAAGTAAACAGTATGTAAGTAGTCACCACAAAACGAGAGGGATAGAAATTCAGAACGACTTGAGCTCTTTAGATAAACAGAAACTTTAATCCATGGCAGGTGGAAGGGACAACTACAGACGAGGACATTTTTACTTCACTGATCAGGTCCTACTCTACGGGGCTACTCGACTCAACTTTGACTCTCATTTCTCCAACTCCAACATTTGATCCCAAGTCCAACAGCAACTTCAACTGTTTTCAGGCGTCTTCGATTCACTTTAATTATTTTCTTCTCATTATTCTCTAAAATAATCACACATGATCACTAAATTCTTTTTTCGTGACATGTCATTGCTACATTGCAGCTGACACCCGACTAAATATTTATCATTAAAATTTCGCTTATTGTTAATTTCACATAAACCTGTCGATCTCTTATTTTGACAAGAGCTGACTCGTTAATCCAAAATAATGTCTATGCAAGTCCTAATCTTTAGAAGTCAAAAACTTGCAACTACAAAGTCAAAGTTTTAGCAAGTATATAGTTTATCACTAAAATAAAATAAGTAAGTAGAATAATTAATTAAAATCCCTTATTACATTACACTTCTACAAGGTGGCTTCGGTGTTAAATAACCCACGAAGTTTGATATATCATTAAACGAAGAAACCAAGAGACAAATTATAGAATCGCATAATCGACCTTTTTTTGTCTCTGTTCTCAGAACAGTTGAGATATTGTCTCTGACTCTGTCAGAGAACGGTAAAGTTGCATATATTTCATATTTTGGCTACCTTTTATGAATACTTGCAGGTAAGCTTTTGGTATTTTGCACCTATTCCCAGTACTGTGTGTTCATGGCACATTATATGAATAATTTCAACTATTGGTTTTCGTGTATTCCATCTTTTAATATCTCTATATTAAGTAATATACGCTTGTATGTGTTAATCGGTGTATTTTAGGCCAGTTCTAACAAAAATATAGAATTACTCCTTTTTGATCAGTCGAAGACCGTTACTTCCGGAGAGAGGGGATTGTGGGAGTGAGTGACCGGAAATGAGTTTGCAGCAATGATACACACAGAGTGAACATAGGAGATATCTTGGTTGCACACAACTTGAGCTAAAATAACTGTTTTAGGGTAGAAGCATTTCTCTAACCTGCCTTAAATAAAACTCCTTGTTATTTCCATACCGGGTCCGCTCTTTTCATTCAGTATTTTTCCATTTATTTATACGTTTAAAACGTAACAGTTTATCTTGTACTTCTTTCCATACCTTTCATATACTAATGACAATCCTGTGTCTTAGTGATTCTATATTCGACTATTATATATTACCAATCACACTGCTGGGTGAAACGATAAAATTGTCCTCCTAAAGAAAACAACACTACAGCTTTATTTTAAAACTTTTATTGAAAAATATCAATTCAAGTAACTTGATTATGTAGTAGAACTGACATCTATTCAATGTAGCCACCTTCAGCCTCAATCACCGCCTGGATACGGATCCGGAACTGGGAGCATGCCTTTTCCACAAGCGCCGGCGTGAGCTTGCCGTATACTCAGCGAATAGCGGTGATCAGGCTGGCTTTGGTGTTGTGGGAGGTCATGTTGGTGATGTTCTCGACGTATGACCAAACGAAGTAGTCCAGCGGGTTCAAATCGGGGAAGGAGTGGACCAGTGAGAGAAGGGTACAAAGTCGTAGCACTCCTTCTGAAGCCAAGCCTGGGTCTTTTTGGACTTGTGGGCCGGCACCGAGTCCTGCTGCCGCACCCAGGGTCTGCCACTGGCCACCTAATTGCATCAGGGGATCACCACACTCTTCAGCACATCCAGGTACACTTCGGTATTGATTTTCAAGCCGACTTCGAAGATGTGAGGTGGCATGATATGGTCCTAACTTGAAATCACACCAAAGACCATAACCGTAGCCGAAAACTTTTTTTCATCACCCTGGGCACGTCCCTGTTATTCGTGGCAATCCACATTTGCATTTTGAGGGTGCTGGCAATGGTCCTGTTGTCATAAATTGGATCGGTAGAGAGCATGAGTTGTACAGCGGCGCATCTCCGATCTCGCTCGTGGAACATTGTATCACTTTCAGACATAATAAAAGGCTCCTATCACTCATGGGATTTGTACACAACAGGCCAACTAGTAGATGGTCTGCAACAAAAAAAGAAAACCGGTTTTAATTAAACGGAATTGGAACCAGGTCGTCTTTTCTCGGGCGACAATTTTATCGTTCAACCCTGTATATCAATAAGGGCATAACCTTACACTGTAAATCGAACTTCTCGCTAGACGCATTTAAAATGCTAAAATTTCCCAAGTTGTACAAGATAAAAGAGAAGATTGTCATTTTTCCATTTGGCAAATCTCTCCGTATTCTACCGAGGTTGTTAAAGCAAGAGTAACAGTCAATATAAAGTTTTTAGACGAGATACCTAAAGGTTAGACTTCGCTCGGGCTTTCTGCTTCTGGTTTTGAATTCAGGATTGTACATCTCCGGTATAGTTTGTCCTTCCAAGGTAAGAAGATACAGCCTACTTTACCTACGACTAAAAGACACGTTTATGTCCTTTTCAAAGACATTAGTTGAAAGAGCAAACAACTTTAATAGCTCACCAATTCCATTTCGACGGTGGTATCCACCATATCACAAGTATCTCCAAACTATTTGTTGACACTATTATATTGAACTACTCTTGACTGCCGTCTTGAATTGTGTTTGATATAATTAAATAGCTGAAATGTTGTCACTAGATTCATTAATGATTCAGCAGGTAGCAAAAAACGGTAATATGTTTTCAAATTGTTTGACTGAATTTAATGGTATTTTAACCCGTGTAGGGTTATTTGATGTTTAGAGGTTTGTGAATCGCGTTCATTTGTCTAGTTTTATTTTTATAAAACTATTTAAATGACAGTTCTATTTGACCCACATATAACACCCTATGATGTACCACCTCTCCGCGCAGAGTGTACTTGGGATCAATGGCAATGAATGGGTACTCCAACTTCCCCAAATTTCTAGGGTTGGGGCCCCGCCATTTGACGGTTTAATGCCATATCTGGGGAACTCGCTGAAGGGTCTTACTCCTCGACAGAGATACAGCCACTATATTTTACTGCTCTAGCTAACTGGGCTGTGAATTAGGAAAAGATGTACCTCATATTCTGTGGGTTAAATCCTACCACTATTGTAATTCTAGGAGGGTTTTGGCTCTTAATAACCTAAGATGGTTGGTGTGCCATTAAACAAAGAAACCAAAACGTTCTCAATCAACCTTTTCAGTGTAAAAGGTCCTTATTAAAGAGAAAGGGATATTGAATAAAAAGAAAAAGGATATGAGACATTTCAGTTACAAGAAAAGAAAACAATGTTTGAACAACGAAGAAAAACCCTTTAAAGATTTCAAAAGTCAGAATGATAAAAATATTATCAAAATTGTATAAAATTGTTCAAGGTGGTAAATTAAGCCTACGAAGATCAGGAACTCATCTATATATAAACATATATTTAGTTATGCGCCTGAAGTTTATAAATTTGTTGTATATATAAGAAATTAGTCATGCGGTTTTAGAAAGTCCTCACTGTTGAATAGAAACAGTTTAAAGATCTAGGATTTCTAAGGTAAATTTATGTATGGTTATTAGTTAACGTTACAGTTTGAGTGTTGGTTTATAAAAAGTAAGTGGAAGAAGCATTATTGCAATCAAGCGAAAAAACTAAAAAACAAAAAAACAAAAAAAAACAAAATAAAACAAACGTAGGGAAAAAAAATCAGCGAGTTCAAATCCTGGACAAAGCTGTTTGTATTTGTTTTCACGTTAATACCCAAAGGAAAGGTTTGAATTAATTCGTCCTTGCCAACCATTCTAGGAGAAATAAAAACTCTGAATTCAAACTAGCTATACTCTACTTAAGAATTGACCCTGTGTCACCTCCTAATTGTGTTTGAGGTGTTGGCCAAATAAATACGTGAATACAAACATCATATTTGCCTATTAAAAACATAAACATGAACATCGATGTGAAGATAGGTTTATATTCTATCAGCGAACCATTTAAGTCTTATGGTTCTAAACTTAGTAAAAGATATATTTTAGTAAAATGTAGGCCGCGAACCATCGAATTTGTTGAGATTTATTTATGGGACACCAAGCAATTTTCTAATATAATTATTGAACTTCCACTTTATAGCTTGAACAAATACTGCTGACAACTTGTACATTTACAACCAGAATATTAAGAAACCCTTGTTGTACATTCACACATTCAGGGGGTTATATAAAGGTGATGATGTTTGCAGGATGCATCTTTGATTTAAGGCTCGGTATATATTTATGATTGCCATCTACTTAAGCAATGAGCAATTTTTAGAGAAAGCAAAACAAAACAAAACAAAACAAACCGAAAAACAATCAAAGTAATTGTTTTATGATTTCTATCGTTAAGACCTTTCTGTCTTTCAGATTTTTGGAAGGTGGTCTAGTGAGTAGAGTGTTCGCCAATGGTCCGGGAGACCAGATTTCAATCTCAGGTGCGTTATACCAAAGACTTTGAAAATGGTACTTGATGCCTTTTTGCTTAACACTCAGCAATATAAGGTACGTATCACGGGTAAAGTGGAGCAATCCAGGGAAAGGAGTAGCGCCCTTCTCAACACCTCGGTGTAGTAGCTATTGAAAAGGAGCCTTCTGGTCGCTCTTGACTAAAGGGAGAGAACTTTACTTTACTTACTTCTGTTTATAATTTAATTTACTTAGTAAAGTAGACCATTACTTTCCATCCATTTTATGGAAGTGAGGCTGTAAGATGCTGTCAACATTTTTCTTCCTTTTCTTTTGTAACTTTCCTTTGGTATCTTATAATATATTTAATTATCCTGTGTCCTTTGACTCTGTTTATGTCAAGTCATAGGAACAACAACAAAAAAAAAAAAAATTAAAAACTAGGGTCTAATTTGAAAGAATGATATAATTGTAGAGTATTCAGTGCAGATTAAAATAAAAAAAAACGAGTTAAGCTTATTAAATAGGGTTTTAAGTATGTAACCTAGAAGAAATGGGAAGCCGATAATCCTATGTATGAATATTTGGAGGCGAATCTCTCTTTAGTAGGGATAGTAACCTGGATTTATGATATAAGTTAAGTAGTAAGTAAAGTTGGCGACCGTAGTCGAGGGCGACCAGAAGGCTCCCTTTTCAATAGCTACTACACCGAGGTGTAGGGGAAGGTGCTACTCATTTCCCTGGATTGCTCCACATTACCCTTGATATGTACCCTATATTGCTGAGTGTTAAGCAAGGAGGTATCAAGTGCCATCTTCAAAGACTTTGGTATGACGCGACCGGGGATTGAACCCTGGTCTCCCGTACCATTGGCAAACACTCTAACCACTCTGGTCCAATACAATCCTATTAACGGTTTAATCACATTTTATTTTTCACTGATTGAAGGTGATCAGAATTTATTGTGGTAAATTGTCAATTTACAGACGAAGGAAATAACTTTTTAGAAAATATCATAAATCTCACCGTGTCGGTGGGGTTAGGAATACGCTGACTTTATCATGTACTAAGAAGGAAGATCATCTCACAGAAAAATATTGTTTGTGGTATCACACTAAACTGCATTTGATAGGGAAGCTCAGGTTTTGAAGATCTGAGGTGTGTGAAGTTCAACTTCATAGCCATTACTCCCAAGTCTACTCTGAACTGCATCGTTTGAAAATTATTTGTATTAGATAAGAATATTTGTTACCTCATAACTGTAAATTATTTGTATTAAGAGTAGTAGCTTAAAGTAATAATTGCTTACTAAGGTTTATTATTATTATTATTATTATTGAGAGTTTTCTGCATAAGTGTTAGCCAAGTGTTTTTCAGTGGACTTTGAGAGATTGCAAGTCTCCTCAAGTTTCTAGGACTCTTTTCAGTATTCGGGCCGATCTCAATAATGCTGTAGTTTGGACAGTCTCCACCCGTCCCGTTATTTCAAAGTCCTTCAGTCTTTCTACAAATGTTTTGGTAACTGTACCAAGAGCACCAATTAAAATTGGTATAATTGTCACTTCCATGTTCTACAGTATTTTTTTCAATTCCCTTGAAAGGTCAAGATATTATTCCTCTTTTAGCATTCTTTCAATTTTACTCTGTGGTCCGCTGGGACTGCAAAGTCCAAAATTCTGCAAGTTCTTTTTTTATTATTATTATTAAGTCAACTCGTCTGGTCGAGATTTGATGATCTGTTTTTATCTCAAAATCCAAAGAAGTTTCTGTGTCTCCTTCCCCAGGATAGATTCTGCGTTGTGCATATACCATTGTGTTCGTATCGTCAAATTTAAATTTCTTGCACAATTCCCAGTGGGTCACCTTGCCCACCCAGTCGTGCGTAGTCTTATATTCTTTTTCAGCTAGTTTGCTGCATTCGCTTATTATATGATTGATCGTTTCGTCTCTATCACCATACACTCTACATCTGCCATTTTGTTTCGTCTTATCTATTCCCTCTTTGATATGTTTGGTCCTTATGGCATTGTTTTATTATCAGAAAAGATTCAGTTTCTCTCTTAAGATTTCCCTTTCTTAGCAACGTCCACATTTTCTTGTGTGAATTGTCGCTTGTTAGTAGCTTAAAACGTCCATAGAGTTGTTTTTCTTCCATCTTTCGTTTTCTGCTTATTGTCGTTCTATTGATCCTCGTGTCGTCAGGATTATCTCTGGTGGCTGTAATCAGTCTTCCTCCTTGCTTTTATATGTAGTCTTCGAGTCATTGCATCGATGCGTCAACACTGTCTTCAATGCTGGATAATCCTCACCCTCCCTCTTTTCTTGGCGCATATAGTCTATCAACATCATCACTGAGATGCAAGGCCTTATGCATGGTCATTTGTTTTCTGGTTCTCGGGTCTATTTGAATTCTCTAATCCACTTCAAGAATGGTCCCGAGTATCTTACAAGGGTGATAGCCAAGGTATTTATTCCTTTGACAAAGTCCTAGCGATAGAGTTTTGTCTCGAGTAGTTTTCTGGTTCTTCTGAGATACTCTTTTTAATTTTTCTTTCATTTCCACTTGTTTGATGATGATCCCCAAGTATTTGTAAATTTCCTTTTCTCCGAGCGTATGATCTTCTCTTGGTTTGGTTGTTCGACTCCTGTCAAGTGTCGTTTGCCGCTTTTCAGTACTAGCATGGCACATTTTTCTTTGTCAAATTCCATTCCTGTATCTTGACTGAATATTCTCATTAGGGTTTCCAATTCTTTTTCATTTCGGGCAAAGTTTAATATCGTCCATGTACATCAATTAGTTGATATTTTTGTGCGATTTACTGATTTTGTATCCGACGGTGCATTTCTTAAGGATGTGGTTCCGTGGCATCATCGCTATTACAAATAGTAATGGTGATAGTGCATTTACCTGGAAGATGCCTCTTTGGATCTTTACTTCTGATAAGCATTTCCCTCCTGCTGTCAATTCCACTCTCCAGTTTTGCATGGTCTTCTCGATAAGATGTACGACTTGGGTGGGTATTTTACACATTTTGAGAAGTGTAGTATCCAGCTTTGGGGGACCATATCTTAAGCCTTTTTGTTGTCAATACAGGCCTTAGCTACATTCTTCCGTCTCGTTTTACTCTCGTTGGGGATGTGTTGATTTATATATAGTATTTCCCCTGTGTCTCTATGCTGTATAACCATGATACAACTATACGTATACATATACATGCGGAAACATATTCAACAATAATAACGAACGAACATACTTCTTTAGAAAAATATACCTTTCACACTTTATTCTCGAAAGGGTTGCGGAAGAGTTGCGAAAGGGTTGATGTTGGTTATGAATGAGAGGTGAGTTGGAGACGGAACAGACTGCCACATACTGACCTCAAGTTCCTCTGACTATAGCAGCACTTCTTCCTCATTCTGCTGGGTTGCTCAACCGGGGTCCTGAGGGCTCAAGCCCTCTGTCTGGCGCTGGTTCTCACTCCGCGGGTAACTGCGACTGGAACGGAACTGCAACTCAACTCCAACCAACCCAACCCGTCTGTGGCACCTGGTTATATAATTGTTTGATGTCCACCTGCTTCCTGTGGGCGTTGCATCTGCACCGAATTCAACACATCCACAGGTGAAGTGATATTCCAATATCTTCGACCAGATGCACCTGTTTTTTGATTGTCGGCTCGGTCGAAGGTCAGTATGTTACATTTTGTGTTTTTGCGGCGTCCTTTCTATTAGTCGGGGAAGATTTCGTGGCTTATCAATGAGTAGTAGATCTTCTCCCTAATTTGTACCGTTAGTATTTTCCACATCATCGGTAAGCACGTTATGGGTCTATAATTGTTTCGGGTGGTTCCTTTGAGAGGGTATTTTGATCAGAGTGGTTTTCTCTTTAGTCATCCATTCGAGTGTTTCAGTTTTCTGTATTCATTTATTCATTTCGGTAGCAAGTCTGTTATGGATGGAGGTGAATTTTTTAAACCAAAATGCATGTATATTATTACTGTTGTTGTTTTTGTTTGCAAACTTTTTACACCAGCCTTAGATGATGGTGTTTCTCACTGGGGTCCAAGTGACTATAAATATCCTAAAGTCTCCAGGATTCTTAATAAAAAAATAATGCAGTGGTTTAGATGGTCCCGATTCGTCCTCCGATTTCCAAATCTTCCAGCCTCTATACCAAAACTTCGAAGATTGTTCCGAGAGCATCAATTACTATAGGTATCACCATCAACTTTATGTTCCTTTGCTTTTCTAGTTATCTGGCTAGGTCTCATTGATTTTTTACTCTGTGCAGTGCCGGGATAGCAAAGTCCATGATTCGACAAGTCCTCGTTATTATTATTATTATTATGTGTTTTTCCCACCAGCATTCGTTGATGATCTTTCACTGTAATTTACATGACAGTAAGTCTCTTCAGGCCTCCAGGACTCTTCTTAGAAATCTGGCAAGTATAAATTGTTTAATTTCGATGGTCTCGATTCGTCTTCCGATTTCCGGCAGTTTCAGCTCCCTTTCCATGCCACTGGGGACCGTTCCTTCCAATTACAATGAGTATCACCGTTACTCTCATGTTCCATAGCTTTTTAGTTATTTGGTAAGCCTTAAATACTTACCTCTCTTTTGATTTTTGATTTCCACTCTATGGTCTGCCGGGACTGCAAAATCCACTATACGTCAAGTTTTCAGTATTTTGTGAATTATCAGTAGGTCTGGATTCTGGCTTGAATTTGCTAATCCATTTGTATCTCAAAATCACAGGATTTTATGCGTCTCATTCTCCAAAACGGATTCTGATTGGAGCATATAACATTTGGGGATTTGGTTGAATTTCAATTTCTTGCAAAATTCCCAAGAAATCACCTTTCCCACCCTGTCGTGTCTAGTCTTATATTCCCTTTATACTGGTTTGCTACATTGACTTATCTGATATATGCTTTCTGATCTATCATCACTTAACCTGCACGTGTTAATCTCTTGTATATTATCAATTTCGCTTTTGTATAATTGGTTATTTTGGTATTGTTTTGTGATATCAGTGTCGCTCTTAGAGTTTCTTTTCCGTAACAATGTCCAGCTCTGTGCGAGTGAGATTTCTCACTATGTCGCTTGAAATATCCATACAATGGTTTTCTTCCAATTTCTTTTCCTAGTTATAGTAGTTTTGTTTTTCTTCATGTTGTCAGTGCTGATACTGGCTGTTGCAGTAAGTATTTTTTTAGCTTTTTTAATGCAGGCATCGAATCCCCCTATTAATGCATCTTCCTCTTTCTTTTCTTGAGACATATTCTGTCTATGTCATCTCAAGGATATAAAGACTTGTCATCAGCTTTCTTGTTCTCTAGTCCATTTATCCATTTTAAGAACAGCCCCGAATATCTTGCAAAGTTGACCACCTAGATGTTTATCCTTTTGATGAGATTTCTAGTGCAGGCCTTGGTTTAGACAAACTTTCTCGTTCGTCTGAGGTATTCTTTTCTTATTCTTTCTTTCATCTCCTTTTGTTTGATGGCGTTTGTTATTATCATTTTACTCTTTGACATTTTTTCACACCAGCATAAGCTAATTGTTTTTCATTGAAGTTTGAGTGATATCAAATCTCCTCAAGTCTCAAGGACTCTTCTTCGTATTCTGGCCGATTTTAATAATGCTGTCATTTGAATGGTCTTTTCTCCTTCTCTCATATCCACATCCTCCAGTCCCCGTTCCAATCATTGGTGACTGCATGAAACATATCAATTACAAGTGGTATCACATTATTATTATCATTATTATTTTACTCATTTGAGCGTTTTTTACTCCAGTCTTAGCTGATGGCTTTCCACTGGAGTCTGTGTGAAAGCAAGTCTCGTCAAGTATCCAGGATTCTCCTCTGTATTCTAGCCGATATGAATTGCACTGTAGTTTGGATGGTCTCCACTCACCCTCTTATTTCAAAATTCCTCCGTTCCCTTTACAAATCCTTTGGTAACTGTACTGAGCGCACCAGTTAAAATTGGTATCACAGTAACTTTCATATTCCATAGTTTTTTTTTTCAGTTTTCTAGCAAGGTCCAGTTACTTATCTTTCGTTTTTCGCTTTCCTTTAGTTTCACCCAGTGGTCAGCTGAAACAGAAAAGTTCACTATTCAGCAGATTTTTTTTTTGTTGACTATCACCAGTTCTGGTTGTCTCACTGAGAGAAGGTGATCCGTCTGTATCTCAAAATCCCAAAAGAGTTTGTGCATCTCTCTTTCCAGGATGGATTCTGGTCTGTGCATTTACCATTTGTTCTTATTGTTAAGTTTTAGCTTCTTGCACAATTCCCCGTGGATCACATTGCCCACCCTTACTCTTATACTCTTTTTGTGCTAGATTAATACATTCGCTTAATGTATAATTGATCGTTTCATCTCTATCCTCACATAAGCTGCATCTGCTATTTTGCTGTGATTAGTCTATTTTTCCCTTTCTTAGCCATATCCATGTTTTCTCGTGTGAGATTTCGCTTATTTGTCGCTTAGAATATCAATACTGTCGTTTTTCTCTCCATTTTTGTTTTTTGGTTATTTTTGTTCTTATAAGGGTTATGTTGTCTGTATTGATTATGGTAGCTGCAATCCATCTTCCTCCATGTTCTTTTTATGTACTCTTCTAGTTTTCGTATCATTACGTCAACGCTATCTTGAATGCTGGAAAGTCTTCTTCCCTTTTCTTTTCTTGATACATATAGTCAGTCTATGTTATCTCTGGGATGTAAGGCTTTATGGAGTATCATTAGTTTTTGTGTTTTCTGGTACATTTGTTGAAGTTCCTCTCTCGTCCATTTCAGTAATGGTCCCAAGAATCTGATAAAGGCGACAGCCATGGTGTTTATCATTTTGATGAGATTTCTATAATATACTAGGTGCCTTCAAAAAGTTTCTAGACTTTTTTCGTAGAGGCAATTTTATTGATATTACACACACGAAACTCTAGTACCCTTCGAAGTAATCTCCTCCGGCTGCAATGCACTTGTACCGTTCCTACAACTTCTGGAAGGCCCCATGGAAGTCCTCTTGTGTGAGTGTGTCAATGACCTTCGTCACAGCCTCTTTCATCTCCTCAATTGTCTCATAACGACAGCCTGTAAGATTTTCCTTGAGCTTAGGGAATGACCAAAAGTCACAGGGAGCAAGGTCTGGACTTGGTCAGATAGTCTTTGACAAAGATGTAGTTGTGGACTGGTGCATTGTCCTGATGGAAATGTTACTGACCTGATTTGAAGAGTGCTGGCCTCTTCCGACGGAATCTCTTCCTGAACTCCCATAAAACCTCAACATAGTATTCCTTGTTGACTGTCTGTCCAGTGGGAGACCAGTGCATATAGATCATGCCAGTGCTGTCAAAAAAGGGATCACCAAAAGTTTGTGGGTGGATTTGCTCTGTCTGGCCTTCTTGGGTATGGAAGAGTCAGCATACTTCCACTGGGAACTCTATCTCTTGGTCCCTGGGTCATAGCAGTAGATCCTGTTTTCATCTCAGGTCACCAGAGCATCAAGAACTGCGGGATCTCAATTGATCAGCTCGGCCATCTCCCTGCTATTATGACAACGTCTTTCTTTCTGATCTTCTCTGAGAACCATTGGGAAAACTTCACGCTAATCTTCCGCATCTTCAGTTCCTCACGAATAATTGTGTGTACAGTTCCCACACTAACATCAAACTGTGCACTTATTGTCTCTTTAGACACACGACGGTCCTTATCCATTAAATTCTTTATTTAGCCAATCAATTCTGGTGTTCTGATTTCCTTACTCCTCCCACACCTCTCATCATCCCTCACAGACTCCCTGCCTTCCTTGAATCTCTTTTGCCACTCAAAAACTGATGCTCGATTCATGCAAGATGGTCAAAAAGCAGTCTGAAGCCTTCCATACGTTTCTGTGTCATTTTTTCCAAGTTTAAAACAAAATTTTATTGCATATCGTTCTTGGGTGTATTCCAATTCATGTTGTATCTGTTCTTTTGAACCTGAAATCATAAAAATTGGTCAGTCATGTCATAAGATGTATAGCAATAACATAGTGAATTTTCAAGAGTCTACGGCAATTTTAAATGCCTATAAAAACAGTATGGAAACTTTTTGAAGGCACCTCGTAGTTTGGTTTCGAGTAATTTCCTCGTTCTCATGAGATACTGTTTTTTATTTATTTTTTCTTTCATCTCCACTTGTTTGATGGTGTCCGCTTCCAATATTCCCAAGTATTTTTAAGTTTCCTTTTCTCCAAGCATTCTGATCTTCTCTTGGTATCGTATTTCGATTCCTTCCGTTATGTGTAATTTCCCGCTTCTCATTTTTAGCATGGCTCATTTTTCCATGCTGAATTCCATCCCTATGATCTGACTGTATATTCTCACAGCCTAAATTAAGGTTTCTAATTGTTTTTCATTTTTGGAAAACAGTTTGATATCGTCCATGTACATTAGATGATTGATTTGGTAAAGTTGTATCCGCCAGTACATTTCCTAAGTGTGTGATTGAGTGACATCATTGCAATCACAAATAGTAGTGGAAAAAGTGCATCTCCCTGGAAGATACGTCCCTGGATCTTGACCTCAGCTAGGCTTTTAACTCTTGCTGTCAGTTCCACTTTACAGTTTTTCATTGTTTTCTTAATGAATTTTATGATTTCGTCGGATACTCTGTACAGTATAAGACTGTCTATTATTCAGCTTTGTAGATGCATAATGTATTCTTTTTGTAATCAATTCCCACCACAGGTAAATTTTTGTACCTCCATTGCTCTCCTTGAGGATGTTCTGATCAATATACAGTAGCTGTTTTTATCCCTTTAGTCCCTTAACAGCACCTGTTCTGTTCCCCAGGGAACAACTCAAGGCTTATTAACGAGTAGAAAATGTCCTTGATTTGTGTCGTTAGTATTTGTATCATTATAGATAAACATGTTATAGGTCACGAGTACAATAATTTATACACAGTAACATGGTTTTCAATATTCCTTATACTAAAAATTATCAGTCCAGTAGGCTGGAGCTGTAGAATACACCGACTGCGTCTCTGCATTGGATTGATTTTTCACCCAACGAAAGTCCTAATGACATAAAACAATCTGTTGGTGAGACTCCAGTTCTTGTGACTTGGAGAATGTAGAGTATCCCTTCATTTCCATCGCTCCCAGGTTCTCTCTGACCCGGAGTGGTTGTACCTAATCGGGTCCTATCTATGCGTCAAATTGAACTGTTTGTCATTTAAACTGTGCTAGCAAATGACGAATGCTAAATCAAATTGTTTGAAATAGAGCTTTTTTATCATTTAACTGCGTGTAAACAAATGATTGATGTTTAATCGAGTCGTTTGTAATACATAACAATACTCGGAAACATTTGACTGCGTGCAAATGAATGAATATTGTTGAGTAGGATAATTAGTATTAAATATCAATACTTGTCTGCAAACAAATTAGTTTCAGTTCATTTAAAAATGAAATTACTTGCGAAATATTTACTTAGAAAATGATTATATGTCCATTTAAATGTTTGCAAACAAATGACGGATGTTAAATTGTTACTTTTACAGAGTAATACTTAGAACCATCCGACTTTGTGCAAACAAATGATTAATGACAAGTAGAATTAGTTGTGTCAATAAATCATTAAACAAAGTGCAAATAAAAAGAGCTCAGGTTCGTTTAAAAATATTATCTACAAAATATGCTTTTTTAAATTATACTTAACATATATGTATAAAGAGGATTTTTCATTAAATAACGTAGCATGGTTGATATGCATTAAAACCTAACCAACCAACCAACTAATAATTATACGGTTTCACGTAAGTATTTCAGTTCAATGATAGGGATTTACTTGCACAGTTATAGGGTTTCAAGAGACTAATTATGTTCATCCTTAATAAACAATAATAGCTTGAAGTAACTAATCTTCATACAAATAATTCATTGTTATATATAAACTGTTCCTCTCTTATTCAGTTGCCCAGTCGGCTGGGGCTGTTTCTCTACAGACGGGTAGCCACCCCCCAATGCCTGGGTATGACAGTAAACAATCTGATTGTGTGGTTACCGTAATGCAGGAGCTCATAAACAAGTCTCCACCTTTCTTGGAATTATTTCATCGCGATCTCGCTACAAGCGCGCTCGGCTTAACTGTCCAGACCACAAAAATGCACTGAATTTAAATGGCTCCAGAGACAAGACTTTTCACGGTTGACCACCGAGTTAAAACTACCACCGAAAAGTGAGTCTCCAGTGCATACTCAAAAGGATGATGATAAAACTAACTTTTTTCCCTTTGAAGTCAGTTCAGTACCATTATTAATACAGCTGTAGTTATTTACAAAGCTTTACCCAGTTGTGACATCAGGTCCGAATTTTGGAAAACAGCTCTAGTGTTATGTTTGTTTATTTGTGATTAAGACTCTAAATATATTGAATTTTAATGTTGATTAATTTCAGATATGTGCATGTATTAGAATTAGTTTCATTTACAGCTATCATTTTCATTGGTAGCTCAAATAAAATGAATAGGATACATCATCGTCATTTAATTTTACTTTTTGTTTGTTTAATATCTAAAAAATAATGTAAACAAAGAAATTATTTAAAAAATATACAGTTTTAGATATTATATGAGCCCAAGATAAATGTAAAATTACTTAAATATGACTGTCATTTTCATAACACATCCGATGAATACATACATACGAATGTACAAGCAGAGAGAAAATCAGTTAAATTAACTCGTTTAATTCAGTGATGTTGTTAGTTTGGTTTGGTTTGGTTTAGTTAGGTCTAACGACATATTAAACATTATAGGTTAATGACAATTAACCTATAATGAAATAATAGGTTATATGACATAATAGGTTATATGAAAAATTCATTTTTATCCAAAAAAACAATTCTATTTCAAACAATTCAGTTTAGCATAGGTATTTTTACGTTTACACATAGTTAAATGTAAAAAAAAGTTCCATTTCACACCATACAGTTTAACATAAGTATACAGTTTAGTTCTATTTGACCAATAGATAGGACTCCATTAGGTACAACCACTCTGGGATCGAGTAGATCTTGGAGCAATGGCAATAAAGGGGTGCTCCACATTCCCCAAAGCTACAGTACAATAAGATTGTTTAGTGTCAAATCTGGGACATTCTTTGCAGAGATTCAGTCGGTGTATTCTGCAGTTTTTTTGTTTTTTTTTTGGTGGTATATTTGTTAATAATCTATTTACCTTTTTGATTCCTTGCTTGATTTTTTTCTGGCCTTGTTTCCTTGGGGTCTGTCATATAGTCTTCTCCGTTATTATTTTTATAGACTACATTTTTTTCTGTCTTGTGCTAACGTTGGTGTTTTGGTGCTGAAGTCTGCTGTTTTCGTTTTCAAATTATCTTTTTAAATTCGTGTCGGAGTCTCTTTATTACATTTTTCTCGTCTTGCTTATCCACATATTTCTAGTATCTCAAAAACAAAAAAAACAACCTTTTTTTAAATATCATTCAAGCTTTGTCAGCAAGTCTTTGGCTTGTATTAAATCTAGTGGATTCTACCCAAATTTCGATCATTCTTTTCTTATACCCTCTTTGTGGCGAATTTATAATAGCTGTGAATTATATTTTTGTTATCTTCTCTAGTCCATTTATTCCGTTGCTATCTCTCAACTGAATTGTTCCATTGGTCTTTTTTATACCTTAAATTAGAACAGAAAATATTTCACATGATGCTCTTCAGGTCCTCCATGTTGGGTATCAAGGGAGCACGTGCCGATCCTGACATTGGTTTTCTGAGTGTCACATTGATTTGGGTTTGCCATTCTTCATGGTTAGTATAATAAAGCGTGTCTCAATATACATTGAACCCATATAACTCTAGTAATAATAATAATAATAATAATAATAATAATAATGATAATAATAATCTTTTCAAATTACTCTAGTAATAATAATAATCTGTTCTTTTTTGTTTCAGATTTGAAAATAGTATAATATAACAACTATTAATTCTTGATCGCAATGCCCTGGACAAGAGAGGGGAAGTATTTTGCGTCACTACTTATTTGGTGACAAAATCATTCAAATCTGTACAAGTAAAACTTCGCAGGACGTTTAACTTTAACAATTTACCTCAGAAAAAACAAATTTATTGTTGGGTACACAAATTTCAAACAACAGGGTCTGTAAACACAAAGGCCGAACATCCCACATCTGGCAGGAAGTTGACAGCAAGATGTCCTGGCAATGTGGATACGGTGAGAAATTCTATCGGAAGAAGTCCGAGAAGTTCCTCCAACACATTACCAAGAACTTGATCTTTCACGTACACAGTAGGATAAAGTCAATCGATTTCTGCATTTGTCATCTGGGTTGACCTTTCTGAAGTAATATGATTGCTTTTTAAGACACAGATAAAAGAATACTTGAGGAAATATAAATTATTATGGCTGCATCAATTTTGAGACACTCTGTATGACTATATAAGACCCTGTGGTTGATTTTTTTCTGTGCTTCTGTCATGGAAGTGATCAAGTTTTCTTCCAAAAAAGAGCAACCATCAACAGGCCACAAAAAGAAAGAAGATTATGCCTTTAAAATAAGTTTTAACATAGTCCTCATAAAACTTATAAAATTTTGTAACTTAATATTTAATTGTCATTTGTTTTGCTATTTTTGTTCCAATGAATTTTTGCAATTAACACTTTTCCTCTTTATCTATAAAAAAGGATGGCAAGTTTCAACATAAACTTAAACAACTTCCTACAAATTCACACAACGAGATCATCTATACTATTTGCAACAAATACAAATGAAAAAGAGAGACAGCCAAAAGATTATGAATTTGGTTATTAACTGACGATTCAGGAGTTAAAACAGTCACCTTAGCAGTCTCATGTTTTTTTAATTTGTATTATTTGGCAATCTTTGCTTAGTTTTACGTATATTTTGACCATATAAACTAACAGCAGTGGTGGTTATGGAGAGTTTTCCACGCCAGCATTAGCAGATGGTTTTCCACTGGAGTTTGAGTGGCAGCAAGCCTGTTTAAGGCTCCTGGACTCTTCTTAGTATTCTAGCCGATCTCAACAATGTCGTAGTTTTGATAGTCTCTACCCGTTCTCTAATTTCCAATTCCGCCAGTCCCTTTACAAATCCTTTGATGACTGTATCGAGCGCACTAATTACAATTGGCTTCACCGTCACTTTTATGTTTCATAATTTTTCAGTTCTCTAGCAAGGTCCAGGTACTTATCTTTCTTTTTGCTTTCTTGTAGTCAGCCGGAACGGCAAAGTCCACTATTTGGCAGTTCCTCTTTTTTTTTTTTTGTTCTTGACTCTCACAAAGCCCGGTAGTCAGTTCAAGATTAGATAATCTGTATGTCAAAATCCCAAAGAATCTTGTGCGTCTCATTTTCTAGGATGGATTAAGGGTTGTGGATATATTATTTTTTCGCCCGGACACTTTTCAATTCCTTGCACAATTTCCTGTTTATCACCTTGCCCACCCAGTTTTATCTAGTTTTATACTCCCTTGGCGATAATTATCATAATAATAATTATTATTACTATAATTATTTTTCTCACTAGGTGTTTTTTCGCTGAAGTCTTAGTGACAGTAAATCTCCTTAGGTTTCCAGTACTATCCTACGTATTCTAGATTTCAACGGCGATTGCGTTTTGGACGGTATCAATTCTTCCTCTGATCTCCAATTCCGCTTGTCATTTTTCCAGATCTTTGGGAACTGTTCCAAATACACTATCTACTGTTGGTATTTTCGTTGCTTTTATGTTACACGGCTTTTTCGCTTCTGAACCAGACATGCAGGACACTGCTGGAGAAGCAGAGATGAACTCATAAGAGATGTACTCTTATGGATCCCCACACATGGCCGCGCAAAAGCAGGACGACCAGCTCGAACGTACATTCAGCAGCTATGTGAGGATACAGGTTGTTGTCCTGAAGACCTACCTAGGGCGATGAACGATAGGGAGGAGTGGCAAGAGAGGGTCAGGGATATCCGTGCTACCAGCACGATATGATGATGATGATGGTAAGATATAAGTTTTGTGTTTATCTTTTCGCCTTCATTTATTTTCACTTTAAGGTCCGCTGGTTGACAAGTTCTTTTCTTCTGGCTAATTAACTATAAATCTGGTCCTCTTACCGAGATTAGGCGATTTATATTTCATTTTCTTTCGGCCTAGCTTTTGTTTCTTTTATTTTCTTTCTTTTTTTTAACTTCAGTGAAGTAAGATTATTATCATTATACAAATATTCAGTTTGCATAAGATGACCTAATCTGTAACCACGAACATTAATGTCCATACCGTAAATAAAAATCAACTTTCAAAAGAAAGAATCCTTCTTCATTGCAACGAAATATACACACATAGGCGTAGATTAATAGCGCTTTGAATTGTGAGGCATATTCCTTTTTTTTAGGCGTGTTTTATGATCCGCGAACTGTCACGACAAAGATAACTCTGAGCGAACGTAAAAATGCGACTCAGACAATCAAAACCACAAACTTTGACACATCCCTACTTGACAAAAGCGATGCGAGCGATAAATAAACGATAATACTAAGAAACAAATTCGATGCACATCAAGAGATATCCGAAACACTTACATCGAATTACGAATATGAGAAGTTCGTTATTGCCCACATAGAAGCAGCAAAAGAATGAATTCAGACCAAAACAAAGAGCCAAACATCGAGTTCCCTGTTAGACATTATCAGTTAAGAAAAACCTGACTAAATGAACACTGCATCCCCATGTAATAAAAGAAACCCAACTAATGCCAACGATCAGAAGCTTAAGCAGGCACAGACCGAACTATCCAACAAATAACTAAAAGAACAAATAGAAAAGATTCAAGATCAGACAAATAAGATTAAAAACTCGGAAGAAGATAGACAATCTCGAATAGCGTGACAGGCAGTAAATTAAGTGAGTAAAAGGAAGAGCACATCGAAAGCTAAACTAAAAGCTATCAGCGAAAAAGAACGGATACACTCGTGGAAAAATATTTCAAGAATCTGCTTGGAAAATCCCCTGTAGTTATGGATAAACCTCTCACGAAATTTATTAATAATCAACTTGACATCAAACTAGGACATCTTACGCAAGAAAAATTCGACGTAGTACTAACAAAAATTAAAAACTGAAAAGCGGCCGGTCTTGATGAAATACCACCAGAAGAATGGAAGACTAGGAAATTCGATGACATGCTGCTACGATACTGCAACGCCTTTTATAATCAGAACACAAAAGAGAGGTGTACAAAAAGCTACATCCTCCCTTTTTTTCAAGAAAGATGACAGCAGAATTGCCAAGAACTAAAAGGTATAATTCTTATTCCGATTGTGGTTAAGATTTATAATGCTCTCCTACTCAACCGCATCGAACCAGAAATGGAGAAAATTCTTTGGAAGAATAAAAATGGTTTTCGAAGAAAGCGATCTACAACATCACAGATTCTGACAATCCATCGGATTTTAAGTGTCTGTTCAAAAAAACTCTACGTGACACACTTACTTGTGGATTTCTCCAAGGCATTTGACTCCATATACAGAAGGAAGATAGAGAAAATATTCGAACCAAAGTCTCTCTGAGAAAGCGTCACAGGCATAATCATGCTCTATAAAAACACAAAAATAAAGGTTCACTCACTGGATGGAGGCATAGACTTCGTTGACATTGTCACTGGTGTTCTGCAAGGGGATACATTAGCCCCGTACCTGGTCATAATCTGTAAAGACTAAATACTTCGAACGTCGATAGATTTAATGAAGGAAAATGGCCTTACACTTGAAAAGGCATGGTGCAGACGATACCCTGCAAAAACTAATATGGACGTGGACTACGCTGATAACATAGCGCTGCTGGTAAATACACCCGCCCAGCCGAATCCTTGCTGCATAGTTTGGAGCAGGCTTCAGGTGACAAAGGCCTCCATGTTAATGCAGACAAAACGGAGTACATGTACTTTAATCAAAGACGAAACATCTCCACACTGAATGGTAGTTCTTTAAAACTAGTGAACAAGTTCACCTATCTCGGAAGCAGTATCTCATCTACGGAAAATAACATTATGCGACTAGAGAAAGCATGGAGACCTATCGATAGTTAATCGGTCACAAGGAAGTTAGATATATCCGATAAAATAAAACGTAATTTTTTCTAAGCAGCAGTCGTGTCCATACAACTACTTGGAGGCACATGTGGACGCTGAGTATATAGAGAAAAAAATAAACAGCAATTGTACAAGAATGCGGCGAACTATAGTAAATTTCCCGGAAGCAAGTAATCACAAAACAATAGCTGTACGGCCAGCTATCTCCCATCCCTAAAACCATCTTTATAAGACGAAAAAGACATGCAAGACAGTAAAAATGAACTCATGAGTGTTGGTCGACCATCTAGAACTTATCGACAACAGAGGAGAGAGGATATAGTCTGGGAGAATGAAGCGATGAATGATAGAGGCACATGGCAAGACATGATGAGGATAATATATATGGCAAATGCACTATCTTTCAGAGATCACAGCCGTCCATCAAAATCACTTGCCCTCACCATAAGCCTTTCACCGTCTGAGTGAATGGTGCTCTCTTAGATAGGGTTGCTCTGACACAGGGATCTTCACTGTCACGGGAGGAAATAAGAATTAAGTTAGGAAAAAAAAAAGAAAAAAAGAAAGATAAATAAAGACTAGGAAAAGTCCCAATACAGCAAAAAAAAAAAAAAAAAAGCAAAAGTCAGTACCAGTGAAAGACATACGAAAGTACCTTAATGTTGGACTTTAACTAAGTTAAAACTTAAAACTTAAACCAAAATTACCCTCCCGTTTTTTTTTTTTTTTTTTTTTTTTGCGTACACATGGGAAGCAGCATGATGTACGTAAAGGTATTTGAATAAACCCATGTACGACCAAACTCAATACCTAAACGGGTCCTGGACGTGAGTTTACGACTTGATGCTCAGGATCGCTAGTTCGATCGGGGAACTACTGCTGCTCCTCTATAAGAGTGGCTTCTATAGAAGAGAATAAAACAGCCATCGAAAGATAACCATGACCCACACTCAAACCACATACACAAACCGCACGCTCTTCGCGCGGGTAAAAAAGGGGCGCGTCCTGCTGAGGTTGGAGCCCTGGCCTCGGTGTTCGAAAAATCAGCTACAGAGCTCAAACAATCAAAACTACTAAAATGCAAGCAAACACTACAAATAGCCACATTTAACGTAAGAACCTGAAATAGAATAGAACAACTCCCAGAGCTAATCGCATCGGCCGAAGAACATAAGATAGACATAATATGCATACAAGAACACAGATACACGCACACAGAAGATATCAAATATCACGAAACTGGCAATGGATGGTCGCTCGCCACTGTATCCGCATGGAAAAACTCTGTCAACGCCGCAGTAGGAGGGGTAGGATTACTTATAGGACCTAGAGCATTAAAAACGCTTAATAGCGTTGAGAAAATACAACCTAGAATGATGGCAGCTACATTTAACGGAAACCCCAGAGCAACAATCATCTCATGCTACAGCCCCACCAATATTAGTGAAGAAAATGAACTAGTCACCTTCTACGATGAGTTATCCTCATTAGTGCGTAGCATCCCGAAACACAACATGTTAGTCATTGGCGGAGACATGAATGCCCAAATCGGGAAAAACGGAAACAACAAATACAGCCTCCACAACACGTCAAATAGGAATGGGCAACATCTAACAGATTTCATGATAGAAAATAGGTTAGCATGCCTCAATACAAACTACCAAAAAAGAGAGGGCAAACTATGGACATACACGTACGCAAACAATACTAAAGCTCAGATAGACTACGTCCTTATAAACAAGAAATGGAGAAATAGTGCATTGAATTGCGAGGCATACTCCTCTTTTGAGGGTGTGTCCACCGATCACCGAATAGTCACGGCGAAAATACGATTAAGCCTACGAAAAAACGCCAAACAAACAGCGACCACCAAACACTATGACTGGGCCCTATTAAACAACAAAGATATAAGAGATAAATATGTATTAGAATTAAGAAACAGATTCGAAACACTACAAGAAAAGACGGAAAAAAGTACACCAAACGACGAATATGAAAATTTCGTCTATGCACACCTCGAGGCAGGAGCAAAATACATTCCAACAAAAATTAAAACTAAATATAGAGTCCCATGGGAAACTTTATCTGTGAGAGAAAAACGTGCACTAGTGAAAACAGCCTCCAAAAACTATCGAAAAAAACCCAACAAACACAAATGCCTTAAAACTAAAAACGGCACAATATCAATTAGCAGGCATATATATAAAGGAACAGACAGAATACATTCAAAATCAGATAGATAAGATTAGAGACTCGGTGGAAGATAGACAATCTAGAATAGCCTGGCAAACAATAAACGAAGTGAGCAGAAGAAAGAACACAGCCAAAGCAAAACTTAAAGCAGCAAACCAACAAGAAAGAATAAAACTGTGGAAACAGCACTTCGAAAACTTACTTGGAAACCCACCAAAAATAACGCATGAACCAATCACCAGAATAATTAGCAAACAATTAGACATTAAACTAGGACCGTTCACACAAGAAGAACTCGACTCGGTTCTCAGAAAAATTAAAAATAGGAAAGCTGCAGGGCTGGACGAAATTGTCCCGGAAGTATGTAAGACCAGACAATTCGACGACATACTGCTCCGCCACTGCAACGCAGTATACAATCAAAATCCGATAGATAGATGGATGAAGGGATGCATACTCCCCTTCCCTAAAAAGAGGGACCTCGGATTAGCCAAAAACTACCGAGGCATAACACTTACATCTATAGCTGCCAAAATCTACAATGCCCTACAACGAAACCGAATAGAACCCAAAATCGACAACATACTTAGAAAAAACCAAAATGGCTTCCGAAGAAATAGATCCACGACCTCACAAATATTAACCATCCGCAGAATCCTTGAAGGTGTACGGGCAAAGAACCTACAAGTGACATTAATATTTGTAGACTTTACCAAGGCTTTCGACTCCATTCACAGAGGAAAGATGGAACAAATCCTACTAGCGTACGGCATACCTAAAGAAACCGTAGCGGCAATAACGATTCTCTATAGAAACACTAAAGTAAAAGTACGATCACCGGATGGAGACACAGAATACTTTGACATTGTAGCAGGAGTACTACAAGGGGACACGCTGGCCCCGTACCTCTTTATCATTTGTCTAGACTACGTACTTAGAACATCGATTGACAAAATCAAAGAGAATGGCTTCGAACTGACGAAGAAAAGTAGCAGAAGATACCCCGCAACAACAATTACCGATGCCGACTACGCCGATGACATAGCGATACTGGCAAATACACCTGACCAAGCCGAAACACTTCTGCATAGTTTGGAACGAGCAGCAGCAAGCATAGGCCTCTATGTTAATGCACACAAAACGGAATATATGTGCTATAACCAAACGGGGGACATCTCCACTCTAGAAGGAACCCCACTTAAACTAGGTGACAAATTCACGTACCTAGGAAGCAGCGTCGAATCAACCGAAAAGGACATCGACAAGAGGTTAACGAAAGCATAACAGCTATCAATAGGCTATCGATTATATGGAAATCAGACCTAACCGATAAAATGAAACGCAGTTTCTTCCAGGCAGCGGTCACATCGATATTGCTATATGGATGCACTACATGGACGCTAACAAAACGGCTGGAGAAGAAACTAGATGGCAATTACACAAGAATGCTGCGTGCAATCCTGAACAAGTCCTGGCAGCAACACCCCACAAGAGACCAACTGTACGGCCACCTGCCCCCTATCACGAAAACTATTCAAGTTAGACGAACCAGACATGCAGGACACTGCTGGAGAAGCAGAGATGAACTCATAAGAGATGTACTCTTATGGATCCCCACACATGACCGCGCAAAAGCAGGGCGACCAGCTCGAACGTACATTCAGCAGCTATGTGAGGATACAGGATGTTGTCCTGAAGACCTACCTAGGGCGATGAACGATAGGGAGGAGTGGCGAGAGAGGGTCAGGGATATCCGTGCTACCAGCACGATATGATGATGATGAAGACTCCAGCCGCCTATCAGTAGATATGCTTCTAACTGGTCAGATCTGCATGCGTCACCACACCTCCATCACCATGGAAATTTTTCAAGAGAAAGGCTGGAAGATGATAAAGTTATAAGGGAATATTTGTTCATCATGATTATGGTCAACGCTTGCACAACACAGATATATCTTAACGGATATTATTCAGGGACAAGTACAAGCAATATAACCATAATCACGTCAACTGCAGGTTTGTATCATTGTTGTCCATCTCCACGTTGGATAATTTGACAAAGAGCGAGGGTTCTGTGACTCCAAGCTATAATGTGCTTGGCGGCCGTTGAGCAAAAAGCTTTCCCGCCTTGATATATATATATATATATATATATATATACACACACACACACACACACACACACACACACACACACACACAAAGAAACAAAATAAAATGAAAAATAAAAGAACGAAAATAACACATTAAAACCAGGGATAGTTTATTTTTCGCAAATTAGTACAACAAAAATCCATGCTTCATTTTAGATGTACACATAATATATTAAAATTGCCTTGCTTTGATAGACACTTTTTCCTTTCTCCAAACTATCTTATCAATAAAGTAAGAACACTCTTCAGCATCAACCTCCTCGTTGTTCTTATATTTACAAAATATTTCGAACATATCCAATGCGGAAAAAGCTTTAAAGGATGCGGACATTTCCTGTAATTTAAATACATAATTGTACACAAGAGTTACCAGTGAGGCTCTAAATGACTGAATATGCATAAATATTTTGTATTCATTTATGAGGACATTATAAATTTTTCAGACTTTGCGCGTAAATGTATTTGAAAGAATGTTTTTATTTCGTTATATTTACTTATATTCGCATACCAATTGCTTTTGGCTTCTGCATGTTTGTGTATACAGGAGTTTTATAGAGTTAGTAATGAGAATTGATACGCGAGATATTTGAGGATTATATAAGTAAATATCAATGGATTGAGAAAAATGCAAGGTATATATATATATATATATATATATATATATATGTGTGTGTGTGTGTGTGTGTGTGTGTGTGTGCGTGCGTATATATGAATTATCTAGCTATTTCTTATTCATGGTAATCTCTAATAGTAGCGATTTGATCCCCCAGGATGCTGGGCTTCTTCTTTATTAGTATAATTTCCTTTGGTTATTCATCCACAATATTTCGTTGATGAATCATTTTTTCGCATTAAAGTGATCGTTATAATTTTTAATTCAACGTATGCGATGAAATATAAAACATTATAAGAAATATTTCTTTGGAAATTCTAACTTAATTTCCACTGGCCCTGTTGGTTAGGTCGGAAGAATACAGCGACTAAATCTCTGCAGAAGAGTAAGACACACCCGACGAGTGTTCTGTATTTGACTCTGAACAATCTGATGGTTAAACTCCAATAATACTGGAGCTTTGGGGAATGCAGAGTACCCCTTTATTGCCATAGATCGCAGATTAACTCAGTCTCGGAGTAGCAGAACCTGATAAGGTCCTATCTATGGGTTAAATAAAACTGAACAAGTTCCTATCTATGGGTTAAATAGATAAAACTGAATAAGGTCCTATCTATGGGTTAAATAAACTGAATTATTTGAAACAGAAATGTTTTTGACATTTAAACTATGTACTATGAACAGTTTATATGTATAAAAATGGATTCGGTATTAAATAACCTATAATGGTTGAAATGCCATAAATCCAAACCAAAACAAAATGACTTAATTCGCTGTTAAATAACCCGAATAGGGTTGATACGCTATAAAACAAAACAACCAACCGATCAAGTTCCAACAACGGGATTTTAAATTTCCCTGCACACTACAAGATTGATCGTACGAGATGCAACACTATATTTTACTTTCTGAAATTACTTTGGATGATATTATGCCCTTTATAAAAAATCAAAAAAAATCAGCACAGTTTTTTTTTGTTTGTTTTTTTAGATTACTTGATCTCTTGCTGCCTTGTACTTCATAAATTACTGAACCTTAACATTTTAGTGATGTTTTTTCTTCTTTCTATTATGGCATATCAACGATTGTGATTTATCTAATGCAAAAGACATTTTCGTCGAAGAATAGTTGTGTACTATATAACCCATAGCCAGGGGATAAGGGGGTTCATATCTTTCTTAAGAGGATTAGTCTGAAAATGAACGTAATAGGACACCTGGAGTTCGAAATCGCAGTTCAGTACGTTACCCACTACACCAGGGGACTCTCCACATTTAGTGATGTATGCACACATTAAATAATGAACACGTTCCACTTTTAATTATATCATTTATTATAATATTTCAAAACTGTGATATCTTGTCTTTGTAAATTACTTGGAATTATTGTTTCATGATTAAGCTTTTCATTATTATAAGATCAATATTTTTCTAGAATTTGTACTATGTTCGCGTTCTCATGAATGCAACA
This sequence comes from Sepioteuthis lessoniana, assembly GCA_963585895.1. Lineage (NCBI taxonomy): Eukaryota > Metazoa > Mollusca > Cephalopoda > Myopsida > Loliginidae > Sepioteuthis > Sepioteuthis lessoniana. The sequence continues at coordinate 58,068,810 of OY757911.1, read as the reverse complement.
AAGTTGAATAAAAGTACCATTCTATTCGAACCTTTTCATTACGTTTTAAAATCAAGTGTTTTTTCAAAGTATTTAATCAGCCTTTTTATAAGCTTTCCCTGTGAAAAGTTTAGACCCAATTGGCTACTTCGTAACAAAATGAACCCCACACAACCCCCCCACCAGAAACTGCGAATAGAAGCAATTAAGATAAGCATATTATGTAATGATAATAATAACAACAATAATAATAATAATGATAATGTGAAAAGAAGGATAAGTACCTCGACCATGCTAGGGAATTGAAAAAACTATGGAACATGAAGGTGACAATTATACCAATCGTGATTGGTGCTTTTGGTACTGTAACTAAAGGATTTTTAAAAGACTGCAGGACTTGGAGGTCGGAGGACGAGTTGAGACCATCTAAACTACAGCACTACTGAGAACGGCCAGAATACTGAGAAGAGTCCAGGAGACTTGATGCGACTTGATGTCACTCAGTTTCCAGAGAAAGATCATCAGCTAACGCTGATGTGAAAAACCCTTAATGAGTAAATAATAATAATAATAATAATAATAATAATAATAATAATAATAATAATAATAATAATAATAATAAAGATTTACATTCGATCTTAAAAAGTAGTTTTGCTATCTATATGTAGTTGAATAAATCATTGCAGTCCACGGAATTTTACACTGATACAACGCATCTTACTATGAGAAAAATGTTATCGTTTATTCATCGCATAGATACATTCATGGAAACACGATATATAATATAATATAATATAATATAATATAATATAATAATTGCAAGAGGAAAAAGAAATGGAGTGTTTGTATATTTATGATGGCATTTCACCCTGTATGACCTTCATCAAATAAGGACAAGGAATAATTAATTTTTTTCCAAAAAATATCGGGAACTTTACTTTGAAGTTATCTTGGGAATGTAACAGGCACGCCGATCTTTAAGAAACTTTAAAATGTGGAGAACGGAATACTTTGGAATTTGTGCTCATGGCCGTATGAATCAAAGGATTTGAGAATATTACTGTTGTGTGGGAATTGAAATATATTTAATGAAAGAAATCACAACTTAACAGTACATTAAAATTAGTGAATTTTGAGGATGAGTTTAAATCGGTGTCAAATTAAGTGGATTATTGGCCTTCTTTTAATACATATCTTACAAGAAATGTTGATTCATTATAAAATCCGAATGGTCGTTTTTCTTTTATTTGATATAAAGAGATTGGGACTGATTAAGATTTTTTTAGTATTTTTAAAATTTTGCTTATAAAAAACCCAAAGAATTTCTTAAGATTAAAATAGTGATCTCTTTTAGATTTGAATTATTCTCCGTCCTTTTTTTAAAGGATTACTGTTCGTAGAAGCTTATTTTTATATATCTCAAAGTTTTACTAACGTAAATATTTTCTTTTTTTTTTTTTACAATTCTTGCAGGCAATAATATAAATGTCTACCTCTAAAGTAGTTTTGTTGTTTGATTATTGTTTATGTTCTTAATTGTTTAGCATGGGCTTGTAAAGACTAAAACATCTAATTTTAAAATCATTTGTCTATTATATTTACGTTTCATATCAACTGAATTCAGTTTTGTGAGTCGGGTTTTAGTTCCCTTTTTTAGCATTTTTAGAATATATTTTGTATGTTTATATTTTATTGGATTGATTTAAAAGTATTTTTGCTTAATTCTATCAAGAAATGTTTTGATCGTATAATTTTGCAAATTTTGACAGATACGTATCCCAAGAACTCTTAAATAGAGAACTATTTTAAAAATTAAAATGATAACATTATGAAAACATAGAAATCATCGCTTTGTCTTTGCGTCTTTATAAATTTATAAAACTCCAACAAATTGACTCTTACAAATTTTTTGTCTTCCACTTGTCCTGGTAAAAATCGTCCTGCAAAACAATTATCTAATGTCTGCATGGAGAAGCCAAACAAAGTTGTCTCTAACCTGGATAAGTTCTCTATAAGTACTTACGAACCATCATTTACTGGAATACATTTTAGTTAAATAGAATAAAGCAAAAGTAACACAATTGCCTTGTTCATCTTTTATTGCAGAATGCAATTAACATAGCCAAAAAGATCTAACTAAATTTTCGTATATTCATTTCAGAATATATATTAAGACGAAATATATATTGACGAATTACAAAAGTCTAAAGTAAATGAACAAATAGTATAACAACATCACTATTCCAATAACATTCTTCAATGTACTTGCGAGTATTTGTGTGTGTGTATGTGGTTACCAACATGTGTCTACATATTTGTGTGTTTGCATGTGAGTGCCTCTTCATCTGCCTGTGATTATATTTAATTTATTGTCATTTGGAAATGTTGAAACCTATTACTTTATCACAGTGCAATTATCAGGTTTGGACTTTGTAGTGCGTCGATTTTCTTCTGTTCTTTTCTTGGGTGTTTTCCTTCCTAGAACGAGCTATTCTTTACCGGCCACATAGGTCTGAAATAGAAAAATAAACAGTTTGAAATTAAGTATTAACGTAGATTAGTAACAAGCATTAAATATGTGACATCCTTTTCCGTAGCTCGTATATTATCACCAGCTAACCGACACCCTCCAAACAAACGTTGTAACGGTTTTTTTGAAAGGAAAATGGTTACTGGTATGTTTGAGACTGGAAAAGCCATGTATAAGAAGTAACAAAAGAAAATAAATAAATGAATTGGAGAATAGGATCGGAAGTCTGTCTTTACTAATAACTGTTATCACAGTTTCTCTCGAATCAATGTTGGGGAAGTTGGTGCATGTGGCATGTCTAAATCTGCACCAGCGGATTAAGAACTACACAAAGCGAATTTTTTATGAGATTTAAAACGTTTGAACTCATACTCTTACTCCTCCTAGACTGATAGCCATATCAAGGTTAAAGAGCCCAGTGTGATATGTAGCGTTCAGTTTTTGCTGTTTTTTATGCATGGTTTCTTCAGTTAATTCCACTGGTCAATATCTATGTGAGAACAACTAAAAAAAAACATATAAAGTGAGACATGATAGAGTGATAGAATAACGAAGATGAGTGAGTCAAAAATTTTGCAAATTTTGGTAACGTGAGGCATAATTTAGCACCTTCAAAAGTCATGAAGATGAAGAACCACACTGATTCTAAGTTCTGATATTCTCCAATTGCTACTGGCCGGATTTACATCTTGGCTTGGAGCAGGACCTCGGAATCCACATTTTTTGCCTGATTGTCGATGTTCTTGCGACCAGGGCAAAATTTCTGGAACCATCTGGTTACTGTACTGTGACCAACTGCGCCTTCATCCTTCCAACTAATACTTTTTGTTGTTTTGGCTGAGCCATGGCCTAGTTCGAGATCTTAAAGCAAAAAATCCTGAATTAGACTAAGCTGTACGTTGTTCTGTACGGCTTTCCAATCACACAGTAAGTGAAGTGATACACAACATGCAAGTACACCAACAAACATGATACTACCAACTACTTTGGTCACGTGATATACATGCGATAAACTTGCACGTAATATTGCATAACATTTTACTCTTCCTTGTATCTGTTTCAAAGCATTTAACCCTAGTATTAATCTGTCTAATATTCGAAGTAGAAATGAGATTCAAATAGGAAGAAAATCTTATTGAAAGAATAATCGGATGAATAAAAAAAAAGAAATATGAATTTAAAATGTACATCCATGTTTATTAATGTCTGTTGTGAAAGCTCTCGAATCAATGTTTGGAGAGGAAATGGGTATGACATGTAGCTCTCAATTCCTACAGTTACCAGACAACGAAACTTGATTTAAACTAAAGTGATACAAAACCACGGACAAACTCCACCGATAGGCCTGCTCTCTCTCTCTCTCTCTCTCTCTCTCTCTCTCTCTCTCTCTCTCTCTCTCTCTCTGATAATGACTCAATGACTTACTGCTGCTGAATGACTAACTTACGAGCTGCGAGAGTATATTATAAAGTTATAAATTAGTAAAAGAAGAAATTAACTATTTCAACCAGCCAAGTGACAACGACATAAGGAAATATACTTTAACGTATGCATTTGCAATTGCTTTCAATCTACGATACTAATGAATAACAATGTTTGGAGAGGAAATGGGTATGACATGTAGCTCTCAATTCCTACAGTTACCAGACAACGAAACTTGATTTAAACTAAAGTGATACAAAACCACGGACAAACTCCACCGATAGGCCTGCTCTCTCTCTCTCTCTCTCTCTCTCTCTCTCTCTCTCTCTCTCTCTCTCTCTCTCTCTCTGATAATGACTCAATGACTTACTGCTGCTGAATGACTAACTTACGAGCTGCGAGAGTATATTATAAAGTTATAAATTAGTAAAAGAAGAAATTAACTATTTCAACCAGCCAAGTGACAACGACATAAGGAAATATACTTTAACGTATGCATTTGCAATTGCTTTCAATCTACGATACTAATGAATAACAATGTTTGGAGAGGAAATGGGTATGACATGTAGCTCTCAATTCCTACAGTTACCAGACAACGAAACTTGATTTAAACTAAAGTGATACAAAACCACGGACAAACTCCACCGATAGGCCTGCTCTCTCTCTCTCTCTCTCTCTCTCTCTCTCTCTCTCTCTCTCTCTCTCTCTCTCTGATAATGACTCAATGACTTACTGCTGCTGAATGACTAACTTACGAGCTGCGAGAGTATATTATAAAGTTATAAATTAGTAAAAGAAGAAATTAACTATTTCAACCAGCCAAGTGACAACGGCATGAGGAAATATACTTTAACGTATGCATTTGCAATTGCTTTCAATCTACGATACTAATGAATAACAAGTCTTTCTTTTTTCGTTCATATATTTATTGTCTTCATTTTAAAAACTTTCTAACCTCCGAAACGGATTATTACAATTTTATAATCTGTAAATATCCTTTTACACACATCTCTCTTTCTCTTACTTTCTCTCTCCTTCTCCCCCTCTTTCTCTCTCTCTCCCTCTTTCTCTCTCTCTCTCTCACTATATATATATATATATATATACTCTTATACTTTATTAAAAGTCTAGAGACGAAAGAGATTATTGTTACCATGTAACAATTTTTATCATTCACCTCAATAAACTGTAAGACAACAGATAACAATAATAAAGGCAGGAAATAAACATATGAGCATTTCACGTCTCGTCCATCCGAACATATATGGGGTAGTTTTAATCATCCAATGAAATAAAATGCCCTAGGTCGATTTGAACTACTATCACTTGAAAATTATGCTGTGATTGTTTAACTACCTCCAGGTAATCAAACTATATATATATATATATATATATATATATATATATATATATATATATATATATATATATATTTGACTTCTGCTGTGGAATGTTTCTTTTATTAAGCTCTTCAAATCGCACGTTTTTTCCAACAATTTAATTAGAAAGTGACGAGAGCTTGAGTCCTCATTTTTGAGGAAGCAGAATTTTGTGATATTATGTTTTATTTTATTGTTATATATCTTATTTCTTCTTTTTTTTTTTACTTAAAATTCGTCAATTTATTAATCCTCACTCTATATTAAGGGTGAATACTCTTTATCTTGGTACTGACACTCAAACGGTACTGATGTTTTGTGCGTAACATCCCTTAATTGATTGATATGACGTGCAAAATATTTTCTCAGAAAATGTGAAAATTGATATTGTATTGTTTATCATAATACGGCAGCTTCCACAGAGTAGACTTCTATATTTGAATTTGGAAAAAAATTCCTCCGTAACATTTACAGCAAGCCAGGAATCCATGGTGTTTTAGAGCAAAGTTACTATTTCTAACTAATTAGAAAAATTGTATTCTTACATCATAGGTGTCTGGAAAGTTGTTCAGAAGAGTTTGAAGAGACAAAAAGGGTTGTCACTTGATCCCCGTTAAAAAAAAGAGAGACAAACACGTAGATGAAAAACCCACTCATATTCTATTTTGGATGTAAGACCTCAAAACCCGTAAAAAATAAAAGGTAGAGTGTTTTTCTTCGTCATTAGAGAAAAGAACTGTTCTCTTTTCGACGTAAACGCTGTTTTGTTTAATCAGTTGACTTAACCCTCCGCTGTCTCTGTCACTTTTCGAATCTCTCTGTGAATACTTCTAGTCTATGGATGAGAGTTTAGGCAATTGATCTTTTGACCTTTCCGAGTCGATCACGACAGACGTTGCCTTTTCTCAAAAACATTTAAAAATAGTAATTAAATATTGTCTAAAATTTTTTAAGAAACAAACATGAAAAACAAAACAACATACTCGTGACCGGAACTGGGCACCTTTTGACCAGAAAATGTAAAATGTGAAGAAAATATCTACTTTGAAAAATTAAAATACAACTAATAGATTTTAAAAAATAGTTTAATAAAATAACATTGAACGTATCGCTTAAAAAAACCTCAGAAGCTTGTGTATATCTTTTTTCCTTCACTTCTTTCTATGTATTAACCTAATATTATTTAATTGACAAGAAGACAAAAATGCTGCTTTACAAGTAATTAACAAGGAGTTCAGTAGATAATAAAAATTACAGTGACGAGGTCGGATAATAAAAAGTTTTCTTTGTAATTGTCTTTAATTGGAATCATTTTGAGATGAGGCTTCTAAATCAGAAAATTAATTTTTATTTATTGCGGACTTTATGTCCTAATCTTGGTAATTTTTGTGTTGTTTTCTGTGGCGAAGCGGATAGAGGCGTTGGGTCTTTACGGTTCCAGCTGAGCATTGTCGGAAGATAGCGGTTTCAAATCCTACCCAAGCCGGCCAGAGGTTTACTTGGTCAAAAACGTGGTGCAATAGACAACAACTATGGAAGGCAGTAATTACTGGGGATACGGTTACAAGACTCAACATTCCTATCCGAGGTCGCGGTAAAAATCACCTGAAGAAGGCCTGAAGTGAAATTTGGCCGAAACGTAGTGAAAGAAGAAAACAACACAAAAACTACCAAGATGAGGACATAAAGTCCGCAATAAATAAAAATTAATTCTCAGATTTCTTTGTAATATTCAGTTGTCAAATTACTTCTCTATTTCACCTCTATCCTTTCATATTCCTTCGGCTGTTTTCTTTTTATTGTATTCCTGTTTTTTTTTTCTTCTTTTGTTTTTCTCTTCTGTTTCTTTTGTTGATTTTTCTCTTTTCTTTTCACTTTATATGCGAATGTTGCATGTTTGATGCTTGCGCATATGCGTGCATATTCTCATTGTGAGCGTGTTAGAATGTTGTTTCACACACACACACACACATATATATATATATATATATATATATATATATATATATATATATATATATATATATATATATTCAAGTAAGTTTCGTTAAAGACGATGGGACACTGCTTATTGTTTTTTAATTTCATTTTTTTAAGACACTTGTTATTTTTTTTAGTGTCAGGATCTAGATGATTAAGGAATTGTCCTATATATATATATATATATATATATATATATATATATATATATATATATAAACTTTTTCTTCTGCACTTTCTTATCTTATAAAAAAGTACGTTTATTTGCTTTCTCCATTAATGGCTTACCAAGCCTATGATATTCATCTCCATTACTTTTTTTTGCTTTCCCTTTCGTATTTCATTTGTTCGATTCTTTCTCTTCTCTCTCAGCGTTCAATGTATATTCGCTCCTATTTCTTTTCTTTTAGTACTTTTACATTCTCCTTTGTATTTTGGAGATTTTCCTTTTTTATACTTTTTTTCCCAATTTGGACTTGACACAAAGTCAATGACCCGAAGGTCGATAATAGTGGGGATTAGGGAAGGGTAAGGTCGGACCCGAGCCGGGGCTCGAGCTCTGCTTGGCTATGCTGGTCATCGGCCCACTTAGTGTAATGTGGGCCTGATGAGCCTAGCTTGACATGAACCCAAATCTGGATCTTAGCACGGATGCCTGATTATAGTTTAAACTGGACAGCAAGGTACAGTGCTATACAAAAATGAAAAATGTGTCAATGATGCTGTTCACCAAAGGTACCCCAGCTGAAACCGAGACCCTTTCGGCCCCAAGTCTGCCTTTGCTGGATAATGCCCGCTGGGGTCAAAGCCAACAGCTAATTAATGCCGTTGGCCTCTTTTTCAAGAGTCTTCTTGGTTTTGCTTTTTTCTTTCTTATTTTTTTTTTTTGCACATTTTTATAAATTTTTATTTTTTTGAGTCACCCGTCTCATTTTTATTTAATTGCTTTAGCTCATTAACTTTTCATTTCCATTCCAATGAAGCTGGTCCTTTCGTTTCTTCCGCTGAATACTCTATGTGATCTCTGAATTAAAATGAGTTGAATTTTTATTTACTTGGAGAGGAGATCCTTTGAATCTTTTGAGTTCTTTTCGTTTAGTTACAGATTTCTCCTTTGAATCAGTTTTTTTCTTCCTCAGAGTCTATTCTTCATCAAAGTACCAGTAGTGAAACCATTTCACTGTTGCCTTAAAATCCGTCCATTGTGATAGCACCAGTTGTAACACCGTTTTTCCTGTTTCGTACAATTTCATTGACTAAATGACCTTATGTTGTGATGGTTCTTTTTAAAAGGAAGATGGTTGCTGTTCAGGTCCAATAAAGGAAAAGGAATGAATGAAATCGAAAATAAAGTCACACGTCCGTTTTATCAATGATTGTTATCCAAGCTTCTCTCGAACCAATGTTTGGGCTGGTGATGTATATAACATTTAGCTCCTAATTTCTATGGTTACTAGTCAAGAAACACTAGTCATAGCAATGTGAACCCGAATCTGTGTTGTTCAACCTTCGGTCTGATCCTCAGACGTTGTGACTAATTGCTAATTACTGACTGACTTCAGAAGGTCGTTCAAAACAGATCTAGATTTGTGGTATACCCATCACTTTTATCGTAATTTCGGTGCAGGTGTGGCTCATAGAAAAATCAGAAAAGTTTGTTTTTCTAGTTTTATTTGTAGTGGTTGAAACTTTTCACAACTAGAATGTTCTGTGACCGATCTTCTTTCTGAGTGAGACTTAGAACATTTTGGACGAACCTCATAGTTCAAAATTCTGCTGAATGTATAGGTTTCAAAGTAGATATAAAAATTTCTGACCGAAAAAGGGATTTTCTTCTTTGATCACCAAAATTCCTAAGACATAAAAAAAGATCCTTGGATTTTAAGCTTTGTTCCTACTGATGGTAACAATTCAGTCTACGAAAGTAATACGTAATAATACAAATTCTTTCATTGGTAATATCGGGTAACACTTTTGTTTACATTTTAATTTCTACAGTTTAAAAGTTTCCTTATCTCTCAAACTCTTAGCTTACAATTGATAGTGTTGTACACATCCTATACACTCATTTATACGTACATGGAAATATATACCCACCATTTAGGTTGGGGCCTTAAAATACCCCAGCCACACTTCTGCAGAAGGGTACCCCACCAACCTGTGCCCTGAGTATGACACTAAACTGCGTCCGATGTTATTGTGGAAACACCCTTCATTGTCATTATTCGCAGACCCGAAAAGGTAGTGCCTATTTGGAGTCTCATCTACGAGTCAAACAGATGTGTTCAATCATTTAGTAAGGACAATTATCACTAAGTATTTGAAACCATGCAGCTGTGTGTAAATTCATTGTTTTACATGGGAATACTGAATAAATACAATTACTAATGTTAAATGTCTATATTTATAACAATTTAATCATGTATAAACAAAAGTTAAATATCAAATAGAATTATTAGTGTTAAAAGAAATACATGAAAGCATATAACTGTGTGCAAACAAATGAGCTCTAACAACTCCGTTAAAAATAAAGTTACCTAAAACTATTCATTTCGTTGGTTTTTGACTTTTATGGCATAAAAACCCATGTGAGTTATTTGATACCAAATTCTGATATATATATATATATATATATATATATATATATATATATATATATGATTTGTCAAAGAATAGTTTAAAGGCAACACTTTTAAACAAGACAGAGATCATTTGTTTGCATACAATAAAATGATTTCAAGTATTTTCATTTATTGTTTTCACATGGTACTTAATTTCAAGTATTGCAAGCACTAATATATCTATTTTCCCAGTTTAATGGATTGAATATTTTTGTCTAATACTACTAATTCTATTTGAGTTAAGTGGTTTCAAGCATTGCTTTCTATTAATAATAATTCAATTCAATTCAATGTTAATATTTGGTTGCACACGGGTATATATATATATATATATATATATATAAATGATAAATTGGTAAATCCGACAAGATGTGAAAAAATAAGTGGAAAAGTGGATAAACAGAAACCCAGACAACGGATTCTGATGAAGTCTTTTTGAAATAAAGTGGAGATATCATTTTTGAAACCGTTGTCAGTGTTTGGGTTAATCCATTTTTACACCTATTTTTTCAAACACACATATCAATATATATGATTTGGCTTTAAATAATCCACAAGAATTAGTTCACCCTAAAACCCCAGCCGTCGCATACATCTACGCTCAATCTATACGCATGCAAACTCATTCGGATACACTTGAACCTACATGCGTATACATTATAGTACATTAATATGTGCATGTAGAGACTGAGGAGCTAATAGTGACTTGTATAAATCTCACAAGAATATTATCTATTCTTTTCACTGAGATTTCTTTGGATAGGGACCACGTAGCATAGAAGCTAACGAGCTGGATTGTGATATGTGGGTTCGAACTTCAATAGTATTATTATGTTTACTTTCGGAATAATCTTTTTAAGAAAGTTACGGACCCCCTGATCAATTCCAGCCATGGGTTAAATAGTACCACTACTATCTTTGTACAATGATGGTTTTGGTATAGGATAACTCACGCAGGTTGATATGACATTAACCGGAGAAAGCAAACCAAACAGATTTTCATCCCCATTGTTATTGATTTTGACGGATATTATTAATCTTAATTTTCGTAACTTTTTATCACCTCTACCTCACATTGTTACGTCTTCGCCATCGAGCGACAACAATTATCAAAAACAATAATAAAAGATAAATTCCTGGAGTTGTCGAATTGTCTATATTAGCAGCCTTTTCAATTGAAATAGTCCAAATGACACCAATAAACTTAGGAGATACTCACCGCTATATTGGTTGTTATTCTATAAAAAAAATGTAGAAATACTACAGGTATTAATAGCATACTTTATTGATTCTTTTTTTTTTTTTTGGTATTTTTCCTAGATTAAAGGTTTTATTAAATTTGATGAGCGTTTTTCTTTATTTTGTGTATACTAATCGTTTCGAATTAGTTCAGAGAAAAAGCAATTAAAATCAAGAGTGTAAAGAAAATTCTTCTTAAAATTAGTGTCTGAAAATATTCAAGATATCATAGAAAGTCATGAACTTTATCGCAAGTGTATGCAAAGCTGGAGAGTGCAAATAGTTGCATGAGGACAAATCACAGGAGATGGTAAGATCTAAAGAGATATTTACCAAGGAAACCCACTCTTGACATAGAGAGATAGCGACGAAACTGCTAAGAACATAAGTGATTGCAGCAAAATCGCATAAAGGGGATACAAGAGTATGCGTGAATGAGTGGGAAAGGTGATTCTTCGGAAATTGAGCAAGGGGCTCAAGTTTGATGATATTGGCAAACGGTATTTGCACAAATCTGGGACTTACAGATGCCAAATTTTCGTCAGAAGATTACACCGACAAGAAAAGAATTGGTCATCTAGTGGATTATGCTGTCCCAGCAGACAAAATAGTGAAAATACGTAGAAAAGAAAAATCTTAAAAAATGTATTGACTTTGGCGGAGATCTGAAAAAATTGTGGAACATAAACGTTACTGTGATGCTAATCATAGTAGGAATCCAGGGAACAATCACTAGAAATCTAGAAAGGAGATTGGGTAAGTTGGAGATCTAAAGAAAAGTTAAGACCATCCGATTGATTGCTCCGATAAAATCAGCTGGGATACTGTGAAAATTTCTGTAGGTCTGAGAAAAATTGCTGTTACTTAGACTCCAGTGAAAAACCACCATTTAGAGTTGGTGTGAAAATCTCAGACGAAGTGAAATAGTAATTGATAATCTTCATCTGGAGAAATACGTGAAAATATGTTATGTTTTGACCTGTTGACCCGGCCAAAAATGCCATTCAGGGTAATGCACTGGAAGGAGGTGACACATTCTGGTGGCAGTTATGAGAGGAAATCGCGTGGGCGGAAATTGGCTGATGAAATGGGACGAGGTAAAAACGATCCCATTATAATCTCATAGACTGACGCACCGGAAGAGAGTGACCTCTGAACTGGATGACAGTTATTTCCGCTCGATGACGATCACACAGGCCATTCCAAAGAAAGCGGAAGTGACACATCCCGGTCCCCAGATATCGGAAGTAGTCGTGGAGGCGTGTCCATATCAGCGCGTGGGAGTTTGAAGGTAATATAAGGCCGACGAGTTGAGTTCCGGTCAGTTGGGTTCAACGAGCCAGTGGAGACGGACATAGACGCGATGTAGTAGGAAAAGCCAGCACCCCGGAGAGTGGACTCTCAATGCTCGGTTGAGCAACCATGGAGAACTAGAAAGACACAACCCTGACGGCCATAACTTCGGGGTCAAAATATTTCAGAAATGTTCGGTCTCCAGCTCACGCGCAAACTTTGAGCAACCCTTTCGAAACTTACAAATAAAGATGAGAGGTAGAATATTTTATAAAGAAGTCTTCCTGCGTCTTCCTTGCGTGCGTCGTTTGTTCTTGCGACTTTATCATTGTGCGTCTGTTTAATTATTTATTGTGTCGTTATGATGCTGCATGAACATGTATATGTGTATATAAGCATATTTATTATGTGAGTATATAACAAATAAATGAAATAAGTTTTCATAAAGGGGGTGATAATTTTTAGTTTCGTGTGCTAGACATTAAAAGGAAGTTTAAAAAGCTAGTTGGTGACGATTCCTATTATTTCTTATACTTTTTCTTGGAAAAGCATCCTGGCGTCCTTACCTCTCATATCCTGTTCATATTGAGGTCATTTTACTTACGGTTAAAAGTGCATGGCAAAATAACAGGAATTCAATCATGCATACGTTTTCCCCTCTGTAACCCACTTATACCCATAGGAACAATCTTAAAATAGAATACAAGCACATTAAAAAAAAATGCCTCTAAATATAGATGTACCGAAAGATACGTGAGTTTAAAATGTATTTTAGTGTTAAAGATGTTTGTTTCATTGTAGAAACAAAACTTAGATGGAATATACGCATTTACCTGTCAATATGAGCAGAATATCACACACACACACACACACACACACACACACACACACATATATATATATATATATATATATATATATACTTATCATTGGCCATACCCTTCGAACTAGCAGGATGTGACAGTTGGTTAATTTTTAAGTGGAGTTTTGCAGGTTTTAATTAAGAATTTTTTTCCTAGACCGGTTGTCATACTGGTTAAAGAGCACAGCCTGCCCTACTATTTACCCATTGAAAGAGAGGGAGAATAGTTGGAAGAATCTTTTTTTCGCTACTCTCTATTAAATAAGCAAGGCAGATTAAAATTTATACCCATACAAACACAAACTTCCGTGGATATAGAATGAGAGTATTTCTTAAAATGACATAAATATTTTAACTAAAAACACCTCCATGTCAGCTGGACGTCAAAATGAAATAGCACAACCTTTACAATATAAATCAGAGAGTTATAGATACAGAAACACTTATCAAAGAATAAACTTGGACTTACTTCATGTTGATGATATACCGATTTCTTGATTGTTTTTCCTCGTTAGATGAAGAGGATAGGTTTTCTCGAAAATATCACGCAAATGACACTTTTTTGTTTAGATTCTTCGAGTTCAACTGCCGAGGATATAAGTAGATTACATTTTTCAACATTTTCTTTAAGCATTTTTTGTGCTTCTATTAGAATAGATTTAGTTTCTCTCTTAAGGCTTCCCCTTCTAAGCCCTTTCCAGATCTTCTCACAGGAGGTTTCGTCAGTTTTTTGCTCGAAATATCCATACAGTTGTTTTTCTGCCCATTTCTGTTTCCAAATTGTTATTATTCTGTTGATCGTTATGACGTGTGGGCTGCTTCTAGTCGCTGCAATTATACTTTTGTAACAGAAAGAATTTCGTATTTTTGTTTGGCGCGTAATTTAATTCGACCCTTAGGGTCGACGCATATTTTCACCCAATCAGGATAACTTATCCTATTCAGTCTGGACCATCTTTCCTGGCAGCAAAAATTGGGGAAGCAGCCAACACATTTTTTTTCAGATTTTCTTCGTTCAGGACAGATGTCTTACTGTCTGCTCTTCAATAGCAGCAGCAGCATCGAAACAATGAGGAAAGATATCTAATTTATGGACTCCTTGCGTCTATTCTCTTAGACCATGGGTTCCTAGTTGAATATGAATTAGATGAATTCAATACGCCCCACACAGGAATAACTCTCAGTCGCCTCCAGTATTGGCTATGTCAACTGCGATACAAAAATTCCGCTCCGACACCTAGCTACTTCATCTCTAGGCAACATTTTCTGGAGACGTTCACGCTTCTCCCCGAAACAACCAGAACCACAAACTCACGGTGACTACAGCTGCTTCTGTCCTCAAAAAGCAAACACGACTTTTGCTACACTATGGCAAACATATTTCCCTCACACATTCAACAATGCCGTAACCTAAAATTGCACTTTTTGCTCAAGCATTTAGCTGCTAAAATACTTTCTCAACTCTATCATAACTTCATTTCGTTTCCTTACTTCTTTCCTGCCTACGAGATTTGCAGCATAAACGTAAACCCTTTATTCCACGCTGCCATTAAAAACCTTCATATAAAACCTAACGGCATCTTCTTCTTCGTACTTCTTCTCTCTCTCATTTATTTTCCAACAACACTTAGCGAGGAAACAACTCAACGTAACAACACGTAAACAATAAACAACAATACCCTTGCTAAAAACGGTAACACGTTAACTACCAAAACTTTCTTTCCACTTTTTTATTTTGTCTGCAAATCTTCGTATTGATGTATCTCAGTTATATCAGTGCTGGCGTGATTTCATTTTATAGCCCATGTCGTGTCAAAACACACACACACACACACACACACACACATATATATATATATATATATATATAATGTAATTTTCTGTATTTATAAAGAATGCAACTTTATAAAAACAATCAAACAAACGAACGAATACTGGCGACTTACCTTTTTTTTTAATGTACATATATGGCACCTTTATCCATATAAAGAAAAAAAATCAAACTAATTATTTTTAATTAATTAGAAAATTCGTAATTCAAATATCATAGATAAATATACTTGAATCAAGTCCAAATGCTCTAACCTAGAAAATCTGAAAAAAATCCTATCTTTAAAAATCAGAAATGAATCTCTAAGAATAGTCATTTACTTATTTATATCGACAAACTCAACAACAATGTTTAGCACGATTACGCTTGCATATCATAAACTTCATATTATTTTATTAAGTATATAACAAAGAACTTTCTAATTCAACTACACTGAGAGAAAAGACGATACCAAATTTGGCTTGGATGCAATAGGCAAATTGAGTGTGAGAATCAATATAACACCCTTTATTTTGGGACATGTGAAGGTATTGATCTGAAAATGTTTGTGGCCACCAGTAACTAATATGTTGGTGAAGGCTAATAGTCACCTGGGAGGGAAAAACACTAAGACCCAACTTGTTTTGCCGTTAGTACCTATCGTTGTCTTATTCTCTCCCCACCTCTCTCTCTCTCTCTCTCTCTCTCTCTCTCAGCCACTTTTTCTATTCAGTCGCAGAAGCCATCAAAGCCGGGAGCAATGGACTACGAACACCATGTGTAACTTCATTTGTTTTTAAGGAGCATGACTTTTCTCGTATCTTTGGTTCGTTCTCTGCACTCCGCTCTTTTAAACGCGTGTCTCCTTGCATCCCATCTACCAAAAGAGAAAAAGAGACTGAATCATGAAATCCCTGATATTTATGCTGGAGTTCATTGATAATCCCATTCCCACTTACATCTCATCTGGATGAAACTTGGGTGCTGACAACGGCAAGAACGCCTTTAAATGCTAAATCAAGCATAACTTGTTAAACTTTGTCAACCCGCATTATTTAGGCTGATAGATTTTTTGATATCTTGTCTATTCGCATTCCGTTAGATTTGCTTACAACGCTACAATATTTGTAATATTAATCTAGATATAATATCCCAGGTAAGATAAAACAAATATTTAAGATGTGACAATTGTCCTTATAAAAGGCTTGACAGCTTAATACAACTTCAATAATGAATATATAACACTGAGATCAACACCTGCCAGAAAACGATGAAAGCTTTGAGTGATAGGCGAGAGGTCGTAGATCATCCTTCAGTAATCATAAAAACTGAATGAAACAGGAAAATAGCTGAACGGGGATTGGTTGATAGGGTTGCTTCATGGAAAGGGAGAATATATGATTTAATTGGATTCTCAAAGGCACATTTTGACCGCCACTCTTCCCTCCAAGTTCTTTGAGGTTTAAAAGACGTCTTTAAATAAATATTTTTCCTCCTCTGGAAATAATAATTAAAAGACATACCAACCATTCAAAGCCAGTCGAATAACAGTAACATAACAACAAAATAAAGAGGGAGACTAAAATTTAAATCCCTGTTTCTCACTCTTCGTTATCGAACAGCTTTTAGGTGATTATCAACGGCTTGAGTCATTTTCGAGATCCTGAGACATTTTCATATCGTAACAATATCTTTTTCATAAGTACATAAACCATTTCTTATCAAATGGTTATTTGTTTATTTATTGACCTAGTAGTTGAACAGAATATATTAGAATAATTCTGTATTGTTACAATCGTTATAGGTGTGCGGCTACGCGGATATTTTTGTGAATAAAAAATGTTTATGCCTTAAAGAATATTACAAGTGTAACGGTGCATAAATATTTATCTCGAGACGAGAGTTTATTTTCCGCACATGTGACGTCGGGACAGTCTGGCACTTGACACCTCGCAAAATAAGTACGAGTCAAAACTCCTGTTTCGAGCAAAAGGTAACTGGCAAATAATGTGGGGTTTAATTTGGGGCTAGACTCATCTCGACGCTGGGGTTCCAATTTCACTATTTACATACCCCACCAAACACTTCGTTTTCCTACCCCCTCGTATAACGGAAAGCATGGACTTCTAGGTTAAAGCAAATATATTTCACTGTTGTCAAACTTCCAAAATTCCCTTGTAATGCTTTTAAGGCGAATAAGACATTTAGCGAGAATAAGTTAAAGCGATACGAAGCTGAAAAAGATAATGTGCAAAAGAAGGCAACTCGATAGATAAACAACATAACGAAGAGATTTCAACTGTAACCAAATTTTAATAATTGAGGACCAAACAAATAATTATTAGATTTAAGAAACAATTCCTTCCTCTTTTCTTTCTTTCTTTTTAAGGTGCCGGTTATATTAAACCAGCAGACAGTCTTAAGTACAAATGTCTGTCTTTCTTCCTTTTTCTTTTCTTTCTTCCCTCTATCTTTCTTTTCTTTAAACTATCGGCTTTGTTAAGCCAGGTAGGCAGTGTGAAACACAAAAGTAGTCTCTTTCTTTCTTTTTCCTTTCTTTCTTTCTTCTTTCTTTCTTTTCTTTTCGGAATGCATATAATTCCAATATTTAGGAAGGGTAGAAGGAAAAACAGTTTTAAGTTGTAGTTAGTTTTTCGAAGGGTTTACTTCGAGTGTCCTGATATGACGCAAAACAATGTGACACTGAGGCAACAGTAATGCAGAATGTTTTTGGGGAATGTGGAGTACCCTTTCATTGCCATTGCTCCTAAGTTCACTTGGGCCCAGGATGTTATATACTCACATATTAAATATGCTTATATACACATATACATGTTCATGCAGCATCATAACGATACAATAAATAATTAAACAGACGCACAATGATAAAGTCGCAAGAACAAACGACGCACGCAAGGAAGACGCAGGAAGACTTCTTTATAAAATATTTTACCTCTCATCTTTATTTGTAAGTTTCGAAAGGGTTGTTCAAAGTTTGCGTGTGAGAGGGAGCTGGAGACCGAACATAACTGATATATTTTGACCCTAAAGTTATGGCCGTCATCGTTGTGTCTTTCTCGTTCTCCATGGCTGCTCAACCGGAACCTTAGAGTCCACTCTCCGGGGTGCTGGCTTTCCCTCCTATATCTCGTCCATCTCCGTCTCCAACTATACTGCTTGTCCTCAACTCTATTCGCCTGTCTGTGTCTCGCCTGTCTCAATTCGTCGGCCTTATATTACCTTCAAACTCCCACGTGCTGATATGGACACGCCTCCACGACTACTTCCGATATCTGGGGACCGGGATGTGTCACTTCCGCTTTCTTTGGAATGGCCTGTGTGATCGTCATCGAGCGGAAATAACTGTCATCCAGTTCAGAGGTCACTCTCTTCCGGTGCGTCAGCCTATGAGAGTATAATGGGCCTTTTTTTTTTTACCTCGTCCCATTTCATCAGCCAATTTCCGCCCACGCGATTTCCTCTCATAACTGCCACTAGAATGTGTCACTTCCTTCTGGTGCATCACCTTGAATGGCATTTTTGGCCATTCAAGGTGATGCACTAGAAGGAAGTGACAAAAAGGTCAAAACATAACAAGGGTAGTAGCTCCTGAAAGTATCTATGGTTTGTTTGTCTTGGTTTTATGGCATATCAACCTTTGTAGATTATTCAATACCACATTCATTTTTCTAGACATTAACAGTTCTATTTCAAACAATTAAGTTTAGCATAAAGACACTTTAATTTTCAAAAACCTTTCTATTTCAAGCTATTCAGTTTACTCAAACAGTTTTAATTCAAACGATCCAGTTTAGCATGAGTATAGATTTTGCTTACACACAGTTAAATGTCCGATCATTTTTATTTCAAACAAGTAAGTTTAGCGTAAGTACAGTTTCAATGTCAAAGACAGTTCCATTTCAAACATTTCAATTTAGCATAAGTAAAAGTAAAGTTGGCGACCATAGTCGAGGGGGACCCTAAGATTTCCTTTTCAATAGCTACTACACTATGGTGTAGAGAAGGGTGCTACTCCATTCTCTTGATTTCTCTACTTTGCCCTTGATCCGTACCTTATAATGCTGAGTTTTAAGCAAGGCAGCATCAAGTACCATTTTTAGAGTCTTTGGTATGACTCAACCCGGGACTGAACCCTGGTTTCTCTAGCCATTGGTGAATACTCTACTCATTAGATGCCAAAACAGTTCTATTTCAAGCAATTCCGTATAGTTCAGACAATTCAATTTATCGTAAGTACAGTTTTAATGTCAAAGATTGTTCTTTTTCAAACAATTCAATTTAGCGTACAAAACAATTCTATTTAGAGCAATTCTGTTTCGCATGATATGCAGTTTAAATGTCAAGACAGTCCGCTTTCAAGCAATTCATTTTACTTGAAACAATTGAGTTTAGCATAAGTACAGTTTCAATGTCGAAAACAATTCTATTTCAGACAATTCACTTTAGCATAAGTACACAGTTTAGTTCTATTCTATCGTTTGTTTGTTTAGGTTTTAGACATGTAAACTTTTGTACACTATTTAATGTCAAATCCCTTTTTATTTTTTATACAAATGTTTTATAGAAATAAACAGTTCTATTTCAAACAATTCAGTTTAGCATAAGTACAGTTTAATCATCAAACGCATTTCATTTCAAGCTATTCAGTTTAGTCAAATATTTCTAATTCAAACTATTCAGTTTAATATGAGTATAGTTTTTATTTATGCACAGTTAAATGGGAAGCCGTTTCAATTTCAAACAATTCAATTTAGTCTTAGTAGAGTTTCAATGTCAAAAACTGTTCGATTTCAAACAATACAGTTTAGAATAAATACGTCGTGTAAATGTTAAAACAGTTCTATTTCAAGTAATTCAGTTAAGCATAAGTACGTAATTTAGCTATATTTGACCCATAGATTAGACCCTATCAGGTGTACCACTCCTACCAGAGTGGACCTGGGAGCGATGATAATGAAGGGGTACTCCGCATTTCCCAAAGCTCCAGCATTACAGGAACTTCACCAGCAGATTGTTTAGTTTCATATCCAAGACACTCGATTGAGTTGGAGCTTACCCCTATGCAGAGATGTAGTTAATGTATTCAACAGCCCAAGCCGACTGAGCAAAAATTATTTATGGATCAAATAGAACTGTTTGACGTTTAAAGTGAATGCAAGTAAATGACTTACGCTAAACGGAATTGTTAGAAGTAGAATATTTTGAACATTTAACTGTGTGTAAACAAATGATTGATGTTTAATTGAAATATCAGTTACACATAGCAATACTTGGAACCATTTAATTTTATTGACTTACGGAAAATTGAATTGTTAGAAATATACCTGTTTGAACAGTTTACTATGTATATAAAAAAAATTGTTTCCAAATCCAATATTTCATATATATGTAAAAAAAAAGGATTTGCTATTAAATAACAACATTGGTTGAAATCCCATAAAACCAAACCAAACCAAACCTAAAGATGCTGATTATGAGTTGCCCACGTTTCATGAATACAAAGGAAAACATGTTACATGAAAAAATCACAATATCTCTGATCGATCATAGCAAGTTTTATAATTTCTTTAGCCTTTTTTAGTATATTTCTACGTCAAAATTTCCATCTCGCGGCAAAGTACTCTTCAAGTACGTAAACGCATCCATATCTTCTAATCTAGTTCCAAATATATATATGTCTAGTATTTAATTGGAATCATTTTGAGATGAGGCTTCTTAATCTGAGAATTATTTTTTTTATTTATTGCGGACTTTTTGTCTTCATCTTGGTAGTTTTTGTGTTGTTTCTTCTTTCACTACGTTTCGGCCAAATTTCCCTGGGGATACGGTTACAAGACTCAGCATTCCTATCCGAGGTCGCGGTAAATCACCTGAAGAAGGCCAGAGGTGAAATTTGGCCGAAACGTAGTGAAAGAAGAAACAACACAAAAACTACCAAGATGAGGACAAAAAGTCCGCAATAAATTAAAAAAAAAAATTCTCATATATATGTCTCGTTCAATATTGGTTTGGTTCAATATATACCTTCTGTAGTATCTGCAGTGTCAGTAATTAGATTTTATCGTTTGATATTGAGTATGTGCCTCAAGCATTTTCGATAAAATATTTTGGAAAACACTTTCGATTAGGAGTTGACGATGCCTCGGTAAAAGCATCAGCAGAGTACACGTCTCAAAATCTCTCATTTAACACGCATAGAAATGCCTACATCCGACCCTATACAATTTTTTAATGTTCCGATAAGCTCGTCTTTTAAATTCATAGATACATTTCTACTCAAAGATTCCCGAGAATTAGATGATAGGCTTTTAACTACGGCAGTTGGAAAAGAACAAGAACGAGAGTGACTCTTAGTTAGCATATTGGCCGGACCTTTGTCCGAGGAAGAAACATATCGAAAAGGAAAACGAGTTCTGTCTGCCTTTGTCGGTTAGAAGACGCAAGAACCTAGTCTCTCGTCATTGTTCGTTACATGTATATTTCTGCGTTTAAATTTCTATCCTCAAAAACATTTAAACAACTCCTAACCTAGTTCCATGAAAATATGTTTGGCTCACTATATGGTTCATGAGGGAATAATACTTTGGTGCTATTCAATCTTTATGAGATTTCAAAGACTACACAATCAGGTGAACATTATATTCTTTATTGAATATCTTTTTCATAATGTGTTACAAAGCTATTATCATTTTCGAATCCTACTCTAATATCTTAGAATTGCGGTTGAATCGCCTCAGATCAACGATTCGCCTTGGTATTTTATGTAGATCGGAAATATATAAGAAGCACGACCAAACATATCGAGAAAAGAGAAGGCGATGGAATATCCCCTTGTTTCACTCTGCTATCAAGTGAAATTTATTCCGAGAGTTCCCCACTCGATATTTTGTTTCTATGCATATTTACAAAATTTGGTGGTTATGTTCCAAACAAAGACAAAGATCTAGATACTTCATGTGTCCTAATGGAGGAAGTTCGATTCTCAGCACATTGCCCATATTTTTATCTTTGAGCCAAACTAAGCAGCCAACGTTAGTTAATGATAGCGTATATAGAAATGATAAACAGAAAATAGAAACATGTCATGTTATTGTTTAAAAATTAGTTGCATTCTATTTAATGATATTCCTGGTAAACTTTCTATAGACACTTGAATGTCCAAGTTCAACACAAAAGTCCTGGTTACTGAACAATTATTCAAAGTTTGTAAACGCCGAACTTATCAAATTCTCAAAACTTTACAAAAAATTATTATATTGCTACGAATCGACACTGATTCTTTTATTATGTAACAAATTAGCTTGTGCTTTTCTTTAAACTGCAAACAACAACAATTCGTTTTACGTACTTTGGGTATGATTTAATTTTTCAAATAAAATTTTCAGTTTATATACATATAGTATTAAAAGACAATGTTATGAATCAAGGTACATTTTTTTCTAGGCGTGTCGGCTTACATTGCCATTCACCGGTGTTCAAAATAAACGCCCCAGGCGTTTCCAAATTTTTATGCTGACAATATTCCTCTTCCAGCCGTGAAGTTTGGCCTAATTCAATCTTCAGTGAAAAGGGAAAAATCGATATTTGGCAAGAATCATGTGAAAATGTAAGCTGCTTTATATAACCCGATAGTATTTAAATAACAGTGTACAATGACTTGATTCAACGACTGGTTTCCGCCTTAAAAACAGCAATAAATATGTGAATTAAATAAAAAATCATAGAACATTTATAAATATCTTATTAAAGTGTTGATTTGATTCTATCTTGGAGATAGAACTAAATCAATAATTGAATAAGATATTCATTGAAACATTAATAATTCCTTCATTTTATTTGCTTTGTATTTTTTTTTATTATGATTGACCTTTTAAAATTCAAATTCAAATTAATATGCAATTCTTGTTTGATTTTTTATGTGAGCCTTTTTAATCACTGTACCTTGTTTATATAACTATTCATACAGTATCTATTCCATTTGAATTATAATTATTTGCACAAAATTATTCAGCTTCAATTAGTACTGACACCCCCACTGCTGAGATTTAAGGAGGTTAATCAAGCCTGCACTTATCAAAAGGAAACGTCCACATACGGTACACTGCATCTCCATTTGGGCGTCGACCGGCATTACACTTTCGTTTTGCTTTCCGAGAACACGCTAACATAGATTCAATCATAAAATTATACACACGCAGTTTGATTGTATGAACAATTCCTATAAAACAAGTTTACAGAAACTATTGTGAAAAGTTTGTAACTTTATTTCTCTTCAAAATTACAAGCGTTGATTGATAATTCCTACAAAACAAGTTTTAAATCCATTTTGCTCCTCCTTGTGTAAAGGCAGTTTGATTCAAAAAATTTTCACTATTGAATTCTCTTCTGAACAATAACACTTCTTATTATATCCAAGGAGAAAACTTTATGATCAAAACAGGCAATAAATAAAGAGTAAATTTTATCACGAAAATGAGTGCATTTCTTCCATCGAAAAGGAAAGCTTTGGATACCAGTTATAAATATGTGAAAAGAGAAAGGAATGATAAAGTTATGTCGTAATCTCTCTTAACTCTAATCAACAACCCAAACAGAAGTGTTCACCGCTCATATAGCAATGATGGAGCGAAATGTAACCGGCTCCATCGCACCCACTCCCGGGAGGAATGCGAGAAAAGAATAAAAGAACATTAAAGATATTTTCGGACAAATCAGAAACCAAACTACGTGACTCTCAAAAAAGCTGATCTGAACTTCTGGGGTACTATATAAAGAAAGGCCGGTTTGATTCAAGAGACAGAAAGAGAAAACATACAGCAAGCCACTAGCTGCCAAAACTCAATCGTGGTTTTCCTTCTTGAACCTTTTTAACTACAACTTGGCTTTGCAATATGTCCTTGGGCATAAATAAACAAAGGACATATAGAACAATCTTAAGGGAGAATAAAAACTTTCTCTTTTTCACCAGGTCTCTGTCTTTTTCTAATTAGGCGAGTTATGATTAGCGATTACATCTGTTCAAGGCCTGTCGTCGTTATTATAACTCCCGCAACATATATGAAATTAGACACCTTAAAAGTTTTAGCTTTGTCTAATATTTCCATAGCTTCTCAAAGTTTCAATTTTGTAAAAATTTTAACAAGAAAAATAATTATATAAGTGCATTTTTAAAAATGTATTCGTTGTAAATACTAGAAAACTTACCTTATATTTCAAGGTTGTTTTTAAAAGATAAGTATTGCTGATTGCAAGTGAAACCACAGAGAGTTCTTTTTTTTTGCTGGTTTTAAATCGCTACCGTTGTGAATTCTCCTTATTTTTCTCGCTCGGATCATCATCGATGAAATTGTTTTCAAAATGAATTGCTTTATAAAACAAAAAAAAAAAAAACAACAAAAAGCGAAGAACATGAAATATGTTACAAACGTAGGAGTTAAGTGAAACAACTATTTCTAAAAAAAACATTTTAAATCTGCTTTCAATTCCTATTAAACATTAATCCTTTTTATTGTATTTATATTACTACCAGTCGAAAATAAATTAAGGGATGTACTCTATGACTAACTTTTAACATCTATAATCCTTGTGAGATATAATGATAGAAATGAGTGCTAATATAAACCGTAAATTATTTCTGTACGTTTCAGTTACTTAAATCGTAGGATTACTGAATGTAACCAGCCCGACGAAGAAGACGTTTTCTTATTAATATTTTTCGAACGGTATTAACTCTACATAAAACGCAAACAAACTCGTCTAGGATTTGAACTCGAGTCACACTGTCCGTTTTCTGCGATAAAAACCGTTATGCCAATAGTTTCTCCAATGACAGCAGGTATATTTCAAGGTTTCAGGTCATTACCTTTTTCATCGGGCCTAAGACTTTTCACAACTCACTTGTACAAAACTCAGATCTTTGTAATATACATATGTATTTACCAAAATTGTCGACAACGAGCAGCATGTGACACATAGTCAATATTTCAGAGGAGTTTAACAGGTTTGAATATAAAATTTTCTTTCTCCTACACCGGTTGCCATATCAAGGTTAAGATCCTAGTCTGCCCAACTGTGCATACTTAGGTGGAGAATAATTGGATGCATACATTGCTCCAGGGTATTAGTGCTATGTTAAAATGTAAACAGGCTCATCTAAGAATTAAACTCAGGTTGAAGAGGATAACCATTACACCATGAGTGCCACTTTGTAATATAAATACAAATTTTAGTCTTTTGTATAATTGTTAGAAATTGTTTTTAAAGTTAGAGATATAGTATTTATAACAGTCGTTAATGGTTAAACTGTAAGCACTAGTATTGGCACTAGTATGATTGATCGTAATATTGATTGGTAAATCGTACTGGTATTGGTATTCTTTCAGAAAGTTGTAAGGATATAAACTTGTTTGTTATTTTCTATTTGATTTTGCCGTTTATGAGGCCTGGTTATTGCTGTTAAAATGAACATTAATGACTGATTATTTTCATTGAAACCTCGATTTCTTCATTATAATTGTCTGATAACGATTATCGTAAATGTGTAACTGTTATAATGGCTATTTCGGAAAATGAAATAGAAGCTAAATGAGGGTTAATTGATAAGTAAGATCTCTATCGCGTAGTAATTCAAAAAGAGTAGAGAATTACGGTTGAAAATCTATTTGGTAGTCTATAAAATTCTGATCAAGATGTTTAGCCATATTTTGCTGTGTGATGGCATTAACAAATAGCATTTGTTTTTCTTGATAACTACAATCTGGTTTCGAGGAAAAAAAAAAGCAAAATTGCATAAAAAAGGACAGAGTCCAAATTCCTGCCTAGAAAAAAAGAAAAGAAAAGAAAAAGAAACACCCAAGTGCTATTATAATAATTTACTGTTAATTGCGTAGTTGATGTGTTTTCTCAACATTACTTCAACAATCTACTTCGGCTGCGACTAACTATTATGGTGATGAAAAGCACTGTAATTATTTGGCCTTCTTGTGTGTTATGTTTGAGTTTTGTGCCATTTAAACAGATTGTCTTCTGAATAAAACTGAAATAATAATAAAGTAAAATATTTGTCGCAATATATATATATATATATATATATGAATATTTCAGTTATCATAAGAAGAACACTTTACACACACACACACACACACACACACACACATACACACACACACACACACACACATATATATATATATGTGTGTGTGTGTGTGTGAAGTATTTTTATGATAACAGAAATATTCATTTATTATAGGTTTTACATCAATTAACAAAATCTTTGTCCCTACCGTAAATAGAAAAAATTGTTGACACCACAAGGTTGAACGTCAAAAGAACTTCATAGAAGTCCTTAATCAGTTTATGGTGATGGTCATATCAATGTTAGAATTCCACGCCAAAACGTTTCAGTTGAGGCGAAATGAGAGCAAACTGTTAAAATTTATATACTTTTTCTCTCACTTTTCTTCAGTTGCAATTTACATCATCAAACTTTGCTTGTTCCCAAGGTATTTTTCATCTGATACTGAAGTTGCTGTACGCACATTCATCAAAGTAAATCAAAACCTTCCACGCAGAGAGAATGAAAATTTAGTTATTGATAGATTGTTTGATTGATTGATTGATTGTCAATCTGTAGACGATTATTTTACGTCAAGAGGTCAGAGAATCGCGTTCACTGTATATTTATATTTTGTTGTATCGTGGTAATGAAAAGATAAACAGTAAAAATAATGTTAATTGTTTATTAATTCAAGTGTTACATTCCGACGAGGATTACAAGTCTCGCGCTGTTGGTGTTACGTCAGAAGTTGGTCTTGCTATTGACCGACATCCTTTCAGAGCTGTCTTTCTGCTTCTGCTTCTGTCTGCTGTGCTTGAGAAACATGACGTCTTTTATACTTCCGCGATACTGGAAGTCATGTGGGTCTAAACAACATATTTATATTTTCAATGTTGTTTTTTTCTTAAGAGTATTTTGGGCACTCAGTTTAATGACATCAAGCATTCTTATCTAATTCAATAATTTGCACACAATTGTATGGTTTCTAGCATTCCTCTCTAATACAAACAATTTATACTCAAATATATGGTTTCAAGTTATTACTTCTCTTTTTAAAAAATAATTTATTTGACCTCTTATATGTTTTCAAGTATAAATTTACCTACTGCTCCGCACAGGCAGAATGTGACACATTGTCAATTTTTAAGTGAAGTTTAACGGGTTTGAATTCAGTGTTTTCCTTCTCCTAAACTGATTGCCTGACCAAAGCTGAAGAACCCAGCCTGTCCTATTATCTACCCTTAGCTGAAGGGAAAATAATTGGGTTCATACCTTTCGCAAGTTTATTAGTGCTACGTGAAATGCAATTAGCCCCGTTCAAGATTTCAACTGGTGTCACTGTGTCCGTTTCCTACGATGTTAACCATTACACTAGTATTTCTTGCAAAGAAATACTGTCACTATATTCTGAGCCTCACTGTCAAGGGGTAATGATGGGTTATTACGTTTTGAAACTTATGTAGCTGTAAATAGTGATTAGATTAAAACAAAAAAAAAAAACACTTTTGCATAGCAACACATTTACTAGATATTTTTACTAGTAATATCATCTATTTATTGGGAAAGTCAAGCTTTTAAGATCGGAGACTTTATTCGTTGATCAAACTAAGCCATTTCTTATGGACATAAAAAAAATAAAAATACTTATATCTGCGTATGAAAGAGAAAGAAAACATTTAAATTTTTAAATGCCATTCATTTTCAGATTAATAATCTTTTAAAAAGTGAATCATTACAATGTTTGTTTTTGAAAAAAATGGCACATTACACTATTAATCATCGAGAAAATGAATTTTCTTTTGCAGTGCAGATATTATTTTCCATAGTTTTATTAACTTACTTTTTTCATTGGTTTTAAAAACATGTAGTAAAAGTAAAGTCGGTTTAGTTTGGTTTAGTTAGGTTTTATGGCACATCAACAATTGTTGGTCATTAATGCCAAATTCATTTTTATACACACAAAGAATTCAATTTCAAACAATTCAGTTTAACAGTTCTATTTGATTGTTTGAGTTTCGTGGCATATTAACCTTTGTTGGTTATTTAATGCCCAATCCATTTTTATTGAAATAAACAATTTTATTTCAGACAATTCTGTTTAGCATAAGTACACAGTTTAATTCTCAAAAACATTTCAATTTCATGCTATTCAGTTCAGTCAAACAGTTTTATTTCAAGCATTTCAGTTTAGCATACAAAACAGTCCTATTTCAAGCAATTCAGCTTAGCATAAGTACACATTTTTGTTTTATTTGACCCATAGATAGGACCCTATCAGGTGCTACCACTCTGGGCCATAGTGGACCTGGGAGTGATGGCAATGGCGGAGTACTCCGCATTTCTCAAACCACCATTATTACAGGAACCTCACCATCAGATTGTTTAGAGTCATATACAGGACACTCGTTTGGGATGTCTTACCCGTCTGCAGAGAAGCAGTCGGTGTATTTTACAGCGCCAGTCAACTGGACAAAAAAGTAAAGCCAGCGACCGTAGTCTAGGGCCATCGAGAGGCTCCCTTTTTGAATAGCTACAACACCGAAGTGAAAAGGAAGGGCTCTATTCCATTCCCTAGATTGCGCCACTACTCTTGATCTGTACTTTATAATGATAACTGTTAAGCAAGGCGCATCACGTGCCATTTTTTGAGTCTTTGGTGTGACACGACTGGGGATTGAACCCCGATCTCCCAAACCTTTGGCGAACACTCTACACATTTTGTTAGTATTGAGTGTGTTTGATAGGGATTTTCCTTATAGAATGAGTCTGTATTCAAATAAGATTGAGACATATAATGAGAAAAATACACTTTATCATCAATGACGCTTTTGACTAGTATTTTCCTTTACATTAATTTTGTCGTTGCTTTTATGTCACAACTTACTCGGTTATCGCTGTAACGTTACAAGAACCATTCTAGATCAAAACTTAACAACCTTCCAATTTAAGTATTTTTACCAGAGATTCTAATTATTCCAACTCACTGAAGATACAAGAAATTATTAACAAAAGCTCACATCAAACATTTCAAACATGCCCTCTACATTTTTTACGATCTTTCTCGGTGTCACAATTTTTTTTTAATCAGTATTATTAGTAACATCCTTTTTATTATTTATTTCCGATAAAGGATTATTAGCGATTAATATTTTACTATGTGAGTTTTGAAAAGATGATGTGAGTTGTAACAGAGGGTTTTCAATGAAGTCTGAGTGACAGTAAGTTTTCACAGTTTGCCCAAGACTTTTATCAGTGTTCCAGCCGGTTTCAGCAAAGTAGTGGTTTGGATGATCTAAGTGTTCCTTAGATTTCTTGTTACCACAATATTTTTACAGAATCTGTGAGGAGGGCTAGGTACGTTTTGGCGCTATTCATTGGCACCAATATTTTGGCGTTGAACTAATTTGGCTTTCAACTGTTTGGCGCCTTTGGTATATCTTGAATAGATTGATAAAATTGTAATAACAGCCAAATATTGATAATTAAAAAAAAAAAGAATCGGATTAATTTTTTTGAATAATACTAGAATGATATAAGTAAAATGAATACATAAGATTTTACGTATCTCAGAGTTGTAAATATTCCTGTGTTTTACGATATCAAAAAATGTGCGGATAGGCCTAAATATATTTAAGACATTTTTGATTTGGAGTATTCCCAGCAGAGCCTTATCCTACTCTTAAGCCCTAATCCTGGAACAATTTAACGTATGTTACTCGAAAGATGCCGTCATTCGTTTCCAGCTACTTGATCCATTGCACTGCCTGTCGGTCGTTGTTAGTTTTTTGAACATAAAAATATTTCCGACATTCTGTATTCGCACCCAAGCACTTCAACGAGAGAACGTGATAAAAAAAAATGTCGGTGCCAAAATTCATTAGAAAGCAAAGTCTCTGTATTTTTCCTTGTTTTTTTTTTTTTTGTTTTTTTTTCAATTATCACTATGTCTGGCCTTCTAGCCGGTGTAAGATGATTCGTTTGTATTTCAAAATAGCAGAGAATTTCCATGATAGATTCTGGCTCGGGCATATGCCATTTGATTGTATGGTCAAATGTCTATCACTTGCACAATTGCCAATTGATTATCTTTCCCATGCCGTCGAGTCTAATCTTGTACTCCTTCTGCGCTAGTTTGCTATATTCATATATTATGTGACTAATGGTTTCGTCTCTATCACCACATAATCTAAACTTGCTATTCTGTTTTCGCTTAGACATAATTATCCTTAGGGTTTTATTTTGTGATGCTATTTGAAGAGATTAAATTTCTCTTTTAAGGTTCTTAGCCACGTTTAGGTCATCTTGTGTGAAATTTCGTCAGTTTCTCGTTTTAAATATTCACCCAGTTGTTTTTCTTCCCATTTCTTTGTCCTAGTTATTGTTGTTCTGTTTATCTTCATGTTGCCAGTGCTGTTTCTAGTGTTGTAATTAGTATTTCTTTGCTCTTTTTAATATAGTCTTGAGTCCCCGAATTGATGCATCCTCGCTACCTTAAATGCTGATAATCCTCTTCTTCGTTCCTGTCACATATAGTTTGTCTATTTCATCTCTAGGGTGTAAGGCCTTATATATCGTCATCATCTTTCTTGTTCACGTGTCCATTTATTCAAGTTCTTTTTTTGTTCGTTTCAAAAATTGTCACGAATGTCATATTAGGGGGAACACCCAGTTATTTATGCATTTGGTGAAATTCCTGGTGCTGAGCTTGGTTTCGAGTAGCTTTCTCGTTCGTCTGAGATATTCTTTTCTAATTTTTTCTTTAATCTCCGCTTATTTGAAGGTGTCTACTTCCAATGTTCCCAAGTATTTGCTATTTTCTTTTTCTCCAAGCGTTCTGATTCTTCCTTGATTTGGCAGTTTTGTCCCTTCCGTTATTTGTCTTTTTCCACTTCTCATTATTAGTATAGCACATTTTTCTATGCCAAATTTCATTTCTATATCCTAAATGTATATTCTTATTGAATGTATTAGTCACCAATTCTTTTTCCTTTTTGGCAAACAGCTTGATGTAGTCAATTTACATAAAGTGATTAATCTTTCCTGCGATTTAGTAAATTTGTTGCCCCCAGTTAATTTTCTAAGTATATGATTGAGTAGCATCATTGTTTTTACAAATAGTGACGGTGAAAGCGCATCTCTTTGGAAAATGTCTTTCTGTATTTTCAACTCAGCTAAAGTTTTTCCTAATGCAGTCAATTCCACTTTTCAGTAATTCAAGGTTTCCTTTAATTTCTTAATTGCATAGCCACTCTTTATCGATAATTCAATTCTGAAAATTGATTCACTTCAAGTATTCGATAATAATCAAAACTTCGTATTAATTTCAAATTAATTGTTTATAATCATATGCTTTTAAATAGTCATTAATAATACAAATAATTCATACCCAATGAAATGATTACAGATAAGTATCATTATAAATAATCATTAGCACATAGTTATATGACATTAGATATTCTTATCTAATACTAATAAATAATAGACAATTTTATGGTTCCTAGTAATTATTTCTTCTCATTAAAAATAATCATTTGTTTGTATATAGTTTTATGGTGTTAATATTCCTATCTAATATTGATTATTTTCAAACAGAGATATTTGATCTATACTAGTACTATTAGATTACAAGAGCTCGAGAACTAGTATGGTTTATCTGTTTAATGGCATATCAACCTTTGTGGATTATTTAATGCCAAAGCCATCCTTGTAGAAGAATAGTAATGCGATTTAACCAATAGCTAATGGGACAAAGGTTTCATGCCTTTCCAAGCTGTTTTAGTCTGAAAATGAACATAATAGCCCGAATGAAGTTTGAATTAACTAACTATGAAGTCACAGTCTGGCACGTTACCAGTTTCAGAACTCTAACGTCACCACTGGATGCTGTTTTGTCAAACAGTTTGGGTTTACATCTCTGCAGGGAATGAAGTTGGTTTATACTTATACCCGTCAAAAGAGTGGACTCCTCAGAAATAACAAAGAATAAGCTTTCAGTAAGATTCATCTCCTTTTTGTATCAAAATACATTCAAACTGTTAGTTTTGTGGGTCTCTCAAGGAATGAATTTTCGGTTAGAGCAACTAATATATTCTAACAGATCTTTCATTAGACAAGAGAAATGAGTTCGAATGTCAACCAGAGCTTATAATATTTGATACACGATATATTTGATACAAGAAAATACTAGTAAAAATAATTCCTAACAATACAATACAATACAATGTCCCAGCAAAAATATGTAAAATATACTTCATTATATTCATGAGAGAGAATGCTCCTATAGAAAGCATTACAGCAACGATAAAGTATGAGTTAATTCAATCAGAAAAAATGTTTTCTAAATTAGATGGCTTATGGATGGTTAGTTTTTATAGAATATCAATCCTTGTATGTTACTCAATGTCAAATACTATATATATTAATTGAATTACCATGACTAGAAAATCGTGAAGCACTTCCAAGTGACATATGGTAAACTGGACAGTTGTTTTGATCCTATCACGTCTCATCAGCAATGCATACCGGGATCTCCACCACTAGATATCGAACCAGTAATCACAGAATGTAGAACCGAAAATGTACCACTGGACTACCGGTCCACATCACACACAAGCGCTGCCAAATTAACTAGTCATGATTGGAGGGGGGTTGTATCTCTCTGCAGAGGTGCGGTCTGTGTATTATATATATATATATATATATATATATATATATATATATATATATATATATATATATATATATATATATATATATATATATATATATATATATATTGCATAATCGCAGTAGAATACACCGACTGCACCTCTGCAGAGGTGTACGAGCCACCAACGAGTGTCCTGGATATGATACGAAACATTCTGAAGGCCAGGTTCCAGTAATGCAGTAGCTTTTGAGAATCTGGAGCACTCCTTCATTGCCATTGCCCCAGGTTCATTCTAGCCCGGAATATTAGCACTAGATATGTCTCTGTCTATGGGTCAAATAGATATAAACTGCGTACTTATACTAAGCTAAATTACTTTATTTAACTGTATCTAAACAAAATCTATACTTATATTAAACAATTTTTTAAAATTAGAACTGTTCGACGAAACTAAATTGTTTGAAATGGAAATGTTTTTGACTATTAAACTGTGTACTTATGCTAAAGCGAATTGTTTAAAATAGAACAGTTTACTTCTATAAAAAGAAAAAAATTGGCATTAAATAACCTACAAAAGTTGGTATGTCACATACACACACACACACACACACACACACACACACACACATATATATATATATATATATGTATGATTTGTGAACGAGTGGTTGTTGGTAACATTTTTAAAAAGTCAGAGTTCATTTGTTTGCACACAGTTGCGGGATTTCAAGTATGCCTGCCTAGCACGAATAATTCTATCTAGTATTAATCATTTGTTTTAAGTATTGCTATATAACCTTAACAATTCAATTTATCATCAGGTTATTTGTTTGTTATAGTTAAATGATTAAATAATTTGATTTGATCCACTAATGGGACTTTAGCAAGTACTACCACTTCGGGTCAGAGTAAACCTGGTAGTAATTGCTATGAAGGGGGAGTCCACATTCCTTAGAGCTCCAGGACTGGAGCCTCACCAGAAGATGATATTTAATGTCATATCCAGGAACTCATTGGAGGAGGTCCAGCCGACTAAGCTACTGTCACATCGCTTGAAAAATAAAACCTTTTTTATGCATACTTGTGGACGCATTTTCTTTTGATTTTAATATTTAAGAAGTTATCGCAGATGTAGGAATGTAATTAAGCCAATTAGTTTTGATTACACCGACAAATAACTGATTCTTAAACTCTCAGTAGTCTACTATTTCAGAAAAAGTATTATATTCGATAAAAAGATTTTGCTTTTTGAATAAATTCACATGTTATAAAATAAATCGAGTCGCTAATTCCAAATCCTTGTTCTAAATTCTTCAAGGACATTTGGTTTGGTTTCTTTGTTTACTGGAATATAAAACTTCGTGTGTTATTTAATGCTAAAATCTTCTTTGAAGAAAAAACAGCAGTGAAACTATTGAACCCATAACTATTGGGGGAACAAGGAGGTTCATACTCTTCCCTGAATATTAGTCCTAAAGTGAATGTAATAGCGTGACTGGAGTTCGAAATCATTCATTTCGTGGTCGCAGTTCAGCAATTTCACGAAGGGGACTCCCTTTCTAGAACGTCAGGATTTCGCATGTGTAACTGTGAGACCAGTACAATTTTTTCTTCCATTTATTCCTGTCAAAATCAACCTCATGAATAATTTTGTAAAAACATTTACGGCTTTGCATCATAATATATAAAAGAAGTAAACCGAAAATATATTTTCACTTGATCCGAGTCCAGAGAATCAATGCCAGATACGAAGTGCAGTTTTAACCTGAATTCAAATCACACATTTATTAAATTTCATGAAATCTCAAAAATATTTACAAACAAGCGTAAAACTTAGAAAATAAACTATTTGAATTACTGCAAGGCATTTGGAATGTCTTTGATTCATGCAAGAAGAAGCAGAATTAACATTATTAAAAAAAATGTCAAATAATTATATAAATATATAAATATTTGCATTGGAATTATAAATGGCATCTAAAAGGGAAAAAAACAACAAAAATGAAAATAAACTGGACCAGTAAAAACATTTAATATGTAAATATCACTGCCTAAAACTTTGACACCTTGAGCGAGAACATTTTAACGTGAAATAGATAAAACGGAATCATAAAACATATTGAAGAACTGAACACTCATACTCTACAAACTTATTACTAAATTCTTTGAGAGATTTTGGCAACTCCATGAATATATTTTCGTTTTCTTTCATATGATAAAATTTTGTCATTTTTTGGAGATTTTACAATAGTATTAATGCGTTTTTCTTACTTTAGTAGAATGACATAATATTTAACTTAGCTTGATAATCAAAGAAAAATGTTTGTCAAACTGTGTTTGCTTACAAATTATGAGCGACTTCTTAGAAGAAATATATATATATATATATATATATATATATATATAAATTAAGTCAACTTTTTTTCTTGTGGCAAAAGGCGGTATGAATAGGGCATCTAAAGAGACTTGAACTCGTTCGTGTCGGTTCACAAGCCTAGTTTGGTAATTATTACAACACCCGAGGTGCCATATATATATATATATATATATATATATATGTGTGTGTGTGTGTGTGTGTGTGTGTGTCTGTGTGTGTGTGTGAAAAGAAAGTAAAATCAGAACCAGTTAGGAAAATGCTATGTATTCTGGGGAAATGTGTTTATATCAACGTTGAAAACTTTAAAATAGGAGTCCCCGTGGCTAACGTGCAATACTGTGACATCTTTTGAAGAGCGTTCGAACTCCAGTCGCGCTATTAAGTTCACTTTTAGATTAATACCCTGGAGAAAAGAATGAACTCTCTTACCCTGCCAGTTGTGGGTTAAGTAGTTCCTCTACTATCCTTTTACAAAGATGTCTTCGATATTAAATAACCCACGAGGGTTCATATGCTATTAAACAAAGAATCAAAACCAATCCAAACATTGGAACATTGAACAAGAATATTTCAATGCATCATAAAATGAAGCGTACAAGACAACTTTTTAAGCCGAAAAATATCTTCAAAACTAAAGGTCGACTTAAACGGAAGGGCTAATATCCAAACCATTATCACAGGAGTCAACCAGTATTCCAACCAATTGATATACTCCTTTAGTATAACTCTTGCAGACGGCCAAAATCATTTCAAACTTAACCACATGTTTGATGGACATATTTAACACCCCACCCAAAATAAAAAAAAACAAAAACCGAAATTAACTTAAATAAGACTGAAATACAGATTAAATGAAATATAAGCACTATATTATACGCCGTTTCTTACAGCTGATGCATTGAGTATAAACACAATATTTCAACGGGTTGTTGGCAGGTATAGGTCCAACTTGGAATTTTGACAAAAAATTTTGACATCAACTAAAAGCTAGATCGACTAGAACGCTGCAATTTACAATAATATAGACCTTACCAACACTCCAAAATGCACAAAAAATAAAAAAAAAACTTAGGTAAATTAAACACTTATTTTATCCACTCATAACCAAACTTTATAAGATAAAATTGCTCAACGTTGCCACAACATGAATATATTTTCGTTCATCTCTCTAAATATTCTTTTCTTTAAAGTTTTACAACAATATTTACACATATTGCATTTCTTCTTACACTGACAGAATGAGACAATATCTAAAAGAACTTGATTACTTTTGAAATTATATTTTCAAGCATAAAGTTAGACAGATTATTTTCTTTTAGATCAACTATATCGTCATTAATTTGAAACAAAAAAAGTATTTATTGTCCTGTTTTTAACAACTCATTTATTTCATGAAACACAATATATGCAGTTCAATCGTTTGGGAGAAAACACAAATTACTCACCTGCGGGCGTTGTAGTGATAACAGAATCGGTAGTAGCAGCTTGAGTGAGTTTCGTGGCAGAACCAAAAAGGTAAGAAATTATTTCGGCAAAGGTTCCTCATTCGGAAACAGTTATTGCAGTTGTAGTTAGAGTTACTACTTTGCGATGATCCTCCTGGATAACTGTTGTCATGGTAACTGGGATACTGTGCAGAAATTGAATCTAACAGTAAAACACCAGCCAAAATTACTATCAGCATTAGGGTTTTCATCTTGAATTTTTTCCTTTTGTTTCGTTATTACAACCTGTAATAATAATAATAATAATAATAATAATAATAATAATAATAATAATATGTGGTGACAGAAATGAAACCATCAATCACATAATAAGCGAATAGAATTTGGCATAGAAAAGTGTGCAATGCTTGTAATGAAAAGTGGCAAATGGCAGCTAACTGACGGAATGGAACTACCAAACTAAGATAAGATTAAAACGCTCGCAGAAAAGGAAACCTACAAATACTTGGGCATCTTGGAGGCTGACACCATCAAACAAGTGGAAATGAAAGAAAAAAATCAAAAATAATATCTCAGGAGAACTAGAAAACTACTCGAGACAAAACTCAATAGCAGAAATCATATCAAAGGAATAAATACCTGGGCTGTACCACTCGTTAGATATTCCGGACCCTTTCTCAAGTGGACCAGAGACGAAATTAAACAAATTGACCAAAGAACAAGAAAACTAATGACAATGCTTTACATCCAAGAGATGACGTTGACAGACTATATGTTTCAAGGAAAGAGGGAGGAAGAGGAAATGCCAGCATTGAAGACAGCGTTGATGCATCGATACAACGACTCGAAGGCTATATGCAAAAACACGAAGGAGGACCCATTACAGCCACCAGAAGGAGGATTCATTACAGCCATCAGAAACGATACTGATAACACGATGGACAACAGAATGACAATACATATGAAACAAAAATGGGAAGAAAAACAACTCTATGGGCGTTTTAAACGACTAATAAGCATTATCTCACATGAGAAAACACGAAGGAGGACCCATTACAGCCACCAGAAGGAGGATTCATTACAGCCATCAGAAACGATACTGATAACACGATGGACAACAGAATGACAATACATATGAAACAAAAATGGGAAGAAAAACAACTCTATGGGCGTTTTAAACGACTAATAAGCATTATCTCACATGAGAAAACTTGGACGTGGCAAAAAAAAAAAGGAAACTTTAAGATAGAAACAGAATCTTTCCTAATAGCAGCACAAGACAACGCCGAAAGAAGTAATCATACCAAAGCGAGAATTTATAAGATGCAACAAAATAGCAAATGTAGGCTATGTGGTGACAGAGACACAAACATCAATCACATAATAATCGGATGCAGCAAATTAGCACAGAAGAAGTATAAGACTAGACACGACTGGATGTGCAAGGTTGTCCACTGGGAGATGTGCAAGAAATTCCAATTTGACCATACGAATAAATGGTATATGCACAACCCAGCGGCTGTCCAAGAGAATGACACACCTTAATACCCATGGGACTTTGACATACAAACAGATCGCCTAATCTTGGTTAGAAGACCAGACCTTATAATAATCGACAAAAAAAAGAGAACTTATAAAATCGTGGACTTTGCTGCTCCGTCTGACCACAGAATAAACCTAAAAGTAAGTGAAAAGAAGGATAAGTACCTCAACCTTGCTAGGGAATTGAAACAACTAAAGAACATGAAGGTGACAATTATACTAATTGTGATTGGTGCTTTTGGCAGAGTAACTAAAGGATTATCAAAGGAACTCGAGGACTTTGAAATTGGAGGACGAGAGGAGACCTTCATAACAACAGCATTATTGAGAACGGCCGGAATACTTAGAAGAGTCCTGGAGACTTGAGGAGACGTACTGTCACTCAAACTCCTGTGAAAGACCATCAGCTAAAACTGATGTCAATGAGTAAATAATAATAATAATAATAATAATAATAATAATAATAATAGTAATAATAATAATAATAATTTCAGTGACCAGAAAACCCAAACAACACATGTATCAACAGATCAGCAATATCTAGAAAAGAAAAATGCAAAGAAAAACAAACATATGATATTTTAATCGACATACTAGCGAAATATCATATAACGCCAGGACAATTTAGGTTAAAGCAAAAATAGATAAGATGCAAAAGAATAGCAAATGTAGGTTAAGTGGTGATATAGATGAAACCATCAATCATATAATAAGCAAATGCGGCAAATTAGCGCAAAATAAGTAAGCCTTGATACGACAAAGCAGGAAGGTGATCCACCGGGAATTGGGCTAGAAATTGAAATTTTATCACATGAACAAGTATAATATGCAAAACCCGGAATCCATCCTGGAGAATAAGACGCATAAGGTTTTGGGGTTTTGATATACAAACAGATCATCTGATCTCGGCCAGACGACCAAACCTTGTGATAATTAAAAAAACAAAGACAACCTGCCGTATTGTGAACTCTGGCGTCCCTACACACCACAGAGAAAAATTAAAAGAAAAAAAAGTGAAATAAGTATCTCGAGCTTAATAAAGAATTAAAGAAAACAAAAAAACATGAAGGATATTTATCGCTACCTCCCATCAAACAAAATTTGACAAAGAGTTTTTTTATAGAGGGGCTTTTAGGGTAGGGGAAGGTCGGGCACGAGCCGAGACTCGTTCCCAGCTGGACTATGTAGGTCATAGGTTCACTTAGTGCAGTGTGAGTCAATCCTGCGGGAACATAGGCTCAATGTAAGTCCGTCATGTATGCCTGTTCTTAGCTTGATATAGCCCGGAAGGTCTAGTGCTATACTGTATTGTCAATCATTATTTGCCCCCGCCCAAGGTGGTCTAGCCGAAGTTGGGGGCCATTCGGCCTCGAATCTATCGTTTACTTGATGCCAAACAGCCCAAGCTAAAAAGCCGTGGAACATGAAGGAATATGAAGGCAACGGTGAAAGCATTTGTAAATAATGCCCTTGATTCAATCCTCTAAGGATTGCTAAAAGGACTAGAAAACCTGAAAATAAGAGGATATGTGGATACTATTCAAACTACAGCAATAATAAGACCAACCAAAATACTGAGAAAAGTCTTGGAGTCTTGAATAGACTCGCTGTCATTCAGACTCCACTGGAAAACCATTATCTTACGTTCGTGTGAAAAGCTCTCAAGGAGTAGTAGTCGTAATAATAATAATAATAAGAAGAAGAAGAAGAAGAAGAAGAAGAAGAAGAAGAAACTATAAATTCTTGCTAATATTTTAGCACACATCATTAAGCAAACAGAAATGAATGAAGAAGTAAGAACCTTTGAGAAACAAAAACTTCTCGAAATCAAACTTGGCAGCAGAAATCTCATCTCGAATAAATAACTGGGCACCTTGCCCCTGTATAATATTTGTCCCTTTCTTAAAATGGAAAAGGGATGATTCGGACTGATGTAACAAAGAAGAAGAAAATTGATGGCGATTCACTTGAGAGATGACATGGGTTTACAGGAGCCAGACGAGTCGCCAGCGTTGATGCAACCATTTAAGGACATGTAGAATATATAAAAACGTGCAAAGAAAGAAGGATTTACAGCCAGTAAGTGAAGAAACTTGTAAAAAGTAGAAAAACAAGAAGAAAGAATCGAGAAAACAATAATGGGAAGAAAAATAACTGTATGGATATTACAAGCGACAAAAATGTACACGCGATGACCTGGATATGGCTAAAGGGAAATTTCAAGAGATAAACTGGATCTCTTTTTATAGCTATCCCAGTCTACTGGGACTAAGGAATACACCGACTGCATCTCTACAAAGGAATATCCCCGAAGAGAGTTCTGGATATGTAACTAAACAATTTGATGGTGAGATTCCAGTAATGCTGGAGCTTTGGAGAATGCGGAGTACCCCTTCATTAACATTGCTCCCAGGTCCACTCTGGTCCAGTTTGGTCGTACCTGATAGGGGCATATTTATGGGTCAAATAGAAGTTTGACATTTAAACTGAGTGCAAAAATGACTTGTGTTAGATTGATTTGTTTGAAATAGAAGCGTTTGATCATTTAACTGTGTGTAAACAAATGACTGGTGTTTAATTGAATTGTTTGTAATACATAGCAACAATGTGGTCCATTTAAATTAAAATGTTCACAAATCTTATGTATCTAATGTATATGTATGAAACAGATTTGGCATTAAATAACCTACAGTGGTTAATATGACAAAAAAAAAAAAAGCAAAGCAAACTAAACAAGTCTTTTTATTGCAAAATATCTATGTCAAAACAGACATTAATCATATTCAGAATTGAATGTATCGGTTATATGGTGAGTAAAATGAAACGGTTAATCACGTGATAAGTGAATGCATCAAACTGGCAGAAGAAGAATACAAGATTAAGCATGACTGGGTAGGAAAGGTGATCCACAGGGAACTGTGATAAATATCAAAATTTTACCGTACTGACAAGTGGTACATGCTCAAACAAGAATCTTTCTGAGAAAACGAGATCCGTAAAATTCTCTGTGACTTTGAGATACAAACGGATCTCCTAA
Organism: Sepioteuthis lessoniana; assembly: GCA_963585895.1. Taxonomy (NCBI): domain Eukaryota; kingdom Metazoa; phylum Mollusca; class Cephalopoda; order Myopsida; family Loliginidae; genus Sepioteuthis; species Sepioteuthis lessoniana. The sequence continues at coordinate 58,027,568 of OY757911.1, read as the reverse complement.
TCCCGGCCAGAAGACAAGATGTAGAAATAATTAACCAGAAACAAAAAATAACTTTTCATCTTGTGGGTTTTGCCGATCCAGCGAACAATAGAGGGGAAAAAACAAAAGAAAAAATCGAAAAGATAAAAAATTCCCGGATTTGACGTGAGAACGGAAAATAAATGTAAATTCAAGAAGGTGATGGTGAGATCAGTCGTTGCTGGTGACTTTGGAATTGCAATCGAAAGGGATGGAAAAAGACTCGGGTAAATGGAGATTATAGGAAGATTCGAGACCATCCAGACCTCCATAATTTTAAAATCAGCTCGAATATTGAGAAAGTTCTAGAAACCTGAGCAGACTTGCTATCACTCAGATATCTGTGAAAAAAAGACGTTGAAGGCCTCATAAACTGGTTTCTCACAAAAGATATGAATATATACATGTGTATATGTGTGTGTGTGTGTAAAAGAGAGAGAGAAAGAGAGAGAGAGAGAGAAAGAGAGAGAGAGAAAGAGAAAGAAAGAGAGAGAAAGAATGTGGACAGGTATGTGTGTGTATGTATTCGTGTGTGTGAGCGTGTGTATTCTTTTCCTTTCATTTTTTTTTCTTTTTTTCTGTTTTCTTCATCCGCTAAAGCTTCATTCATTTCTCTTCTCATTAAGTGACTTCTTGCAGTGTCCTGAATAACGATATAAAAACTTAGTAGTTTATCCTATGTTCTAAACACTAATAAATTTAAAATATGCTATTTCTTCTATCTTCTATCTTCTTTTTGTGTAAACCATTTTAATCTGTCATTATTTGGATTACTAAAGGAGATGTGATATTAATCCGATGAAGGAAAATGGTAAATTTCATTTCGTCGACAAAACCATACAAATGGCAACAGAATGGGGACAAAAGAAAACAAAAAGATAGCAGAGAATTGCCAAAAATTGGAACATGAAGGTTACTGTCATGCTTTTACGATTTTGCATACATGAATCAACTCCAAAAAGACAAAAATCGAAAATGAATGAACTGGAAATCAAGGAAGAATTGAGAATGTGTAAATCAAGAAATTTGCTGGGGTCTGCAAAGACAATGACTCGTAGGAAGACTTGCTGTCTCTCAATTTCTTGTAAAAATCGCCAGAGGTTTACGGTAAACATGCAAATCGAGGAAATAGGACAACAGCAGCAACGCTTCTTTTTCTCCTCTTTCTCCTCATCCTTCTCTATATTCATGTGTACAAGGAAATTAAGTGAGTTTCGTTAAACATATTGATCAACATATATAGTCAAGCTTAAAAGCACCGTAGGGCAATCCAAAGCCAAATTTTTCCAGACCTTTTTTTCCGATGTCGTTATCAGTGATGAACAAGAAAAGTTTTGGTAAACGGGCCTGGTTGAATATCAGCTGATAAAAGTTGACCTTGAATATGTTTGAAAAGGGCCAGTTCATAGTTGCTCCTCATAATTCACATTCAGATGAGTAAGATGGATCATAGTTTCAATTTTCATGTGATATATGGTAAAAAAACCTTTAACAATACAGAGCAATGAAAACCAAGTTATATCTGTTATGGGGATATACTCCATGACGTCACTGCATGGTTCTCCTCGACACAATAAATAGTGACTGACTTGATAAAAGAGTCATGTGAGTCTAGTTAGTTTCCGTAAATATATACTACTGTAAACCTTACATCACTTTTTGTTATTAATTTCTGGCCCTTTAATACCACAACGATATCTCAGGTACAGGAATTTTTTCGAAGGCTGAATGACTGTGCAAGACCAGTCATTTCACAAACGGAATAAAATGCAACAAAGTTATCTCTCATTCGATATGATTGATTTCTGACGGTGAGAATACTCAGTGATCAACGGGTTTTAGGGTTTTCAGAAGCAATGTACTCCTGTGGACCCCCACCTCACATGGACCTGCACGAACTCATTAGCGATGTACTCATGTGGACCCCCTCACATGGACGAGCAAAGTTTGGACGTCTATCTACAGTAGTTCTGTACCGATACAGGATGTAGCCTGGAAGACCTGACGGGAGCGATGGACGATAAAGACGGGTGGCGAGAGAGGGTCCTGGGAAATCCGTGCTAGCAACTCGGCATAATGATGACTTTCTAGAATGAGATATTAGTCTTACTACATTTTATACACATGTAGAGGGGGTGTCATAAGGGTGTAATGGTTAAAGCGTTGGACTGCAGAATCGTAGTACGCGAGTTCGTACTCCAGTCGCGCTATTATCTGCACTTTCGGGCAAATACCCTTGGGAAAAGTATGAGCCCCCTTATCCTCCCAGCTTTGGGTTAAATAGTACCACTACTGTTCTTCAAGGAGAATGGCTTTGGCATCAAATTACCTAAAAAGAGTTGATATGCCATTAAACAAAGAAACCAAACCAAACCAAACCAAATCCGATAAATGGGTTTTTACCAAAAATAACTTTTATGTCTTACGACTGCCTCCTTGTTCTCCCAATCTGAGTTTTTATGACTATTCGCGATCACTAAAAATTGAAATTGCTCGGCTATCACCACCAATATACCACTGGGAACATGCAAAAAGTCGTGATAAACAAACTGAAGGCAGTTCTATTACTGTTTTCTGAAGTAGAAACACAGTCTATGTCATGCATGGCTCCTCGATTAAATAATTCTGAAGGAGATTAATTTATTTGTAAATATGTTTATAATGAAAATGTCTAAACGATCATCATAGTTATTTAATATAATGGTCTTTCTAATTGTCCAAAGCTCTTTAACTTTTCTTACCCTTATTTGTGCGTAATTCTCTTACGAACTTGCGTTCAAAATATTAGTCTTTGCCTGACTATGTAATCTTGTATAAGCTTTGTATTTGGCTTTTTGAAAAAAGATGAAAGTATAAAAAAAAAAAAGAATTATATTTCATTGGGCGAATAATTTTTAAAATCATAAAAATGACTCTGTCTCATTTATTCTGCTGTTGATTTTCACTATATAAATGGGAGGAGAATTTAACTGAACGAGAATTATACCTATACATCCCTGTTTGACACACTAACCCTTAAATAACTTCAGAATAAGTTTTTGAGATTATAAATGATTAAAAATCAAATTAATGCTAAAATATAAGATTTTAATATAAGCATAAACGAATAAAAAGCCAAACAAAAGCAAAACTCTCCTTAAAATATGTATGCATATCCAGAAGACTACATACTTTAACTAAACTTAAATAAAGATATGCCGTTCATGTCGACTGTGTTTAAAAGGTTAGTAATTGGTTGCAGAAATGCAGTAAATTTATCTTTATGACATCCAGTGTAAAATCAATAATGTTTCTGTAGTCTCTACATTCACTTTAATTTTCCCACAGAAAAAAGAAAGCACACACGCACACACACACACACACACACACACACACATATATATATATATATATTGTGACGAAGAAATATGACATGATCATACATTCACGGGTTATGAGGAAAGGAGGTGCGACACACTGGCCGTCAGCCGACTATAGTAGTAATTAAGAATTGGCTGTGGAAAGAAAGGCCGTCTCTCTTCAACCCTCCCTTATAAGCACTAAGTGAGATGGTCATGCGAGAATCCCACTATCTAATAGCCATGTATACGTCAGCGAAGGGAGACAGACCTGCGAACATGTTTGGTACCGAGGAATAAACGGCCAAAAAGTCAACAGTTGGTAAATTATCAAAATACTAGTAGCCGTTTCTTCGTTGAAGAGTGGAGACACATAATTTGGGATACGGAGGAAACCCAAATTCCAAAGTCATGCCGCGCTGATAGCACTAAGAGAAAAGAAAAAAGCTTCACCTTTGAATGAATTCGCACTCCGAGGTATGGTGAGCCTCGTTAAACCCAAAGAAAATACTTGTCCACAAGGAAAGCGATTATAATTAATGTTGGTCTTATCTGAAATAAGACAGATATCTTTCTATCAAAGTGTTATGACAGCCCAATAACGAGAGGGAAAAGAGAAAAGATAAAAACTCTTCAAAATCCCAGTAAGTAAACATACAATTGAAGTATATTCAAATTTATCTTGCTATATTCAAGCTGAATAAAAGACAAATTACGGGAGGAAGGAATAGCTCAGATAAGATTGTGAAGAAAAGAAGAGTGAATATTCCTCTAATGATAAACTTGATATTTGGAGCATGGATTCTGCCATTACATCCCAAAGTCTAAAGGAAAGTGGAACGTGTCTACCGATGACAAACTATATTTTCACCATTCACCATTTAGACGAAAGACTTTCTCGCTCCTGGCTTTTATCTGAATTGCTTTCCTTTGTTTCTTTCTTTTAATAAACAAATTAATTAATTAAAAGAATATTGTTAATAATCTTGTTGACCCAAACACGGCAGTCCAGAGTCCTTTTTTTGTTGTGGAAGTATTGTATTTGTCGAAGACCTTGTATTTGAAGAGGGAAGCTAGCCAGTTAGCTGAGTTGATTTTTAATAATTCACCAATAACACACCTAGTGGCTTTAAAATGTGGTTCAGCTAGGGAATTATTGATATCTGTTATATGAAATAGCGTTGGCAAACCACAGCGCAAGTGTAGGCCCTGCATTAACTGGTAGACTTGGTGGGAACGAACGGCACCCTGCAAGCCCACGGGGCACATAGCGGCGTAACAATATATACATATATATATATATATATATATATATATATATATATATATATATATATATATTGCGTCTCTGCATGCGTGCTCGCGAAAATGTAAGAATATGTTCATATTTATGTTTATGTATGAGTACTTCTAGCTGAAATCTTGTAGTCATTATTAATTAAACATCGGGGAAATTAACAATACTAAGCCAATTTCCCATTTAGCAATGGGATTTAAATAACCTTTTTATAGACATGCACCTCCACCATATATATATATATATATATATATATGACGACACACATCAATAAATAACCTTTCACACATAGACAACAACAGGGACATAGACAGTGACACAAATAGGTGTGTGTATGAGCACCGATAAATATGTGCATGAATATGTTTGTGTTCGTTTATGTATATATAAGTATATATAATCATGAACACGCGCTGCTACCACAGATCTCCCTGAACCTATTTCTTCATCCGTCCCTATCGTCCATCACTCCCGGCATCTCCTCCAAGCTACATCCCTTATTGGCACAGAGCTGTTTTATATAAGTTCTGACTGTGCGTCATGCCCTTGTTCGTCCATGTGAAGGGGTACATTGAAGTATATCACTTATTAGTTCATCCTTACTTCTGCCAGGAAAAAAAACTACCCTATATATATATATATATATATATATATACATTCGTATATATATATATACGCAAACATATATATATATATATATTGTCATTCACAGACAGACTGTTTCGTTGTATCAGAACTCTTCAATGTAACTAGACATGTAGGATGCTTGAAGCTGGAATCAAAACCTGTCTAACTTTACATTAGACTTACCGCTCAGCCAACAAACGAACCACGTCAGCTCGGGAGTAATAAGGTATTAAGTAATAGCTTTCGTTTGTTTTCATTTATACCTCACCGGATACCAGAGTGCTCAATTCGTATACATATATATTCTTCTTTTTATATACATACATATTTACATATATACATATATATATATATATATATATATAAACGTATGCTCATACATATAGACATACATCATACATACACATATATACACATACATACACATACATATATATGTACACATACATACATAAATACATATATACATATATGCATACACATATACATGTATATACATATATACATATATATAAATATATACATACATGTACATATGTATATATATATATATATAATCATATACATACATACATTACATACATACATATACATACCTACATTTGTGTGTGTTTAGTGTTTGTGTGTGTTTAGTGTTTGTGTGTGTGTGTGTGTGTGTGTGTTAACCTTTGTACATAAGAAAGAAAATTTATTTCCGTATGAATAATCAAAGAAAACTAAAATTACTGAACCGAAAAAAATGACATAAAATACCGGCCCCGTCATTTTATGCTTTTTCTCTGTTTTATCACCACCACCCTTCGGAATGCTTTCTTCCAAGGGGTTACCCAAATTATATAGACTATCTCTTTCCTTTCAGCACAGACTGGGGTTGGATAAATACTTTTATGTTTCTCTTGAAAATAAAAGCAAGAAAATGGGTCAAGTATATGTCTATTACAAGGTGTAGTAGACAGTTGATGATTCCTTACTGTTTTCAAGTCGTCAGGGTAATCGTGCAATTGTTGCTGCACTTAATGCTGAACTTTCAAGTGCAACGAAATATTATTACTATTTACTAGGCTTACATATACTTCAGAACATTTTATCAAACTTTCATTAAAAAAATAGCCTTTGAAATTGAATGTAATTTACATAAATCATTTTCTACTGGCAATTTGCAAATATAATACTATATAAACTTAACCCTGTTCACTCTTTGCCCAGTCGGTTGGGGCTGTAGAATGCCCCTGCAACGAGAGTTGTGTGCATTTATTAATGACACTAAGCACTAAGCAATCTGATGGTGCAGTTCCAGTAATAAAGAAGCTTCGGGGAATGCGGATTACCCCTTCATTGCCATTGCTCCTAATTCTACTCGGGCTCGTAGGGATAGCACCTGATTGGGTCCTATCTATGGGTCAAATAGAACTAAACTGCGTACTTAGACTAAACTGAATTGTTTGAAATAGAACTCTTTTGATATTAAAACTGTGTACTAATGCTAAACTGAATTGTTTGAAATAGAACTGATTAGATATTTAACTGTGTGTGGAAAAAAACTATATTTAAACTAAACTGAACTTTTCGCAGCTAAGTTAGAAACCCGCCTGAAATATCACTCTTGACGCAGCTGTCAGAATGGTAGGCGTTTTCTATTTAAACTGTCTCCAAGGCACAGTTTCATTGAACGATTGTCTAGCGTGATATTAAAAAATGTGGTGTTTCTTATAGGCTAAGAAAACGGATGTTTCCCAAACCCTGAAGCTGTGGGAATCTCTTCTGGTGACGGATCTTTTGTGCTGGTCCCTCTTCCGGAAGAGAAATAATGCCAGTTGATTAAATATAAGTAGTTTAATAACAGTATATCAAGTGGAATACAGTCACCTATCCTATAGTGTCTATAGTTACACAAAACAGAATACAGTGTCTGAACTCTCAATGTGTATGTTTGTACCATAACGGTACAAAATAGACTTTTGTACCACTACGTCTACGCATAGAGACTTGTACAACGACTTGGCGAACGGGTTTATGCGTGCATCGCTACGTCTTAAGTGGTGGCGGACCCTGTTGTAACGTCACTCTGGCAAAAGTGACAAACACACAAAATTCTGTCTTAGTTCACTAACACAAAAGAGTATTCGCTACTATACTTTTAAGGTAGTTGTCGGTAGAAAGAGACAGAGCGTGAAAACTGAGACGTCAGCGTTACCTGGACAAAGAGAAACATATCATAAAGAGAGAGAGAGAGAGAGAGAGAGAGAGAGAGAGAGAGAGAGAGAGAGAGTTTTCTAGGTTGACTGCTATCGCAATTGTGTGTGTGTGTGTGTGCTCTGCTTCCGTTAATACAAGTCGATCCGTTCTTTCCGCAGTCTAAACTCCAACTCGTGACGTAAAATATCAATATTTTGTATTCATACATTTTCACAAACCAAATCTATTCTCAGGAGGGCGCCTCTGGTGGTGTAATGGTTAGCAAGCTCGACTAGCAAACCTACACGAGTGAGTTCGAGTCTCATTGGGTGCCCCTTTCATATGGCCTTGTGCCACATCTAAGCAAGAAGCTTAGTAAATTTCCAAATCTATTCTCAGGAAAATACATCCCAAATTAGCGACTATTCAAATGAAGTTCAAGAGTCATTCCCTCGACTCTTACAAACTAAAAACAATATTCCAATACTGTCAAACCCTTTGCCTGTTACCTCTAATCAGCTACGAAATCTCAATACGGTTTGACCTCTCGTTATACGGAGTCTGGTTTTCTCAACAATAAATCTGTTCTGTAAGAAAAATACCAAAATCTGAAGGTTTTCATCAACCCCATCCAAACAACTGTAAAGAAAATGATAACTACAAAATTCTCAAAAGCAAATTATTCTTTATATCCATAATGGCGTTTGGACATTTTTATTTCGCACTGAATCCATCATTTTAAAGAGAAATACTGACTTTCATCAAGTCAATTAATAAATGCACACACCCCCACACACACACACACACACACACACACATATATATATATATATATATATGTATATATATGTGTGTGTAAGTTCGTGTGTGTGTATGTGTTTAAAATGGATTTCTGAGAAAGATATTCCCAATAAAATAGGTTATTTAAGGCCGAATCATTTTTACTCAAATAATTAATTCTATTTCAAGCAATTCAGTCTACCTGGAGTACACAGTTCAATTGTCAAAAACATTTCTATTTCAGGCAATTCAGTACATTCAAACAATTTTAATTCAAACATTTCAGTTTAGTATAAATATAGATTTTGTTTACTCACAGTTAAATGTCAAAAACTGTTTTCAAACAATTCAATTTGGCGTAAGTACAGTTTCAATGTCAAAAACAGTTCTATTTCCAGCAATTCATTTTTGCATGCGAAACAGTTCTATTTCAAATAATTCAGTTTAGCATAAGTACGCAGTTTGAATGTCAAAAACAGTTCTCTTTCAATCAATTCAGATTAGCATAAGTATGCAATTTAAAAATCTAAAGAGTCCTATTACAAGCAATTCAGTTTAGCATAAGTAAACTGTTTAGTTCTATTTGACCCATAGATAGGATCCTATCAGGCGCCACCACTCGGGCCAAAGTGGACCTGGGAGTGATGGCAATGAAGGTGTGCTCTGCATTCCCCAAAGCTCTTGCATTACTGGAACCTCACCATCAGATCATTTAGAGTCATATCTTCGACACTCATTACAAGGTTCTTAACCCTCTGCAGAGAAGCAGTCGGTGTATTCTACAGCTCCAGCCGACTGGGCAGACGATTAGAGAGTAGAATTTACACTCGCGTAAGTTTTATGCTACAATATCAAACCTGTATTCACGATTTACTTGTGACAACAGCATTTAGCTTTTGAAATGATTAGATGCTCTAACCTCATTGTCGTGTCAATTTATTGGTGTTTTATAAGCTGTGTCGTTTTTCAAGGACGAATATTGTCAGTGATTATTATCTGCATAAATCGTTTGAACGTATGAAAAGTAAATTTAGTACAACATTTCCAAAGTTTACCCGTTTCAGCATATTGTTATTATTGTGTTGAGTTGATTAATTTCATGACACCGGGTGTGTATAGTGTTGAAAGAAATGGAGAGTTTAAACTACTCACCCAAAAAATCTCATACCAATTCATCAAAATCGTTCACAAAAATTGTTGGGCGTTTTTGTAAGACATTTAATACAAGTTGTTAAAAAAAGAATTGTACCCTCCTTTGTGCAAAGATCTTATACACGATTCTCTATCACATTTTTTAAAATTCTCGTCCTCAGAATTTCAATGTGACGATTAATTTTTCCATTTCTTATTTGTTTACAATCACCATTCCTTTTTATGTTTTCATGCCTGTCACCGCTTTTGTTACGGTACATGAAGAACTTGATACTCCTTAATACTTAATAAGTCGTGCTTAGTTTCTTGTTTGATAATACAAATGCTATAAGAAACATAACAGATTAGTCCAGGTTAAAATTACCAGACTTTGTCTCTTTCACAAAAACTTTTCACGTTACCCAATGTATTGGGAAGATAAGGTCATACTGCACTTTTAACCTCGACTGTGTGATAAATTGGCTGTTTTGGGGAGATTTGAATTGAACATTGTAAGTCTTCCCAAAAGTATGATAAATCTTTCAATGAGCACGTTTATGGCCCAGAGTTTTCCAAAAATTTATTTCTGACTTCTAAATAACACTATGCTGAAAATAATTCATTTTTATAAGACTTTTGACAGCCGTGTAAATGAGCCAACTATTAAAACATTACTGTACCTGTTTAACTTTCAAAATTTATCACGTATCACCCAAACGTAGCATATATATATATATATATATATACAAAATATTTCAAGACTTACATTCACATACACACAGAGAAAAACTAACAATAAGTGAAATCTAAAACCACTCCAACACACACACAAACACACACACACGATGAAAAAAACATATCAAATATCAATGAGGGGTAAAGCAGACTAAGGTAAACACACTCAAAGAAAAAGAGAGGATGACTTTTATATAAACCCATAACCAACTGAAAATCATTTAAATTGCAAACACGAGTGAGTTCAAGTCTCATAGAGTATCCCATTAACAAGGCCTTGTGCCATATATGTTCTCTGACGAAAGTAACAAGCTGGAAACATACGCGTATGTAAGAACAAAATAAATAAATAAATTCAAAAACATTCAAATCTCTTCGTGGACCAACTCATTTAAAAATGTTTTTATTCTCTCCAAGGACTTTTAACAAAAACTATATATATATATATATATATATATAAGTAGTATGTACTATCTCAGGGTTTCCGTGATGGTACTAGATATGGAGGAAAAATCCAGATGCTTTTTTAACCCCTAAATAGGAAATTTTGTGGGGTAATACCTCAAAATATGTTTATGAAAATAAAAAGCATTTGTGAATTTGTATGTGAAAGAAGAAGAAGAAGAAGAAGAAGAAGAAGAAGAAGAAGAAGAAGACCCTAGTTGAGAAGAGGCAAAGAGGAGGAAGAGGCGGAGAAAGAGAAAAATAAGAAACCGTAATCTTGTGAAAGAAAGAAAGAAAGAAAGAAAGAAAGAAAGAAAGAAAATAATGATGCAAAAAGATGAACAAGAAAAAGAAAAGTATGATGAAAACGACGGAAGAAAGAAATAAGCGAAAAGGAGAAAGAAAAAAAGGGAGATAAAAAACTGAAAGAAAAAAGCCAAGTGAGTATTTTTTTTTTGTTTATCGAAATCAGAATTAATTTTTGTATATTTAGTTAAGACTAAATGTGTTGCCAAGTAATAATTTATGGCAAATACATTTTTGAATATTATTACAGTTGCATTTTTCTATTTGGTAGATGCAGTTATACATATTATGTGGATGAATACACAGGAACGATTTTTAGAATTATATTTAATGATTAATAATATAATTGAAAAAATTTATGCCCAAAATTAATGGGACGAAAGAAGTATAAAGAGGAAAACTATAATTTTTCTTGTTTTGATCATGAATATTTAATGATGGATTTTAAATTTTAAAATTCATTTTCTACAAGAAAAATAGCTTTTGTAAAGTTGACTTGAGTAAAAGTCTCACTGCCAGTACGTGACAGACGCTAAATTTATAAGACCCAGTGAACGGAACCGTCTTAACGGCTGTTCTTCCTCTCTTCATGTCCACCCCTATAACCTCAATGCCAACATGTTATGGTCAGTTGACGGGATGACTCAGAGTAGTCATGAGTCGGTCCTCGCATTTGTGGGGATTGTGGTCGTGGTGGCCATGTCACCCACGTGCTGCGCCATAGTATCGGACTAGCTGGTGAGTAGATCGGGTGTTGGTTTTCTTCTAGCTCCATATCTGTTGTATGGTGGTCTACCATCATTCTGTCGTCATCCATCGCATCTACCTCCATCAATTCTGGTGTGTCACCCGGAGGTTCACTATTGATTAGTCTTGGTCTTTGTGGGGGTAGTTGTTTGGGCAAAATTTCCGGTGTATTTTCGACCGGTAAGATCTTACGGAGGAACCGACGCTGCTGTCCATCTGTATACGGTATTGCATGTTTCCAAAAGTTTCGACATCTCTCCCTGTTTTGGCCCACCGCCATGGATATGGTCCCACACTGATGTTGCACCTGTACTGATCCGCCAACCTGAAGCTCTTGGAGTGTGCAGCTGTGTGTGTTGTATTGCTTTTTGTTCGACAGGTGTCTTTTCGCCATTGCTCTTTCCTTCAACTCATTCGTCTCCCTCCAACGTTTATTAATCTGGTGCTTCTCGAGACATATGGGGTGATGATCTTTTATTGCACCAGCGGACAAGCCAAGGTCTTGATGAAGTGCATTTCTATGCGTCATCATGGCTCGTGTCGCCTGCCCGAGGCGTAGGTGACCATAAACATCGATGCAGTCCATCAGCATTCTTTTGGCCGTCTTTTACGGCCAGTTCTACCCGGCTATTACTCTGTGGGTAATGCAGGGATGATAAGCGTTTCTTTACGCCCTACTGTGCCGGGAATTAATTGTACTCCAATGAATCAAATAGTGGCTCTCCATCTGACGATATCTCCTCCAGTGTAGCGTATGTGCAGAACCAGCTCCTTAAAGCATTGCATATTGCTACAGCCTTCACTAGTGGCAGTTGAGAAACTTCAAGCCAGCCAGTGTACCGGTCTGTGTACACTATTTATTTTTTTTAAGGTAGCATCAGGGGTTCGCTGGGCAGAGACGGGGCCATAGAGTTGCATTTCTGGCACCGTACCTTCGTCTGACGGGTACTGGCGTCTAGACCAGACAAAAAAAACAAACAAAAAACGCTGTATTGCGTTGGTCATCATTCCATTACGTCTTGATGTGCAAAGTGTAAGGCTTCTAGAACCTCGACCCTAAGCTCTTTTGGAATCAGAATTTTGTCCTCTTGTATTGGTACGAGCTCCAGACAATAAAATTAGTCAGCTATTGGTCAAAACTGTCGGATTTCCGGTGGTAGTTCGTGGCTTGACATTGGAAATCCGTTCTGTACGTGCGTTGCTAGCGTTTGACACTCCTCGTCAGTGGCCGCGACCGCCTCAATTCTATTCCAGATTATAGCTCGTAGTTTAAGATCCTGAGCAGATGGAGCTATGATCGATACCTGCATATTCCGATCAATCTGCTTGATAGTAACGATAGTCGTTGCTTTGCTGTAATCCGAAAATATTGGGTATCTGGAGGTACAATCAGGTGCGTGTTTTATCCGGAACCTACAAATCAACGACTTTTCCTTGAAAGCAAATAGGTGCGAGTTTTTTTTAATGTTTTCAAGGACTTGATCAGAAAATATTTTCACCAGTGGGTGGGGGTCTTCTGTGACCAGTAAGTCTGGGTATCCTCATGTAAACATCCTGAAGGATTCTAACTCATATCAGTGCTAGAGCTTACCCTTCTAGAGATGAGTAGCGAGACTCGGGATCACAGTTCGGGCCCGTTTCTGTTAGATATCAGCAGTGCTTCTGAAAGAGAAAGTACCCGGTCAGTTTTTCTATAGTCAGTCTTGAGGCATATCGCCCTATTTATCTCGAATGTTTTTACCCACTCTTCAATCATCTGAACGATGTTTTTCTTTAATTCTTCAAAAAGACCGTCCAGGGTAGCGTCCCTATAAAACTAGCGATCCTTTGTATGTAACAATCTCCGAAAAGGGGCATAACATCGGTATATGAGAATGCGTACGAGACCTAGTTGATTTGTACGAACTTTGTAATGTTTGTGTGAGTTGAGAATTTGAAAATGGATTCTGTCTTTTTTTCAGTTGGTCTTACGCCATCAGTCGTTATCAAGAAACCGATGAAATCAACTCCAATTCTTGCAAGCTGGAACTTATTAGTGTTGAAGATGATTCCATTCCTAGCACAGTGGGTGGTGTAGTCCAACGTGTGTCATAAAGCAGATTCTGTGGCTTCGTCTCAGAGAACGGTATCGTCAATGCAGTGAGTCTTTCAGGCATATCCAGCGTGATGTCGTCGAATCAGTGGATATATCTGTCTCCAGACGCGTGAAAACCTTGGGGTGCTCTTAGGTATCGCTATTCTGTTTTGCACGTGATTACGTCTCGCGTCATTGGGGAAAGCGGTAAACCATGGTCTCGAACTGTCATGTATACTTGGTTAAAAGGGGACGGAGTGTGATAGGTCTCCCTCATTGTTGCAGCATTCAATTTTTATTGGTCCACTGTTCTCCAGGTTGACCCATCCTTCTTTAGCGCGACCACCATCCTTGAAAACCAAACTGTAGGTGTGTCTGCTGGTACCGGTTCGATGATCCCAATGCGACATTCCGGTCAAGGTCCTCTTTCACCCTCTTTTTCCAATGATGAGGGACAGGAATCGGTGTGTGCACAGCTGATGGTTTTGCTTCCCAAGTGATCGTTATGTCTGTCCAGTGGCCTTCCTATTATCACTTGTAATGGTTGATGGGGATAGTTATTGAACACGCTAGACTTAAAGTATTGCCGTAACCATCGTTCCAGATGGCCCTTATTGCTTTCAATAGACTTGTTCGAAACATTATTTTAAAGTTCAAGAAGAAGAAGACTGCTTCATATAAACCTCGATGCATTCGGAGGAACACCTCTCCCCAAAAATCAACAATAAAATAAACAAGCTCAAAACAAATTAAACAAGCAAAAACCAAAACAAAACTGTCATTCGAACATAAAAATATAAAAACATAAGAAAAGAAACTGTTTACACCGACCTATTGGCAGTGCTAGGAATACACTGTTTCTTTTCTATGCATAGTGGTAATACCATCCCCACAGAGAAAGAGTGCAAAAAAACAAAAAAAAACAAAAAAACAACAACAAAAAAACCGATAAATAAAAGACTGTCCTGGATATGAAACAAAACTTCAATCTGATGGTAAGGTTCTGGAGTTTGGGTAACCACTTTATTCCCATTACTCATTGGTGCATTTTGTTGTAATTGTTAAGGTCCTATTGATAGGTCAGATAGATCAGTTTGAAAAATTATTCGTTTTTGACAAGACCTTGTTGAAAAAAAATACCCCCCACAAAAAAACAAACAAACAAACAACAGATAAAAGAACAAAAAAACCTCTCAAGAAACAACAGCAAAAGAAACATAGATATAAATATACAATGAACGCAGTACCCCAAACTCTCATTATAAAATAATACTAAATGGATTGACATGCTTTCAAAATCAATCAATCAATCAATTAAATACAAGAGTGAAATAAATAAATATTATTTTGAGGATCTTTCACGGAGTTGTTCATCCAGTAGGTCGGCATGAAAACCCCTTTTTCTAAAATTTAGTCAATTGAAGGTTTTCTGGAAAATCTCCGTAACTCCATATTGAGTTAAATGGATCCTAGAAGCCACTTTCTAGTCACTTTTTCTTGTAAAGAATACACGGACAGATTTAACTGAATGTCAAGCTTATGACTTAAACGAAAATCATTGATTAATGTCTATCATTTTATCCTATTTTTGCTCAATTCCTTGGCATACTTAAAAAGGTATGCTTTCTGATCAATTATCACTTGATCGGAAGAATTGATAATTTCTGTCGCAAAGGCCTGCTGCTTTCTGTCGTCATCCTTCTCTGTTTTATTCAATATTTCCTATTGTTGTTAGTAAATAAATAAAATACAAGAAATTAGAAAATTTAAAAAAAACAAACAAACAACGACAAACATACACATACGGATAATTAGCGATCTTCTTGTCTGTATTTTATAGCCTTTCAAGTTAGAACAGACTTCGATTAGGTCATTGAGATATATTTGCTCAGAGATTCAAAGATCGTAATGGTTTGGGCAAATTTCTTTGTTAAATTGCAGATGAATATTCATTTGGTTGTTTAATGTCAAAGCTGTACTTGTAAAAAGACTATGGTACTAATTAACCCATAGCTGAAAGAATAAAGGTTTCACACATTTTCCAAAGATATTAGTCTGAATGAGAATGTAATATGACTGGAGTTCGAACTCGCTTATTTCGAGGTCATATTATGCTACAGTGAACTCCCTCTACGTTGTAATGATATCTTAAATTTGAGCAGACATCCATATTGAATTGTTAGTTCCTTAAACTCAAAGAAAGTAGAAAAGTCGAAAGGCTTATTTCTTGATCTCCTGCGGTGAAAGAAATTTACAAACATATCGGCCATTTTTATAGGTCTTCCATCGTCTCTCGTTGAAAGGGGGAAAATCTTTGCATTTAATAAAAGTCTAATTATGATACCTCCTCTTTATGAGTCTCTTAAAATCGTTAACTAATTTAGTTTTGTTCTGTAACTCGTCATGTAGCCGGCTGTTAAAACTCTTAAATTAATTTTCTTATCGCGTTTTCAGATCAAGGTCATCTTTTGAACTTTACTTATCTATCAAAACTCCTACACTTTGTCTCGAGCTGAGAGTACCGGAAGTTGGAGATTAGTGCTGGGAGATTTATTACATAACAAAATTTATTGAAGGACTCAAATATAACAATTTGTGGTAAGTTTGTAATTTTTTGATCTTTCAACTAGCTTTTTCCACAGTCAAGAGTTAACACTTGCAAATTTTATTTTTATAAGCCCGTCCAATATCTTAAACTTATCAAGTGATTTAATGCAGGAGCCTTTAAATACTTTTCAGATAGATCTTTTTGTATTCTAGGACCATGTTATAGCAGCAGGGCCATGACAGTAAAATAAGAAATACCTTTAAACTGTAAGAATTAAAGTAAGTCTTTAGATTTTGAAATTTTTATGTTAAACTCAAAATACAATTTAGGAGAGTTTAGCAACACATCTTTATCGTTTTTAAAAATAACTTTTGTTTCATAACGTTTAAACAAAAGTTTGAAATAGTTTAGTCATGTGCTAGTTTTGCAGCGCGTATACCACATAGCCAAAGCGAATGAAGCCGTGGTTGATACCCGTCGTGGTCGGGTAATATTGTGATAGTTGGTGTGCTGACACGTCGTGCATTGTTTTACTGCGTGTGTAATTTGAAAGCAGCATAGGAGAACGCGCAACGTAGTTTAATTTGGGGGCTCATGCTTTATGAGTACACGCAATCGAGTAACCAGATGGTTTGTGAAATTTCGCTCCGGTTTTATGTACCTCTATTATTAGAAAAGATCAAGTTGGCTTAAAAGAGAGGATTATAATGCTGTGCTCTATGACGAAGAGTAGAACGCACCCGGAGAGTATCAGACGAGGTCGGCATCTCACAATCCGGTATTGTTCATCACCTTCATAACCTCAGCAAAAGCATCAGAAACTGACGAATTATGACTCATGTCACCGAAATATTGTAAAACTTTTGACTCACCTCAATAGTTTTGTGTTTACAGTTGTTTTCTTTTTTGGCATATACAACGTGTTTGCATTGTTAAACATCTTGTACTATTTCAGGCCCAGCATAAAGATGTTCTACAAGTATCTTTAACATATTCTTGATTAAATTTTTATCTGGTTTAATTGCAATGTATCCTTTAGTAATTGTTTATTTCTGATACAACTTCTCTTTCACTATTTTGGCAAGATGTTTGATGCAATAAACTTGATGCAGAATGAAATGATTTCCCATCTGCGCTTTTATGGCTGACAGAGCTTTGTTCTTCAAAACCTTTTTCTTACTTGATTTGTTCTGACGTCCTTTCAAAAAGTCAAATAACAGGTTTGCATTAGTAAAACCATAAAATCTTACAGTCCGGATTTATCTTCCCATTTTTATCTTGTTGAAAACAAAAGCTTCATCTCTTTTCGGCCACATACACCATGTATTGATTCACACAGATTTAAAATGTTTCTCATCGGAAAATTCTGCTTAAAAATAATTTGATACTATTCAATCACTATTTTTAGTGCTCTCCGCTCTTTCTCCTTGTGTTTTTCACGTTAGTTTTAAAATATTTGAACTCTATTTCAAATAGCTTTCAAGACACGGTTCGAACATTGTTATTAAGTATAGGGAGTGACCTCCTTGCGTAAAGGCTAACTTGCTAGACGGCAACATTGTAGGAAGCGAGTTAGAACATCAATTATGCTATTAGGTTTAATTTTGAACAAATACCCTTGGGAAAAGTATGAACCTCCTTATCCCTCTTCTTTGTGTTTACTATTATTCTTCGACAAGGATGTCCTTGGTAAAAATAACCCACAAGGGTTGATATGCCATTAAACAAAGGAACCAAACTAAACAAAACAACCAGTATGCACTTCTCTTTTACTTTTTTGCTGTTGCTGTTTTTCTTGGTGAAAAAAATACAAACATGCAAAGATTCTATAAACTCTTGACATACATTTCAGATATTAAACGAAACGTTTGATTGGATTTTTAAGTAAAAACAACCTAATTAAACACTTGAAAAGTTCGATAAGGCGCGAAAAGGCCGACGTGAGAAATTTTGAACAATATTTCCATAAAATTGAGCTAAACATAAGAAAACCAGCAAGATTTCAGGAAAAACATAAAAAAAAAAATTGCAAAAAAGAATGTTGCCAATTATTTTGACATGAAAAACTTATATCAGCAATTATTTGTGGTTTAAACAAATCTTTCTTCATGATAAGTCTATAAACTCATCGTCACAGCTAGATAATGTGTGTTAACGCGTTTGTGTGCACGTATATATGTGTGTGTGAGGTACTTGTGCATATTTGAGCGTATGTGTTTGTGCGGAAAATTTTCGATAGAATTTTTTAGCATAAGAGACGATTTTCTATTACATATTTCAATTATAGTAAAAGAAATACAGTACATGAAAATGATAGGCAATTGTACAAACTTAATATGCTGACCCTTCCACACACACACACACACACACACACACACACACACACACACACACACTATATATATATATATATATATATATATATATATATATATATATATATATGTGTGTGTGTGTGTGTGTGTGTGTGCGTGTGTGTGTGTAAATAAATCATATGTTGATCCAGTTCTTTATATCAAGTTAAAACAAAATATTTCCTATATAGAAACATCTTTTAAATTCACATGGTGCTAATAAATATATAAAAACAATGTTCAATAATAATAATACTGTAAAATTGTTGACTTTGCCGTCCCGGCGGACCACAGAATAAATCTGAAGGAAAGTGATAAGAAGGATAAGTACCTCGACCTTGCTAGAGAATTGAAAAAGCTGTGGAACATGAAAGTAACGATTGTGCCAATTGTGATTGGTGCGTTAGGCACAGTAACTAAAGGATTATTAAAGGGCCTAGAGGACTTGGAAGTTAGCGGACGGGTAGAGACTATCCAAACAGCATTGCTGAGGACGAGTCCTGGACACTTGAGGAGACTTGCTGTCACTCAAACTCCAGTGAAAAACCATCAGCTAACACTGATGTGAAAAACTCTAAAGGAGTAAATAATAATAATCATATAAATGCCTACAAGAAGCAAACATATCCGGATGGATGACAAAAGTGAAAACCACCCTGATCCAAAATGACGCCAAAAAGAGACCATCCCCAGCATTTACAGACCAACAACGTGTTTACCTATGATGTGGAAAATTTTGACAGCACAGATAAAAACAAAAGTCTATTATTCGCTTGAATGTCACGGAACCTTTTCAGAAGAACAAAAAAGATATCACAGGGAGACAAGAGAAAAGAATTACCTACGATATATAGACCAGAACATCCTCAAAGAATCCAAAACATGGCAAAGAAATGTAGCCGTAACACGGATTGAGCGCAAGAAGGCCTATAATATAGTCTCACAAACGTGGATGATAGAATGTGTGAAAATGTAGAAAATATCTGACAAAATCATAAACTTCGTCATGCATTTCATGGAAAATTGGAGTGTGGAATTAATAACGGGAGCTCAAACTCGAGCAAAAAGAAACTTCTAGAGATATCTTTCAGGAAGACTAATTGTTGCTACCGCTATTCGTTATATCAATGCCACCACTCAGTCATATTGTTAAAAAATGCACAGGTAGCAATAAATTTACTAAATTACAATGAAATATTAATCATCTTTTTGTACATGAACGTCATCAACCTATTTTCAAAAATTGAAAAAGAACTGGAGACTTAGATACAAGCAAAAGAACATACAACTTGGATAAAAGAATGAAATTTGACAGAAAAAAAATGTGGTATGATGATGAAAAAAGTGGAAAAAGAGAAATAACGGAAGGAATAGAACTGCCAAATCAAGAAAGTGTCAGACCTCTTGGATAGAAGAAAAACTATCAATACTTGGGGCACCATCAAACAAGCAAATATGAAGAACGAGAAAACTCAAATCAAGCTCTGCAGCAGAAATCTCATTAAAAGGATAAACACCAGAACAGTCTCCCGCTTGGTTAGATAATTTTCAAATGGACAAGGTCGGAAAATGGAACAAAGGAAAAGGAGATTGATGACTATGTCCAAGGCCTTGATTCGAGAGAGGACATAGACTATATGTTTTAAGAAATGAAGGACTCGCAGGACTCGCTAATATTGAGGAACCGAGGAGTACATTCAAAAGAGCAAAGAAAGTCTAATCAGAACAGCTAGTATTACCATTGGTTACATAAGACGAGACAGAAAAAAACAAGTCTTTGCAACAAAAATGGAAGGAAAAACAAATGTATGGAGATTTCATGCGACAAACTAACGAAATTGCTCACGTGAACACTTGTACGTAGTTACGTATAGGAAACCTTATGAGAGAGACTAAATGTTCTCTAATAGCAGTACAAAACAACTCCATAAAAATGAATTATATTACAGTAAAAATTGGAAATACGCAACCGAATAGCATGTGTAGATTACATGGAGAAAAAGATAATTCACATATTAAGCGGATGCAGAAAACTAGCATATAAGGAGAACAAGATTGGGTAGGAAAGGTGATGTACCGGGAATTGTGCCAGAGATTGAAACTCCACCACACTACCAAATGGTATATACATAAACTAGAATCCTTCCTATAAAATCAGATCCATAAAATTCTCTGGGATGTTGGGATTCAAAGAAATCATCGATTCCCGGCCAGAAGACCTTAATTAATAGCAATTAATAATGATAATAAAAACTTTAGTCATTCAGGCGGACAACAGAGTGAAAATTTAAAAAAATCAAAAAGATAGATAAAAATAGGACACAGGCAGAGAACTAAAGAAACTGTGGAAAATGGGGCCATCGGTGATACCAATTATACTTGGTGCACTTGGAACGGTCCCCAAATGCTTGGAAAGACAGAATAGGAAATTAGAGAAAGAATCGACCCCCCCCCAGAAAACAGCAGAAGAGTCCTAGGAACTTGGGGAGTCTTGCTGTTACTTAGACTCCAGTGGAAATCCATCAACAAACGCTGTGAAAAACTTGTACAAAATAAAAAAAAATTGTCCAAATATGTGGACGACTAAGTTATGAAGAACACAACATTCCGTAATCAACAGCAACAACCGAACGCACCCTAACCAATATATAAAAAATCCTAACCACACATAAATTGAGAGACTTACAACTCATTTGTGACCCATGTTCTTCTCAAAGAACAGAAAAGATAACACAAAGGAACGGAAGGGAATAACACAAACCAAAAATACTGAAAGTAAAAAATAAACAGAGAAAGAGAGAAAGAAATCTAGCCAATATATCAATAAACAGCAGAATGTCTGCAACTTGATCTCACAATCATAGATAATGATCAGGTTTCATTGTTCAATGACATATAAATCTTCGTTGGTAATTGGATGTCAAAGTCATCTTGATGTAACAACAGTATTGGTGCTATTTAATCCATACTTTGCAGATGAGGGAGATCTTATCTTTCCTAAAAGTATTTGCCCCAAAATGGAAGTAATAGCGTGCCTGAAGATCAATCTCACTTTTTACAACGTTAGCACATTTGCCAATATGACACGGGGAATTCGCCCATGTATTATAGAATGTTAAGAGGATTCTTTTATTTCGAAGCAGTTAGTGATCTCACAGTATGTTTACAATCATAAGCAGAGATCAAATTAAAAAGAGACATTTTCTGAGATAATGCATTATTAACACACCTGTCTCTTATAGTGACGATACTGATGAATTCTATACTAAAAAAGTACAAAGAAGGTTGCAGATTCATCAAATTTTAAGAAAAGATTAACCATCTCTTGTACATGGATGATATAGAAGAAATTATTCAAAAGAAATAGTAATTGCTAACCCTAATATAAACCGCCAGGATCTTCAGCTAATAGATAGGAATAGAATTTAGTTGTGAGGAATATGCAATAATAATGAACAATTGGCAAAGAAAATCTTAGAAGTTGATCATCTCAAGCAAAGAGAAATGAAAAAAGTAACCATGGAATACACCAGAAAAAATTCACTGCTGGAAACCAAACTCAATAGAAGACACTTACTTATTTGTTTGATTGGGTTTTGTGGAATATCAACCTTTGTAGGTTATTTAATGCCAAATCCATTTTTATACAAATAATCAATTCTATTTCAATCAATTCAGTTTAGCTGGAGTACACAGTTTAATTGTTATAAACATTTCTATTTCAAGCTATTCAGTTTAGTCAAACTGTTCTAATACAAACAATTTAGTTTAGTATATGAATAGATTTTGTTTGCACACAGTTAAATGTCAAAATAGTTCTATTTCAAACAATTCAGTTTAGCGTAAGTTCCGTTTCAATGTCATAAACAGTTTCATTTCAGACCATTCATTTTAGCATAAGTTCGCCGTTGAAATATAAGTACACTTTTTAATCGTCAAAAACATTTCTATTTCAAGCTATTCAGTTTAATCAAATAGTTGTAATTCAAGCAACTCAGTTTAGTATAAGTAAAGTTTTTGTCCACACTCTGTTAAATGTCGAAACAGTTCTATTTTAAACAATTCAGTTGAACGTAAGTACAGTTTCAATGTCAAAAACAGTTTTATTTTAAGCAGTTCAGTTTTGCATTTGTATCCAGTTTAAATATCAAAACAGTTCTATTTCAAGTAATTCAGATTAGTACGCATTTTATTTATATTTAGCCAATAGATAGGAATCTATTTGGTACTACCACTCCGGGCCAGAGTTGACCTGGGAGCGATGGCAAGGGTGGTGTGCTCTGCATTCCTCAAAGCTCTAGCATTACTGGAACCTCACTGTCAGATTGTTTAGAGTCATATGCAGGAGGAGTCTTACTCCTCTACAGATGTGCAGTTAGTATATTCTACAATCCCAGCTGCCTGGGCAAGAAGAAACTTAATCAGTTATAAATATCTGAACAGTCTCTCTTGTAAGATATTCCAAAGCCTCGCTGAAAAAGAGAGGAGCTCAGAAGCAAAAAAAACAACAAAAAACAAAAAAAACTAATGACTATACCCAATACCTCACACTTGGGAAATAATTCTTAGATACTATAAATTTGAAGAGAAGAGGAACTGTTAATTCGGAAGTTTAGAAACTTGAAGAATACGCAGAACAGAGTAAACAGAAACTAAGTACAACGGCTAAAATTTGCTGCATGATTAAGAAAAAAATATCAACAGAAAATCAAGAACTAAAAATCAACTAAACAAAATTGACAACAGCTACAGTGTAGAAGACCACCTAAAGAAATTAAGCAAGAGATATCTTGGACGTGGAAATGCAGAGGAAACTTAAAAAGGGAAACTGAATCGTTCTTAACAACTACATAGAACAACATAAGAATAAATTTTGTGAGAATACCCACCTCTGCAGCTCGTTGCACAAGTTATTAACCCCACGTTGAGAACTTATGTGTGGACGGATCGAGCAAGACGCAGGCTCATAGGGAAAAGAAACAAAACACAACAACTTTGTGGTTAGAACGCCAAGGGAGGATGGAGAGCGTGTGGATAATTAGTTCTAGGCTGAGTTTCGGCTGGCAAAAGATTATCTTAACTAACTATGTCCGGCTTGTAATGTCGCTGTTCGTTGTTCTTTGTTCCGGCCTAATCAACTTTCCTCGAACCCGAACTAAGTCTAACTGCTAGGACCCAAAACGCACCTGTATATATACAGAATGTTTCATTATTATTTCCAGCCAAGGGAAACCCACGAATAAATCCATAACGTTTTGTGGGGCCATTTATCTCTTTAAAAAACTGGACATAGAAATATTTTCTAGCTTGGCCGTCTCCGATACAGGGACATTAAATTTAGACCCTTTTAAGTTTTTGACAAGTAGCCGACAAGTACTTAACACTTACCTGCGTCCGTGGCCATATGTATAAACATTTTCTTATGTAGATTTCCTTAATCAAGTTCATGGGTTTTCCTAACATTTGAAATTTGCTACCCAGGCCGAATTTAACTCATCTTGCCACATATATATGTGTGTATATGTGTGTGTGTGTGTGTGTGTGTGAGTGTGTGTGTGTGCACACACATGTGTGTGGGCGTATATATACACACACACGCACACATGTATGGGTGCACACACACACACATGTGTATACATGTATGTGCATATATCCAACTCATTGTGTCACAAATTACATAAAAGATAAAATCGATAAGACTCAGAAGAACAGCAATTATAAGCTATGAGGACACACACACACACACACATATATATATATATATATACAACAGCCAATCATTTAATAAGCAAATGTAGAAATGTGACGCAGAAGGACTACAAAAAGACATGACTGATCTTCAGCCATTTATGCAAACGACAGACATTAGATCTTTTTAATAGTATGTGCAAAGACCAGATAGGGTTTGACAAGAGGAATCAGTGAAATATAGGAATTTGAACAAGACGATTCTCTTATTTCACCAAACACTTTGCGAAAACGAACTTGATGGGAATATATAGATGCATAACGAAGAATTATACTCACAACAGAACATTTCCTATACGAAAGAAGTAAATTCCTTTGAAACTTTGAAATTCAAATGGATCACCAAAATTTAAGCCAGGATATAAAGTCTAGCCAAATCATAGGGAAAATGTAGACAACAGTACTTTTTGAAAGGACCCCAATGAAACTTCAATTTTTTTCAAGGAAAAGATCTTACCGAAGAGAAAAAAACTCGATTTTCGTTATTTCTAAGATAAATGTTTATACCTATGGTCTTCTGTAGTGAAAACGGTTTATTGATTGATTGATTGATTTGGCTTTTTTTTATATCAACTAATCTAGATTATTTAATGCCAAATACAGTTCATCAATATATTAATATATGATTTGCAGGCACTTTTTTTGCAACTTTTAATGAATTCTGAGTTCATTTTTCCACATGGTTAAATGGTTTCAATATTGCTATTTAATACAAATAATTCTATTTAGTATTAATCATTTGTTTGCACACAGTTAAATGGTTTCATGTATTGCAATGTAACGGTATCAAGTTAACAGCAGTTATTTGTTTGTGCATATTTATATACAAGATATGTAAGAAATTATTTTGTAAATAATTTCATTGTTTGATGAGTTAGAAGTAACTTTTTTTGCCCACTAGTATTGCTATGGTTTATACACAGTTAAATGGTTTCACTCGTTCCGATATAACATCTATATTTTTTATATTGATCATTTGTTTGCAGACAATGAAGTGGTTACAGTTATTGCTATTTAACACTGTTCTATTCTACATTACTCATTTTTTTGCACACAGTTAATTGGTTCCAAATATCGCCTTGTATCAAGAGCAGTTCAATTAAACATCATTCATTTATTTACGCTCAGTTAATTGATAAAACTATTTTATTTCAAACAATCTAATTTATCATAAGTACTTCGTTTGCACTCAGTTTAATGTTATACAATTCTATTTGACTCATAGATCGGATCCTATCAAGTGCTACCACTCCGGGCCAGATTGGATGTGGGAGCAAAAGTAATGAAGAGATACATCGCATCCCCCAAAGCTCCAGTATTACTGGAGCCACTCTCAGATCCACTCTTACTTGAACTGATAGTACCTGTTCAGGTATAATATCTGGGTCAAACTGTTTTCAAATCATTTGAATTAGATAGGAATTTTTGATATCACAACTGTATACAAAAATCTTAAACAACACAACAAAAGTAAATATAAACCTAAACACAATTCCTTGACCGAGTCATGTTAAAATGTCATTAAAATTAATTATCAATTAATCAATCAATAAAAATGGGACATAGGAAGATAATAATTACAAAACCTCTAGGAATGATCCCAAAATTTTTGAAAAAGATCGCAGTAAATGAAATCCAAAATAAATGAAAGTATTCACGTAAAAGTATATATGAAAACTGAAGGAATATTGAACAATATATATATATATATATATATATATATATATATATATATATATATATATATATATATAGTGCTATTAGAAGGAAACTCAAACCTGGTTAAATTGTCATTATAAATTTATTTCGGCAAAGAATATCATCATACTCTACATCTTATCAGATGACTGCAGACGTTTAATTTGGGGTTGAAAAACAGTAAATATGGATGACATTCTACATGTGCATGTAAAAAAGGAGAAAAACCTATAATAGCCATACATAGAGAACTCCCATAGATTTATATGAAATTCCTCATATATTCTATACGCGAATAATCCACACCCACTCTCCTCGGACACAAACTATATATATATACATATATATATCAAGATTTGAAAATAGTAGATATCATCCAGTTCAACGATTGTAGAAAACTCACATAAATATCATTTTTAGGATTATTAACTGAAATAAAAATTATTTCCACTCTCGGAAGTATAGATAATGGAAAATAACCCGAGTAGTATTTATGATTTCCGTCTGTTTAGAATAATCGATTAATACTGAAATGTTATTACTAAAGCTCGCTTGATAGTTGTTGTCTTCTTAAACAATTCTCTTAAAAAAACAGTCGATTATAATCATAACAGAAGATGGTCACAAATACAATGAAACCGGACATAGGTTTGACTAAATTCCTTTGAACATCTATGGTAAAGTTAGCATTCTTATATAATTAGAATATTGTTGTAACCTGTTTCTTTAAAATAAGTTTTTGTTTTTGGCATTGTTCAAGTACGATTTGTCAAAAAGATGGTTGCGGCTATTTTGAAATACAATGTAGGATAAACCATATCAGATATACATCTTTTCAAATATAACAATGATAAAAAGAATTACTCAGTACATGAATTGGTAATTCATTAAGCTGAGCATAGCTGTAGCAAAAAGGTAGAATTATGATGCACGCAGGAAGAATCGAACTCACACTGGTTTTCTAATCTAGTGTGCTGGCCACGACACCATGTGAAGTACCAGTGATAGATGAAAGAGCCACCCCTAATATAAAAAATATAACATTGAACGTGGAACTGAAGAAATTAGATTTTGTTTGGTCTCGCTTCTTCGTTTTACGACATATCAAACTTCATGGGTTATTTTATGCTGAGAGGAACCGTAGCGGTGCTATTTACCATACAGTTCTGGAAGGATAAGGGGTTTCGAACCTTTCCTACGGGTATTTGCCCGAAAGTGAATATTATAGCGTCATTAGAATTCGAACACACTCACTACGACGTTGCAGTCAAACATGTTTGCGACTACGCCATAGAGACCTCCCTGGAGGAATTGGAAATTTGAGGTAATAGTGAAAACATTAATCGCAGCAATAGTGCTAAGTTTGGTAAGAAAGGAAAATACTAGAGATTTGAGAAGAATCTCAGATGACAGTTCCAAGAAAGTTGTAAACATACAAATGGAGAAATATACACCTGGGTTTTTTTAAAGAGACTGGAGGAATAGGAGACCAGAGGCTGAATCAAAACCATAATACCATAGCATTGTTAAGATCACCTAGAATCCTTAAAAGTGTCCTGGAGAAATGAGAAGCCTTGCTCTCACTCAGAATCCATTGAAAGACTTCTAGTTTTAAAACTGATGCGAAAAACTCGAAGAGTGAAATAATAATACAGATATCCGAACGATATATATATATATATATATATATATATATATATATATATATATATATATATATATATATATATTAGATTTATATATTTAATGCCATGGAATTTAGTCTGCGACCCCTGTGTTTCATGAAGTTTTTAGAAAATAACAATCATCAGGCAATTAACAAAATTAAATGAATCGAAAATCGAAAAATACAGTAAAAACAGTTGGGATTTTGTAGGAATCTTTACGTGTGATTGTAAGTGTGTGTGTGTGTGTGTGTAAATGTATTCATTATTATATAGTAGCTCTATCCTTGATATTGAGCACTCTCCATATTATATTGCACTTAGTTCGTTACAAACAAAGTAATTTAGTGACAACCAACACTGTTATTATATATATATATATATATATATGCCCTAAAAATTACCTCTTAGATAAACATACTCGAAGAGTGACACTTAACCCAAACAAGGCGAAAGACACACGGACAAAAATGCTGATTCATGCAAAAATAAATCAAGGATTTTTTTTTACCATTACCATGCATTTAAAGTAACATTAAAGATAATGGTTATCGAGAAAATACTTATTTGATAAAAAGCAACGGTAATTCCAAAAATCATTTCATGAAAAGAAAATAAGGTTATAAACTTACCGTTCTATCTGCTCGTAATCTAATACGACGTCTTTTCACAACGAGCGTCCGAGTAAAAGTAAACTTGCTTACTGGAAAAGTAACCGAACTTAAATGTTTTTTTTTTTTTTATATACACTCTTCTTTTTTTCAGATATACACTCTTCTTTGTTTTCACTCTTTTTAAAGAAAGGTTCAAAAGGAAACTTTGTTGGATACAGTACCAGTAGCTTACCCGAAATAGCTTATGCTTTTTCTTTCAGTTGTATTCTGGCTCGTTTTCTTACTCAACTCTACTCACAAATTTTTGCACATCAGTAGGCCTTTCACCTCCCATGACCAAACCAAACTTTTTGCATACCTCACGTCCTTCCCTTGCCACCTAGAGCCATCATGTCTTTTCTAATAAACCTATCAACACAGCTGGCTCATAATTCCTTAAATAGACCGCTTCAATGGAGCCTTAATTGGCTTTTCACGTCCAGCCCCTCTTGATACAATGGTTTTTGGCAAGGTATAACATGAATCCCCTGAGACGCCTCACAATACCTTCCAAGTTTTTAAAAAGCTCAAAACCAGCTTAGTGGCATTCGAAATACGATTGGCCGAGGCATAATTGGTAGTAAGAGGTGTTGACTAGGTTTACACGGAAACATACGCTTACATAGACATACACACATATTTAGTATTTATATTACTTCCATATAAATTTAACATCTAGTCATAATATATCTGTTGATAAATATCCCAGTAGATATGAGTGTTTTCTAGCATATTGATATTTACTAGATTTAGCTTAGTCTGGCACGAGGCCATAACCATATATAACATTTCGTGTAGTTCAAAATCTCTATTAAAAAAGGTGTATAAACTTTTTTTTATTAATTGGAAGACACACACATACATGTGTGTGTATGTGTGAGTGTGCGAACGTGTGTTATTACGGATATAATTTTTACGGATATAATTTTTTCCATATGCATTATCTCTTCAGTCTTAGATCAAAGTATAGTAACAATACCTGATGAAATCCGACGGTTATTTTCAAGAATAAACGTACACTGTATACTATACCCTAAACTCTAGGCATAAAATAACTCAAGACACGTTGACATGTCCTTAACATCCCTTAATCCATCAATGAAAGCACGAAATATGAAGATAATAGTTACTGAACCTCTTGCAATGATACAAAAATCTTTGCAAAAAATCACAATGATTAAAATTTAAAAAATGGGAGTATTCATGTAAAAGTACATATAAACAGTATATATATATATATATATATATATATATATATCATGTCGCGCTGGTAGCACGGATATCCCTGACACTCTCTCGCCACTCCTCCCTATCGTTCATCGCCCTAGGCAGGTCCTAAGGACAGCATCCCGTATCCTCACACAGCTGCTGAATGTATGTTCGTGCTGGTCGTCCTGCTTTTGCACGCCCATATGTGGGGGTCCATAAGGGTACATCTCTTATGAGTTCGTCCCTGCTTCTCCAGCATGGTCCTGCATGTCTGGTTCGTCTAACTTGAATAGTTTTCGTGATAGGAGGCAGGTGGCCGTACAGTTGGTGTCTTGTGGGGTGTTGTCGCCAGGACTTGTTCAAGATTGCACGCAGCATTTTTGTGTAATTGCCGTCTAGCTTCTTCTCCAGCCGTTTTGTTCGCGTCCATGTAGTGACCCGTATAGCAGTATCGATGCGACCGCTGCCTGGAAGAAACTGCGTTTCATTTTATCGGTTAGGTCTGATTTCCATATAATCGATAGCCTATTGATAGCTGTCATGCTTTCGTTAACCTCTTGTCGATGTCCTTTTCGGTTGATTCGACGCTGCTTCCTAGGTAAGTGAATTTGTCTACTAGTTTAAGAGGGGTTCCTTCTAGAGTGGAGATGTCCCCCGTTTGATTATAGCACATATATTCCGTTTTGTGTGCATTAACATAGAGTCCTATGCCTAGCGGAGCACAGCTGGTTTGAATTCTGAGCTTTCTTTCTCTGTGTGTTGTGCGTGTGTGATTAATAACGATAATTCTAAAATTTCAAAGGTACAAAATTATTTAGAGGAAGACTAGATTTGTAAACGTTAATTTGTGAGGCTATTTGCATTGTATAAGCAATCTTATCTCACTGGTTAACAATGATAAATTCTATTGTCATGGTAACATGGTTTCTGCATTTATTTTATTGTTACTTAAATTATTTTAAAATTTTGTCGCACACACACACACACACACACACACACACACACACACACACACACACGCGTGCACGCGTGGCTGTTTGCTTTTCCCTTTGAGCTCATATCCTTAAGAAATGCAGGAATCCGTTTGTTCTGTCCCTAGCAGAATTTAAATAGAAGCACAGTTTTTGCTATTTAGCTTAGGAGAAGGAACGTTCAGAAATCAAACCAGCTGTGCTCCGCTTAAAAATTAATCTACTGTCGCATTCTGTTCGTGAAGGAGCGTTTGGATAAGCTACTCGCACACACAGACACACAGACATGATTGTTTTGCAAAATTTTCTAAAAAAATATTTTGTTTAAACTTGGCAATATCTTATTTATGAAATATTCAATGCCTTTCAATTTCATTATTCTTGTGTTAAACTCAGTATCGTGGAGCACGAAAAAGATACGTATTTATCGTCAATTTTTTATTAGTAAATCGAATTTAAACAAAGAAAGAAACGTGTCAAACTAATTCAATTCCAGCAAATCTATTTGCAAAGAAAACACTTGTGCGTAACTTAAGAACAGCTTTCTATTTATCTATCTATCTGAGGAGTCCCTGTGGTCGTTGTGAATAATGTGCTGAGCTGCGATATCGTAGTTACCGAGTTCGAATGACAGTCATCCTATTACATTCCCTTTCGGACTAATACCCTTGAGAAATATTCGGACTTCATCATCCCACTAGGTATGGGTTAAATAGTGCCACTATTGTTTTTCTACATGGATGACTTCAGCATTGAATAACCTACAATTGTTTATGTGCCTATAAAAACAACAAAGAAACTGCCTATCTTAGTTTTGTTCTTATCTATCTATCTATCTATCTAATTGATGGATGTTGTTTGTAAATTAGGTTGATCAACCAGGATAGAGTGTGCTGGACAATTTTTGGAATGGATCTTTTAAACAAACAAAATTTCACTCAACAATGATTATTTCTAATATTTTCAAATTGACTTAGTAGGCTGAACAATTTTAAAGATTTTCAACATTGAATAGCCAACAAATGCACAGAAAGCGTAATTTTTAGATTTAACCTCAGGTAAATCATTTAAAACTTTTTCTTACTTCAGTGAAGAAACTGTTATTTCATAATTGCTTATCTATAAAGTTAATGAATAAGGACTTTTTCTCTCTTTAAATTAGCTTTTGCGATCTGGGTAATGAAATTCACCTATTGTGCAATTTTTTGAAATAGAATATAAAAAGTTTTATCCGAGAAACTCATTTTCTTAAACTGAACGAGAACATGGGAACATATTCTTGAGAAAGGCTTCCATTATGATATAATGGACTTTGAACACCACTATTAAGAAGCATCGAAGAAAAATATGATGGAGACAACCTTTTGGAGCCGATACGTCAAAGTTCTCATTTCTCTTGTTTTATTATAACCTTATGAAATTTTGTTATCTGAATATTTTTATGCTAGGCACAAAAGCAATGTCTGAAAGAAATAACTATTTTGTCTACCTTTACAACACCGAAATTAGAAAATAACACACAATCGTCTGGAACAAACTTTGTGTTATATAGTGTAATCGAAAAAGCTATAATTACCATATGAATGACAACAAGTGGAACCCAATAATGTCAATTCGATGACCTGATATATTTATGCACCTAACAGAAACTAAATTTAGCATCAAGTTTCATAGAAAGGTAAAAGTATCCTAACCGCCTGTTGCCAAATTAAATGCGTCCAGAGAACGCAAGGATGAACTTTGAAATCAAACAATGCCAAATTCGATTACTTATTTGACATAAACAGTTGGAGCGAGGCTAAGTCACCCAACAATTCAGCCAAAATTTACAATACTGGAACTGAAACGGGGCCAAAAAATATAAAACACTTTGAAAGTCTAGAGTATGGAATACTCGGGAAGAATGAAAAGTACTTTGGCTGGTGAAGAGGTTGTTAATTTGCTTCTGTCACTAGTGATCAGGGTTCAAGTAACGGTCATATCGATGAATATTACACAATATTCGCTATGATTTTTTCTTAGAAAATTTGTGATGAATAATCTTTCAAAAATGACCCTTTGTGATATGTTATCAATCGCTTTCAGTGCGGAAAATATACTTGAGGTACAATGCTTTACTTAACACTTTAATCAACCGTATAGCGCTTAAAGGAATTACCCTTCTGAAAATGTTTTTTACAAGTATTTGAACAAATAAAAAAGATCTGTTTTTATTATCTAAGATTGCAGGGTCCATTCAGGATTCTGAATCAGATTTAACTATTTAGCTACTCGTATAAAGCGCAACTTGAGTTTTCCTTTATAATCACCTTCATTAATTCTGAATAAGATGTTAGATGGGCCGACAAAAATATTTTCATAGAAGAAAATATGACAAAAATCCATACCTCATTATCTTGATGCGATATTTGGTTTTTCATCAGTTCCTCTTTTTAAGCCTCAAAACTTAGAGGTAAGAAAAAATTATTTGTTTGTTAAAATACTTCCGAGGAATTCTAGATCCTCCCAAATATACGCATAGACACACACTCGCATACACATGCGTACGCAAACACATACACTCTCACACACACTTGCACTCAAGAACATACACGCACACGCATGTGCACGCGTTAACTAAAATACATGCATGCATCTATATCTATCTATCTATATATATATATATATATGTAAGCGGAGGGGTTGGGTAAATACATACACCCCACCACATATATATATGTGTGTGTGTGTGTGTGTGTTTACCCAACCCTTCCGCACGAGCGGGATGTGACACAAGGTCCACTTTATGAGAAGTTTAACATGTTTTAATTCAGAGTTTTCCATCTCGTAAATTGATTGCCATACCAAGATTATAGAGCTAAGTATGCCCAACTATTTACCCATAGCTGGAAGAAGAATAGCTGGATGTATAATTTTTCTAAGGCTATGTGAAAAGCAATCAGCCTCCTACAGGAATTGAATTCGGGTCACTGTGCTCAATTCCTATGACGATGACCACTCCTGACCATGCCTCTCCACACATACAAATGCACACACATATACCCAAACACTAATACACACGTTGCCACACACACACACACACACACACACACATATATATATATATATATATATATATATATATCAAAGAATTATTATCTTTAATTGGAATCATTTTGAGATGAGGCTTCTTAATCTGAGAATTAATTTTTTATTTATTGCGGACTTTTGTCCTCATCTTGGTAGTTTTTTTTTTTTTTTTTTTTTTTGTGTGTGATGTTTCTTCTTTCACTACGTTTCGGCCAAATTTCACCTCTGGCCTTCTTCAGGTGATTTACAGGGATGAGGACAAAAGTCTGCAATAAATAAAAAATTAATTCTCGGAAAGATTTATTAGTTGGTAAAAAATTGTTAGCAGTAAGTATACTTGAAACCATTTAACTGCATTAAAAAAACTGAGCGCTAAGAACTCGTTTAAAATAAAGTTACCTACAAACTGTGGGCCGGCAATTCACTCTGGTGAAGGAATTAACGGTTGCCGCCCACCTAATGCAAAGCGCTTCTAACGAATTGAACACTCAGGTATCCGGTAACGCAAAAATGTAAACAAACGAAAGCTAATACATAATGTGCGGTAAGATACTAAGTCTAGCGTAAAGTTGGGTAGGTTTCGATTCCAGCTTCAAGCAAGCCACACTGTTGTGATACAAAGAAACAGTCTGTCTTTGGATGGCAATATATATATATATATATATATATATATATATATATATATATATATATATATATTCAAAAACACTTAGGCATTGAATAACCAGAAAAATAACAAATTGGATGGAATGTAAATAAAAGTTTACTTTCCAAAAAATTTTTTTCTGGGGTCAACACATTTCTTCTATCGGTGTTGCCGTTGTTAGATACCATTGGTAACAGAAGTCCTCAATATGACGTCTTTGCATAAAAATTTCAGTCCACCCTTATATATATATATATATATATATATATATATATATTCTTTTTTTTTTCTTTGATAGTTATGTGATGATTCTTGGAGTACAAACCCATTCAGCGATGAAACTAGGTTGAAGCCGTATTATAAAGAACGAAGCTATATCAAAAAGCCTACACCCAAATGACCCATATTTCATGAAAAACAATGGGGTATGATGAGTTAAAGTTACATAAATATCAACTTGAAGTCTTGTTAAAATTGCTGGCATTTGAACATTGTCAAATCTTTTTGAAGCCAGAAATCGATGGAGGCGGTTTTTTCAACCTGACAGAACTATAAACCTCGGACAGTCTGCAACACAACAGATTCTGACTGATAAAGGAGTTTCTGTATTCCTAATATGGCCAGCTCTGATCTCTGACTTAACTATCATCAAGCAAGTGTGTTCAGGATTAAAGAGAAATTTGTCAGAAGTTCATATTTTCCCAACCAATACGCCACGGGCAGATTGTGACACTAGGCTAATATTTAAGTGAATTAAAGCTGGTTTGAATTCAGAATTATCCTTCCCCTACACTGGTTGCCTAAGCTAGGCTAATGAAACCAGTCTTTCCGGCTATTTACCTATAGTTAGAAGAGAGC
Source organism: Sepioteuthis lessoniana (assembly GCA_963585895.1). NCBI lineage: Eukaryota > Metazoa > Mollusca > Cephalopoda > Myopsida > Loliginidae > Sepioteuthis > Sepioteuthis lessoniana. The sequence goes on along the minus strand of OY757911.1, from coordinate 57,992,478 downwards.
AGATAGCAGATCGATTCATACCTTTCCTAAGAGAATTAGCGTGAAGCAAAACGCAAACAGCCACATCTCGTATTTGAACTCAATTAACCGATTCAAATTCCAACTACAATAGAGTCAGTTTAGTCTCATGTCTTAGAAACACTGAAATTGCTTTTAGTGTAACGGTTATCTTCATAGGAAATGAAATCGGTGACCAGAATTTAAATACTGGACGAGGTCGTTCACGTTTTACTTTGCTCTAATGCCCTTGTGAAAGACAGGAATCGATCACGTCTGTCCAGCAATGACTTGATAATAGGGTAGACTGGATTCTTGAACCTTGGTAAGGCAACCAGTCAATGAGATGGAAAACATTGAATTCTGACTTGCTGTATTCTACTTAACCAACTGAAATGTTGTCATATCCTGTCCGTAGATGGGTTGCATAAATAAATACATACCTAGGACACCATCTTAGGAAAGGGGATTTCAACTTCTCTGCAGAGGATGCAGTCAATGTATCCCAGTCCGGGAGTCTATATTTGGATAGTGTGTGTGTGTGTGTGTGTGTGTGTGTGTGTGTGTGTGTGTGTGTGTGTGTGTGAGAGAGAGAGAGAGAGAGAGAGAGAGAGAGAGAGAGAGAGAGAGAGAGAATGCATGTTTTTGATTTCTCCATGCATGTATTTATAAACTTCACCGCGCTGGCAGGATGTGACCCAAGATCAATATTTAAGCGCAGTTTAACAGGTTTCAATTCAGACTTCCTCTAGACTGGTTATATAACAAAAGCTAAGGAAACCAGTCTGTTCTGTCCAGTTATTTACCCATGGCTGGATAGAGAATAATTGGATTTATACCTCTCCCAAGGATATTTGTGCTAAGTGAAACTCATTTCTCCATGTACGTCCTTGTATTCATACGTGTGTGTCATTGTATGTGTGCGTTTATTTTTTCTTTCGTCTGAAGAAATTTCCATTCCTCACCCCGACAAACATGTTCTTTCTTTCTTTCTTTCTTTCTTTCTTTCTTTCTTTCTTTCTCTTTGTTGTTGATTATTTGTGTATATGATATTTGAGTATACATATTTCATATTGAGGCGGAAAATGGAATCTGACACTTGTAATAAAACTGGGAACTGACCTGAATTACAGTTTCTATCAATTCTTCTGTGGACTATTAGAATTTTTTTAGTATATTAGTTTAAAAAGAATCATTCAAAAAGATTGCAGAGAGGGTTCGATTTACAATGTAAGTAAAAGGCTAAATAAAACGTTAGCTTTGTAATAGTCACGCAAACTAAACTGAATCCTTTTCATTTTTGATTGTAAAAAGTAATCACCAAACAGTAAAACGCTAAACAGCGTCTTTTTTTCTTAGAGATTTTATCCTATGATTTTTTCCTGAAAAAAAATTAAACCACCTGTTGTAATTAAGTGTGTAATTTTAACAGTGACCCTGAGAGACACATAGACACACACACAGAAACACAGACAGACACACACACACACACACACACACACACACACACACACACACACACACACACACACACACACACACACACACATATATATATATATATATATATATATATAATGAACACATGAAAATAAACAATCGTTTTAAATTGTTCCCTAAATCAAAAAGTACTCAAATGCTTGGAAGCACTCTAGTATAAAATCTAAAGGAAAAAATTTTGCCTTTATTATTGTCTCATTTCATGTATAAACTATGCAATAAAGGATAAAATTATCAGATAACACACACACACACACACACACACATACACACACACACACACACACACACACACACACACAAATATATATATATATATATATATATATATATATATATATATATATATATATTCTTACAACGTATCATGAAATAATCATGACCAGTATAAGAAAGAGAATGATGAATGCAAAGATGTTGTTCGTATAAAATATTCAAAATGAACAAAGGAAGGAAGAAAATTCTTCATCATGGGAGAATGAGCTGATCTAGAAATGATCAAACGTCTTAAAAGCTATAATTGTCGATCTATTATAACAGATAAAAAGGACATACAAATGCGATAAAGATGACACAACCATGCTGTAAATTAGTTTAGAAGTAGTCGAAAAAAAGACATGACTGGCTATGAACAGTGTTCCTGTTTGAATTTTTCAAACGGCTAATGTTTCATTATGTGAGTATTTAGTTGGTTGGTTGGATAGTTTTATGGCATATCAACCTTTGTAGGTTATTTAATGCAAAATCCATTTTTATGAAAATAGTTCTATTTCAAACAATTCAGTTTGAGTTTAAATGTAAGTACAGTTTACTTGTTAAAAACATTCCTATTTCAAGCTATTCAGTTTAGTCAAACAGTTCTAATTCTGCTAATTCAGTTTAGTATAAGTACAAATTTTATTTACACAGTTAAATGTCAAAACAGATCTATATTAATCAAATCATTTTAGCGTAAGTAGAGTTTCAATGTCAAAAACAGTTCCATGTCAAATAATTCACTTTAGCACATGCAAACAGTTAAAATGTAAGTATGGTTTAATTGTGAAAAACATTTCTATTTCAAGCTATTCAGTTTAGTCAAACAATTCAGTTTAGTATAATTATGCCGTTAGTTTTATTTAACCCATAGATACGGTCCTATCAGGTGCTAACTCTACTGGCCAGAGTGCACCCGGGAGCAATGGCAATAAAGGAGTACTCCAGCGTTACTGGAACATCACCATCAGATTGTTTAGTGTCACATCCAGGACACTCGTGGGGAGGGGTCTTACCTCTCTGCAGAGAAGCAGTCGGTGTATTCTACAGCCCCAGCCGACTGGCCAAGAGCCATCTTTAGGAATACAAAATATTACAGACTTTGAAATTGAAAGGGGTCACGTAGAAGAGAGAATAAGATTTCCGAAAGCTAAATAAATCCCATTAGATGCTGGATATTTCAATTTTTGCAAATTAACGAAAGAAATTGAAAAAAGAAGGAAATATATGCGGGTTACAGAACTGAAAATATTTAGAATATTAAGGGAATTGTTGCATTTCCTATTTTTGATATACTTAGAACGGTCCTGTAGAGCTTGCTACCTCTGCCAAAATAAATAAATAAATAAACAAATGAATAAAGTAAAATAAATAAATAAATAAAAATTCAAAGAAGGGCTGAAACTATTCAAGTGAATGCATTGTTAAAATGAATTCAAATACAAAGGATTTTGTTAAGTATTCAGAACACTTATTTTTTCATCCCCAGTCAAAAAGTTAACACAATTGTGAAATCTCTGTGAACAGTAATGAAGGACGTACGATAGTTCTATATACATAATTTAAACATGGATCTATGATATTGATATACACCTATGGTAATCCTATAAACACCATCTAAACATGGATCTATGATAGTGATATACACTTATTATTGCTTTATAAACATCATATCAACATGAATGTATAATAGTGGTATGAACAGACGATAGTTATATAACTATCATATAACACTTAAGACGCGTGATAGATATATAAATGTATGACAGTGTTATAATCGTCAACTGTCAAATAGCAGTAAATAGAATCAATGACGTATCTGTATATGTTTTACTAAGATATAATGAAAATTAAGTGTGTTTGGACCATTAAATACGAATATATTCAATTGAAAAAAATTTTTTTTTTTCTTAAGATATATAATTGCTCAATTTAATTCTCAATGATGCATTCAAGTAAGGCAAAATTCTTTTATTTTCGATATTATAATATCATCTAGCATGCGAGTTATTAAAGCCCTGGAAGATATCTATTATTGTTCGAGGTAAAAAGCATATTTTTCTTTTTAAACCTCTTTGTGATTAGTGTATCGCTTTCACTCAAGCAAATATTTTAAAATCTGAAAACGCGATAATCAGTTGAAATAACACCAGAAAAAATTAATAGATAGGGTTCCAAACTTAAAACATTTTTCTCAGTGCATTTTGAAACTTTTGGTTAGGCATTGATATCCAAGCGTTAAATGCACTTCAAACTGGTTATTTTAATTCACTTTTTTTACTTCTTGGCTGATTCTGATTTTTATATAAGCATAGGCATTATGTCAAAAACGTTGTTTATTTTGATTGAAATCATCATAAACTGTCCACCATTCAATAATGCTATCATTCTATAAATGATTCAACTCTGTGACTTGTTCTAATATATTGACAGTTTAAAAGTCGGATAATGCGTAATCAAATTAACCAATTTACGACACTTACATTTTGGCGAGTTATGATCGTTGGATGTTTTCTTTGAACTATTGTTTTCTTTCTCTTATTGTAAACTTAGAATCTTCTTTATTTATAGTTAGGAGGATTGTCAATTGAAGTGTGTCGTCCAGAATGTTATGAATCTTTGAGAATGAATTTCCCATATCGAAAGTGACTTAACCATCGCTGACATATGACACATTAAATTATATTTCCATTAAATTGGTAAATATACTGCACCACATGTAAAACTAGTTAACCTTTTTTGATCTCTGAAAGCATTTGGTGTCTCAGGTGGATCAAATTTACATTTATTTTTTTCGTTCCCATCAGTCGAAAAACTATTTAATTTGACTCAAACATTCATTAAATAATATAGAGGTTGGTTTGTTCGTTTAATTGCATATAAACATTCGTGGGTTATTTAATGCTAAAGCAATCCTTCTAGAAGAACATCCATGTCGCTATTAAGCCCAGAGCTGAGAGGATAAGGGGGTTCATACCTTTCCCAAGGGTATTTGTCTGAAAGGGAATGTATTAGTACGACTGGAGTTCGAACTCGTTCACAACGATTCCGCAGTTCAGCGTTAACCGTTACTCCTCGAGAACACCCATAAATTTGAGATGATTAAAATAATATATATATATAGTATGTCTCTCTGTGGATGACTATATAGTCATCCACAGACAGGTTGTTTCGTTGTATCACAACTCTTTAGTGTGACTAAGCACGTAGGACACTTCAAGCTGGGGTTGAAACCCGCCCAACTCTACGTTAGGCTTTGTATCATACCACTCAGCCACCTGTCAATATACGTCAGCTCGGTAATGATAGGTCATTATGTACTAGCTTTTGTTTGTTTACATTTTGCCTTACAGGATATCAGAGTGCTCAATTCATTCCTTTGCCAGAGTACTCTACCGATATATATATATATATATATATATATATATATACAAAATGAATAAGTTGAAAGTTATAAGAAAACTGCCAACCCACCCTTTCCATCCTAATATAACGAGATAAATATTCGTGATGTGAATTTGATCCACAGTAATTCAACATCAGTCAAGTGAAAACTATATCTATTTCTTAGGCAAAATCTGATTAGATATTTGAACATAAAGAAACAATATATATATATATATATATATATATATATATATATATATATATACAAGGTCGTTCTATTACTCATTTTATTTTGGTTTTTACGGGTCGAGGGAGAAACTCACCTAATCATGGTTCATTAGGAACACATGTTGACACATTAAATCCATCTTGCCTGTAGTGATTTGTGTTCAGTTGAGTAATTATAGGTTATTACGCGTATATTTGGTTAAGATTGTAACGAAAATGAAACACATCGAATTTTGTGCCAAACTCGCGACAATGAAAGAGGTTAGCACATATTTTCTAAAAAATGTTTTATTAACATACTCCCCTTTACTCTTTGATTTCTTCGTTCTAATGGCATATAAAACTTCCTAGGTTATTAAATGACTATGCAATTCTTGTATAAGAAACGCAGTGATACACAAACTTAGCTATGAGAAAAACGGGGCCCATACCTTTCCAAAAAGTAATAGCTTGAAAGCGAATAGAGTTCGAACTCGCTCGCTATGACATCGTACCTCCACATGTTAGCCACTATTCCATGAGGAATCACCCTCCTTCAAATGCTCCATTGCTTCCAGGTAGAAAATTGTTAAGAACATGCAACTGACCATCACGAACCAATTAAAATGCTTTGTCAGCCGAACTTTAAAGGAGTGAAGACAAGCTCTTTGTCGATGAGTGGCTTCCGAGAGGAGCTAATCTGAAGGAGATAAAATTGATTTATAATTAATTTGATGATACAAATCTTTACATAGTCAGTTTTTTTAATTAATAAATTGACCTTGACGAGAAAAAAAGGCTTACTCACGTGTGCGTATTTGATAAAATGATATATCATATACGTATCTATATATACGTATATATAATGATAATATCTTATATATAATTTAATTTCATTATATATATATACCTATATCATAATCATCATGTCGTACCGCTAGCACGAATATCCCAGACCCTCTCACGCCACTTCTCCCAATCGTTCATCACCTCCAGCAGGTCTTCGGGGCTACATCCCGTCTCCTCACATAGCTGCTATATGTATGTTCGAGCTGGTCGTCCTGCTTTCGCTCGGCCATATGTGGGGGTCCATAGAAGTACATCACTTATGAGTTCGTCCCTGCTTCTCCCGCAGTGTGCTGCGTGTCTGGTTTGTCTAACGTGGATAGTTTTCGTGATGGGAAGCTGGTGGCCGTATAGTTGGTAACTTGTGGGATGTTGCCGCCAGGATTTGTTCAATATTGCTCGCAAAATTCTTGTGTAATTGCCGTCCAGCTTCTTCTCCAGCTGTTTAGTTAGCGTCCAAGTAGTGCATCCATACCACAGTATCGATACGACCGCTGCCTGGAAGAAACTGCGTTTTCATTAATATTTATGTACCCAGTTGGCAAAAAATAAAATTGAGTTGCTTTTTGATACGTTGTAAAAATGTCACTTCAGCGAGTAAAATTTGTAGGTTTTAATGTAATTTTTTTCTATTTTTAGAGTCTAATACTAATGCATTACTTAGATTGTTCATCTCACTTTTCACCAAAGAAGAAAAAATTGAATTATAGGAATCAGACAGAATGGTATACAATATAAACAGATTTTTGATATCTTGATAGTGACAACATAAAGACAGCCTTGTCAACTGTGGAAAATATTGATTAAAACTTGAACTTCCACAAGAAATACGGTTTCTCATCATTTAAAAGCTTTTATGAAAAAAGATGACCAAGGAAAAAAATGCTGCTCTGAGAGGTAAAAAGAAACCCAGACAAACTTGTCTAAAGAGTTAAAAAAAATGACGAAAGCATATACCGTTATCAAAAGCGAATGTCAAGATTTTGCAGCAGAAAACTGTAGTTTTGATGCAAAGTGGTTTAAGAGCAAATTACAATAAGCTGCGTCAAGTATTTTCTCTATATTGATGCTTCGGGGTGTTCTTAGAAGGTTAGTTGAAAGATTATTGCCAGAATGTCTGAAAACCACGGTTAAACATGTAAATTATGGAATAATGGCATGGAGATCTTTTGTCTTCAGAAGTTAGCTTACTCATTCGATACGACAAGCATATCAATGCTAAAGAATACATTATTATTATTGTGAAAGGACTTCAGTCAACTGTTGACAAATTGTTCTCTTTAGTAAAGTGGGCGTATATCATTTCAACATGATAACGCACTTCTTTATAATGCTAAATTTACAAAAAAAGTGGCTTTTTGAAAACTCATTACAAGTGATATTTTGTCCTGGACACAGTGCTGATTTAAGTACAATTGAAAATATTTCGAATATAACAAATATATAAAAATATGTATAAATATGATAAAACGAATGGTGTCAGTTAAGATGGTTTCTAATGAAGATACGATGTACGAAACAATTAAGAATGATTGGGTAAGTATTTCTTTTGAACAATATAAGAAACTGACTGACACCATGCCACATATAAAGGAATTTCTTTGCTAAAAAAATCCATCCCATATTTAATGCATTATTTTGTAGTTCTCTATTTTGTAGTTTATATCAATTCGTCCTCAATAAAACGATATATGTTGCCTGCTGGTTTATCATGGAAACACGCTGGGGCACGATGGGGCCATTCGTTTCTCTGTGTGTGGGTGCGAGTGAGCGCCTGTCAGAGGATTCCTTTGTCTGCTTTGGCGCGAAACCCACACAAAGGGCTTGCGCACTAGATTTCTTACAAGACCGGAAGAAGACGAGGAAAGGCAAGGTCCCAGGGCAGTCAATAGAAAAAAAGAGTTAGCAACTGTCAGGGAAAGGCGACGGTCAGAGAAAAGCGGCTGCTGAGCGAGGAAGTGGGAAGCCAGATCAGCGAGCGCGGGAGGAGGAGTCAGCGCTCCAAGTAGATGTGTGGGACATTTTGTTCGAGTACACGCTCGTGACAGACACGGAAGAATAGAATGTTAGAAAAGTGTCAAAAACTTCTCCCTTCTTACGCTTAGGGCTAACCCTAGTCCGTTCTTGTTTGTTCTTCTTTCTTCCACTCTCGGTTGTGTATTTTGTGTCTGCTGCATGTTTGTAAAACATATGAACTGCCCCTGGGCGGAGATGAGAGAAACCACTAGACTATCGAGAATGGCCATTAGCTGGTTTAGGAGGCTGAGATTGTGGAGATCGGCCAGCGGGCATATTGTCACAACGCTAATACTTATAAAACAAGTAAAATCTGAATAAGTTTTTTTCCATTTAGTAATATAGAATTGATTCATTTGCAAATCAATTTGTTTATCTTAGGGGATAATTTTTTTATCAGTTTAAAAAATTGTGTGCTATTTTTCAACAGCTTTTGAAAACATCTCTATTTTCATAAGCTATATAAATGTCTTACCACACACACACACACACACACATACATGCATATATATATATTTATATATGTGTGTGTGTGTGTTTGTGTGTGTAGATGGGCAGGAGTCTTTCATTTAAGCATATTTGATTAAACAATAAAGATAGATTTAGTCAATATAATTTTATAAATATACTTTCAAGTATCCTGTTAAGTGTTTAGGTCTCAGGTTGGAATTGGTCGAGGAAATCATCAAAATCTTAAAACCCATTCTATTTCAAAATCCAAGTTTCAAAAAATTATAGTTGAAAACACTACTATAATAGCACACGAAATTAATAAGGAACAAGTACAAATCCAAGAAGCCCTACGTATAAAAACAAAAGCAAAAAACTAAAATCAATAGAATTAATATTGAAAATCAGTACATTGTTTTGAAATCCCTTTTGTTTTTTTTTTAATTTTTTTGAATATTTCATATTTCTTGATAATGTTCTATTTCCATTGATAGCGTTCTGTTTTTGAATTCATCAGCATCATCATTTTATCCAGCAGTGCGTTTATGTAATTTTGTTATGTTATAAAAAACATAAAAATACTTTCAAACCTCTTTAAAAACACTCTTTTATCATGCAAGCAACCCGTGATAATGGTCTATGAAAGGTCCGAAAGTGCTCGGGACAATTTTGGTAAATTCATTCTCAAATTCCGACCTGAAACCAAGACACTTATCAGGAAACTTGAAATTATCTTGATAAAATTATACAGAAAAAATGTGTCTTTATCATTTAATTACAGATGCTTATATATATATATATATATATATATATATATATATATATATATATATATATATATATAAAGCAAAAACAGAAAATGCTAAAAGTTAATGAATTAAAAAACATGCTGTGTTTAAGTAAGTTCAAAGAGATTCTCTTATTTTCTTTGTATTTCTAGATGTGAGTTGCCTGAAAAGTATTCTAGAAAAATTAGCGCATTGAACGATCGGAGAAGAATGAATTAGTATTTTTCTGGTTGCCGACATATATTATTAAAGGGACTTGGAAAGTGATTTAGTGATGTTATTATGGATGAAGATTTGGTGTAGGAAATCAATAGTCTCGGAAGGATTTGAAAGGAAAAAGACATATGTTAATTATAACGCTGTCTGCATTTAAATGAACATGAAGTGAGAAGTTTTGTTGTTGATGTATTTGCGAATAAAACTGACCAACTAATACATGCATACTAAGGTAGAAATTCATGAAAAGAGATGTTTGTGAAGTGAAATAAAAATACAGAAAAAACTTTTTTCCGCAATATTCAAAGACATACTCTTATGTAGACACACTATCAAAGTTCACTGGCTATAATCTTAGGAAATGGACATGGCCAACCAATTTCAATTCCTGATCAATGATGTTTGAGACAAACATTAATACGCGACTAGCTAAGGCATGGACAGCTATCGATAGGCTATCGGTCAAATGGAAGTCACTTCCATATGACCGATAAAATGAAACGCAGTTTTATCCAAGCTGCGATCGTATCCATACTGCTGTATGGATGCACTACATGGACACAAATCAAACGTATTGAGAAAAAGCTTGACAACTATTACACAAGAATACTACAAGCAATATTAAGCAAGTCCTGGAAGCAGAACCCCACAAATCAGCTGCTGTACGGCCACTTACCACCCACCACGAAAACTATCTCAGTTAGACCAACCAGATATGTTGGACACTGCTGGAGAAGAAAGGAACAACACATATGCGACATACTCCTGTCGAACCAATGAGATGGACGAGCAAAGGCAGGACGACCAGCTAGAATCTACATACAACACCTCTGTTCTGATACAGGATGTAGCTTTGAAGACAATAGAGAGGGGTGATGGGAGAGGGTCAGAGAGAACCACATGACATGATGATGAATATCCTCGAGAAAGTTATGAATCAATCTATACTCCTTCCAGTTATTGTAAGATTGTAGGGCATACTTGGCTGTTTTACCTTGGTAGAGCAATCAGTTTTGGAAATGGAAAGGTCTGAATTCGAATCTGTTAACTTGTGTCATATCGTATTCGTAGTGGAGGTGTAGGTAAATATATATCAACACTCACCCAATCACTGGTATATATTTCTTTATATGTTTTGACAAAAACATGAACTTGACCGTCCGAGTACAAATACTAGATGAAGCTGTTTGTTTGACTTTCATGCTAATGTACTTGGGGAAAATATGGGCCCTTTTATTCTCCTTTCATCAACATTAAGTAAATAGTAGAGCAGACTCAGCTCTCTAAGACAGAAAAGAAATAGAATTCAAAACCAAAGAATTGATAGGCGTCTCTTGGGAATCATTTTTATTAAGTCTATGAATCATTATTTCAAAAGTCGTAGAGTATTAACGTTTTTTTTTCAGAAGGTTGGAAAATTTCCGTCTATCCAATGGCTTATCAAGGCTCGAAAAATGTTTTTGTTTATAATACTGAAAAGTATACTTTCGGTGGAAGTGGAATTGTAGGATATTTGATTTAATTTCATTTTCTTATTTTATTATTGATTCAATTTTCATGTTATGCGTTTTTTTTTTTTTATTTTGCATTTTATTATTTGTTATGATTTTTGTTTGGGAAAGGCATGGATGCAATTATTCTCCCTCCAGCTAAAGGTAAATAGTAGGGCACTCTAGGTTCTTCAGCCTTGTTGAGGCAACTAGTGTAGGAGAAGGAAAACTCTGAATTCAAACCTGTTAAACTTCGCTTAAGAATTGACCTTGTGCTATATCCTGCCCAAGCGGAAGGAGTGGTAAATATGGATTTTTGTTTTAAAATTTATTCATTTATCAATCCCTACAAATTATTGTTCGGAGAATCGGGAATATACTTCTGACACATTTTTCTACCATCAAATCACCCAAAAAGAGTTACGTTAACTTTGGAACGAATCCCCTTGGAAAATATATGAATCATTTATCCCTTCAGCTATCAGTTGAGTAACGCCACTATTGTTCAACTACAAAGATGGCTTTGGAATGAATAACCCGCAAAGGGTGATATGCCATTAAGGAAAGAAATCGTTATGATTCCTTTTCATATATATATATATATATATATATAGCCACACTGAAGAGTTCTGATAGAACGAAACAGTCTGTCTGTGGATGACTATATATATATATATATATATATATATATATATGTATAAGTCTGTTTGAAAATTCATGGATTCATGTACATACACAAACAAACAAACGCATATATATATATATATATATATATATATATATATATATATATGTGTGTGTGTGTGTGTGTATGTGTGTGTGTGTGTGTGTGTGTGTGTGTGTGTGTGTGTGTGTGTGTGTGTGTTTGTCTTCATGCGTCTCCCTCGGTTTATATATACATACATACACGTACACATAAATATATGCATAGATATCTACATTCATATATGCTTAAGTATATGGGCACATATACGTTGGCATAATCACACCCACACACACACACACACACACACACACACACACACACACATATATATATATATATATTAGGACTTGGGGAAAGTCCGAGTTGCGAACAAGTTGTAGAATTACATTCACTTTCGGACAAATACCCTTGGAAAAGGTATGAACACTCTTATTCCCCCAGCTTTATGTTAAATGATTCTAGTTATTTTCATATTCAAGAATAGATCTATCATTAAATAATGTATGAAGATTGATATGTTATTGAACAAAGAAAGCAAAGCAAACCAAAACAAAACAAAACAAAAAGTGTGACTGGTTCAGAAGAAACCTTCACCGCTATAAGTAAAATCGTCTATGCAAGTATTTACCGGTTCACATCTTTAAGTGAAATGTTGAACAATTATTAATCGTCTACGACCGGAAAGCCTAAAAATAATGTTAGTATATAAAATGTATGCAGATAATTCAATTTCAGAACAAATGATAGTGATATTTATTATATAGGGCATCTACCAAGAAATAGAATTCCCAAAAGATTATTTAACAAAACGTATTTAAGGGGTGTGGTCTTCGTGGCTTAGTGGTTAACGTGCTTGACTGTGGCATCATAATAAGCGAGTTCAAACTTCAGTCGCGCTATTATATTCAATTTCGGACTTATACTCTCGAAAAAGGTTTGAACCTTCTTATCCCCCCCAACTTTGTGCTTGATAGTACCGCAACTGTTCTTCTACAAATATGATAAGATGGAGAGCCTACCTATAAATAATCTCCGAAAATGTCATTATTCACGATCAGCTCCAGAATCTCACGATGGTATCATCATCAAGTTTAACGCAGCAAAACTTTATAATCCGAGTTTGAGACTTTTTGGACACAATGTGCTCATCTTTGAAGAATGTAATTTGTCCACCATCTTGAGTCCTACCAGCTCCTCCTCAGAACACAAGATTTTTGTTTTACCATGTTCATACGATAATCAGTTAAAAATCTACCAGAGAGAGACCCTGCTGTGTAATTGTTAAAAAGTAGAGTGTGGTATGGCATTTGGAACTCCATTCGCGCTATTACGTTCACTTTCCCACAAGTGCCTAATAAAAAATGAAGAAAGGAATAAACCGCCTTATTTCTCCATCTATGGGTTAAATACTACAACGACTGTTCTTTTACTAGGATGCATTTAGCATTAAATAACCCACAAATTTTGATATGCCAGTAGATAAAGAAACCAAAGCATTATAGAAAACGTTTCAGAAAATCAATACTAATTAGATATTATATTAAAAATTGATAAAAGAAATGTGAAATGTATTTATGTAAATATTTAGATTCATCACAGACCATTAGCATCGAAAAAGAAAATCTGGAGTGTATTTGTGCTCGTTTTGTCCCAGTCATTTTGCCTTTGCACTTACTGCCGTTTATAAGAAATACGTTTTGACCTATTTCCCAAACTTTCCTCTCCAGTAACTTCTTACCTGTCTTCCTTGTTGATTTCTGTGGGCTGTGCTGGTAACTAGCAGGAACGTACTGCAATTATTTTTCTGATGCTAGAGAGAGAGAGAGAGAGAGAGAGAGAGAGAGAGAGAGAGAGAGAGAGAGAGAGAGTTCTTAGTGAAATGGTCTTCGTCGTTGGAAATAGAATCGGTAACTGAATTCAAATCCTACACAAGGTTGCTTGTGTTTCACTTGGGGCCAATATCCTTGGGAAATTCATGAATATATATCTCCTTTCTCAAACAATCGGTAAATAGTGAAGAGGACTGGATGAAAATTCAGAATTTAAACCAATTGTATTCCACTTAAATTTGATCTTTAGTCACATCCTGCACCTGGTAGAGGGGTTGGGTAAATGCATGCTAATGATCTCCCATTAGTGTTAACTTTGGGCAAACTTTCTTTTGGGTATTTAAAAATTGATACAAACCATTAATATGGTAACGATTTATTACAGAGACAAGTGCAATGGCAGTCATTTTTAACACGTCCTGTAAAAAAGCCTGCTTTGAGCTAGAAACATCAAATCAATGTTGTTTAATTGTTATTATATCTGCTTTCTGTATATGCAATTTTTTGAGTTTCTTATCTCAGAAAAAACTATAATCATATTAATGGGTTGCAGCTATTTTGAGACAGTTTTGAATGATTTTGTCTTCAAATAAGTAGTGAAGCAAAATACGTTTCCTCCCTTGTTGAATGCATTGTGATCGAGGAAAAATAGTTGTTATCGTATATTATTTTCTAATCTGTTACAAAAAAATAACACATTATTATAATTAATAATGTTATTTGCAGTGACATGTTTCCCATGTATATTGAAACACCCAGTATGAACGATGATTTATTGATTGAACGGTTTTGTTCTTATTTTCTTTTTATACATAATTTCCTCCTTTGGTTCTGTATTTTATGAAACAACAATAGTTGATCAAACAACAGTCGGTATCATCATTATTTAAGTCCTGATGATGGTTTATTAAAACTGAAACGTTATAGCGTGACTTTCTTTCGCAATAAATTCATCCCTTTGGTTATTTTCTTTCGGTTTTTTCACACACACACACACACACACACACACACACACACACACACACACACACACACACACACACACACACACATATCTATACACACACACACACACACACACACACACACAAACATATATATATATAAATGCGGGTGTGTGTGCGCGCACGAGCGTATTTGCGTGTGCGTAATAGCTGCATAACAAAGGAAAATGTAATATTTATATTCTGACGGGATTTGTTATAAAGAAAAAAAGATTTTGTCAATAAAATGTGAGTTGAGGAGATAGTGCTGATAATCATGTAAAAATCTACAATGTCTATTTTTTTAAAAATGTTTATTCGGTATTCTTTTTGGGAAAAAAAAATCTCACAAAATAACAAAGAAAGAACCAAAACAAAATAAAATTAATATAAAAAAGAAATCTAGACACATCATTTTGAAAATAAGATTAAATTCAAATTGTAAATTAATTACAACAACATGAATTCGTAATTGGCAGTGAAAAACTTTGTGTTCTTCCAAGTGGATTAAGCTTTCTGTTCCTGAGTAGCTATGAAAGTGAACTAGTAATTAATCACAAGTGTCTCTAAGTGATGTATGCACTTTACATTCCATAGGCACCCTGTGTGGAGTGATTATTTGAAAGCTAGGCTAAAAGAGCATTGTCAGTGATAAAGATTCCCGTTCGGTGCCTCATACTTCTAACCAGATGCCTAAATTACGCTTAATAAATTATTTATCTTTACACGAAAAACGTCAACACTGGACACCAGTTGAGGCATAAACCCAGGGACGGATTTGCGAGACTAGTTAAGTAAAAAAAAGATCATAAATCTAAATTAAAACTGCAAATATTCAATCAATCTATTTTGCTTTTGTTCATTTATTAGTGCGTGAGTCTATGTGTTTGTGTTTCACTATGTGTGACTGTTTATCCATGCGGGTTTATACATACATACATACATGCATACATACATACATACATAAGGCCGAGCAAAAGGAGGACGGCCAGCTCGAACATACACACAGCAGCTCTGTGAGGATACGGGATGTAACCCTGAGGACCTGCCAGAGGCAATGAACGATTGGGAGGAGTAGCGAGAGAGGGTCAGGGATATTCGTGCTGGCGTTACGTCATGATGTTGATGATATATATATACATATATATATATATATTAGTAATTTACTTACATGACAGATGAAACTTTGATTAGTGAAAAAGATGAAATGCAAAAGAAACTGTGTCGCTCGTATCTGAGAAATATCCTTTTTGGCATGGGAGTGACTTTCAAAATATATATAAATATATATATGTATATATATATATATATATATATATATATATATATATAATTTTCGTTATTGCTTATAGGAAAAAGTATATGGCTCGATTCCAAAGCGTTATGATCTCGGGCCATTTAATATTTCTTGGTACATAAACTTTGACTCTTTTTTAAAAAATGGAAATTCATATATTTTTTTTATTTCTTATATTATATTTTACGCGGAAAACTAACGATATTAAAGTGCAATGAGTTCATTATTAAGGATGATGATATATGTAAATATGCATTGAAGATTTTCTTTAATAAGTTTCTTTTTCTGTGGAACAAGCAGTATTCTGACCGGATCACTAATGCCTATAGAGTTGGACTTTAATTTTGTCAAATTAATTGAAGATTTTTAATTGTTACAGGAGTCTTTATTTTCAGTCATAATCAATAATATTAGAAATATTTTATTTACAATTGACTTCAAGATATTCTGCATGTTCAAGATATTCTACATGACCGATGCATGTTCGAGCTTGAGATTTGATGAGTCTTAGCTCTCGTCAGAAAGAGCGTTTGTAATGGTTTGTATCTAACAACAGCATCAACAGTAGAAGTAACATCAACAGCAATAATAATAAGTGCTGACACAACATAGGTTACGTAAACAGACTGGATATGTCTAGAAAAGAAGGAGGAAGAGGACTCGCTTTCAGGATCGCGTTGATACATCGATACGACGAGGACTACAAAAAAAAAAGCGAGGATAAAACCACCTGAAACAATTCAAACAGCACAAGCCTCAACAGAACAAAAATAACCAAAAAACAGAAATGTTAAGAAAACAACTTTAAAGACGTTTCCAGCAACAAACAAGCGAAATCTCACACAATAAAACTTCCACCTGGCTAAGAAAGGGAAACCTAAAGACAGAAACTGAATCTCTTCTGATAGCAGTACAAAGCAACGCCACATGCAAGAATATACTAGATTCAACAGAATAACATAAGTAAATTATGTGGTGATTGAGATGAAATGATCAATCACATAATAAGCGAAGTCAGTAAATTAGCACAAAAAAGTATAAGACTAGATGTAAAACTCTCAAATTTGTGAAATAATAATAATAAGCGAACACATAAAATTAGCGCAAAAAGACTTCCATACTATACATTAATGGTGGGGAAAGTGATCCAATGGGAATTGTACAAGAAAAAAAAAAAAGAAAAAGAAAATGAAATTTGACCGTACGATCAAATTTTATATGCACAAACCAGAATCTGTCCCTGAGAATGATACGCACAATGTTCTCTGGGATTTTCAGATACAAACAGATCACCTAATCCCGGCCAGAAGACCAGACCTAGTAATCGTTAGAAAAAAAAGTGAATCTGCCAAATAGTAGACTTTGTATTTACAACGGACCACAAAGTGAACATCAAAGGAAATAAATAAAGAGAACAGTTCTTAGATTATGCCAGAGAGCTAAAAAAAAAAAAAAGAAAAGAAAAAGCTATCGAAGGTGAAGCTGATGGTGATAACAATTGTAATTAGTGCGCTTGGAACGATCTTCAAAGGCTTGGCAAGTAGACTTGAGGAGTTAGGAATCAGAGGACAATCCGAGACTATCCAAACTACTGCATCACTGAGATCGGCCAGAAAACCGAGAACAGTCCTGGTGAGCTAAAAAGGCAGGGAATCACTCAGACTTGATTAAAAGATCATCAGCTTACGCTGGTGTGAAAAAAAAAACTTGCAAAGTGTAATATAATGATAAAAAAAAATGGCAGCAAAGATGAACTTCTCATAAACAAGATGATCATGGAGAATTGTCGACTCGAATAGAAAAATATAAATATGGCTTATATTGACTTCAAGAAATCTTTAAAAAGCGTACCTATTTTAAAGATATCCTTAATTCTAATAACATTTTTAAAATACTAAATGGGAAAGTGTCATACTAACCCCAGATTAATCCATGAAAAAGGCGTGCTTGAATCTTATAATTATAACAGCAATGATAAAATATTCCAAAGAAAGTCACGTCCACCTCTTCATTTTTGTATAGCACTAATAAATCTCTCCATAAAAACTAAAACTACACACTAAGGATATAAAACTATTTAATCTAACTAGAATTGACCAACAAAATAACCGTAACAGGTTTAAAGAAATCATTTGATAATGTAATTGAGTGAATGCAACAGTTAGTAAATGCACATGAGAAGCAAAAGAAAATATATTCGATCAGTAAAGAAGGCAATAAACTTGCTTACATTTTCGACCTCAAACAAAAAGAAACAGACAAAAAAGGTAAAACAATAGAGGTAGGGAAACTTAAAAAAGAAGAAAAACCACCAGAACTTAGTCATTTAAAAATCCTCATGTCGCGCTATCAGCATGGATATCACTGACCCTCTCTTGTGACCTGTCTCTATTGTCCATCACTTCCGGTAGGTCTTCCAGGCTATATCCTGTATCGGCACAGAACTGTTGTATGTAGGTTCTTGCTGATCATCCTGACTTTGCTCGTCCATGTAAACGGGTGCTGCCTCCAGGACTTGTTTAATATTGCTCGCAGCATTCTTGTGTAATTGCCATCAAGCTTTTTTCTCTATACGTTTAGTTAGCGTACATGTAGTGCATCCATACAGCAGTATCGACACGAACGCTGCTTGGAAAAAACTGCGTTTCATTTTTTCGGTCAGTTCTGACTTCCATATGACCGATAGCCTATCGTTAGCTGTTCATTCCTTTGCTAGTCGCGTGTTGATGTTTGTCTCGGTTAATGAGACACTGCTTCCTAGGTAGGTGAACTTATCTACTAGTTTCAGAGCGCTACCGTTTAGTATGGAGATGTCACCTCTTTGAATAAAACACATATTTTCCATCCTGTGTGCATTGACATTGACGCCTATTCCTACTGTCACGGCTGACCTCAGAATAAAAGTGAAAGAATGTGAAAAGAAGGATAAGTACCTCGACCTTGCTAGAGAACTGAAAAAACTATGGAACATGATGGCGACAATGGTGACTGGTGCTTTTGGCACAGTAACTAATGGATTATTAAAGGGCCTGGGTGACTTGGAAGTTGGCGAACGAGTGGAGACAATCCAAACGACAGCATAATTGAGAACGGCAAGTATACTGAGAAGAGTCCTGGAGACTTGAGGAAACTTGCTGTCACTCAAACACCAGTGAAAAACCATTAGATAACGCTGATATGAAAAACTCTAAAGGAGTAAATAATATTAATAATAATAATAATAATAATAATAGTAATAATATCCACTGGGAATTGAGCAAGAAGTTTGCATTTGACTTTATGAAAAAATGGTATATGCACAATCCAGAAGCCGTCTTAGAAAATGAGACGCCCAAAATTCTCTGGGATCTTGAGATACAAACAGATCATCTAATCTCGGCCAGGCGACCAGATCTAGTGATAGTAAACAAACAAGAAAACCCGTAGTGAACTTTGGTGGAGTTGACCGTCGCGGCTGACCACGGGGTAAAAAGCAAAAATAGTGATAAGTACCCAAATCTTGCCAGAGAACTGAAAAAAATGAAAGTGACGGTGATGCCACTTGTAATTGGTACGCACGGTACAGTCCCCAATGGTTTGGTACAGGGACTGGAAGACTTGGAAATAACTATTCCTCCGAAACCAAGACCTGAAAAAAAGCCAAGGTGGAGACGGTAAAAGTAAATGAATTATTGAAACTTATGCCAACAAACAAGATCAGAGAACTGAACGGAAAAAAACTCGTCAGTGATAAAATAAACATTATCTAAAGGAACCCGAAAAGGAATACATAATTTGGGTGAGAAATAAGGATAGAAGGACAAATAAGAAAGCGACATCAAGCGAAACTAATAAAGAAGAATATTCTCATAAAAACCAAGTGAAATGACAGCATTCCTAATAGTGAAATGCAGATAAATGCGAAAACATGACAATAAGAAATAAATCAAAAGATATTGGTGAAAGAAGGGAGATTCAGAAGGTACCTCGATAGGGTCTATCAATATTGTTAAAACACGACCTTCCAAAATAACAAAAGAAAATTGGTGGAGAGTGAATCAGGACGAGACAACAATGGACGTCAACAAAACAAAAATAATGTAAGTAAAATATGGAAACGAAAGAACATAAAAGAAGTACTGAATGGATAAATAACATGAACAAAGAATTAGAAGAAGGCCCCAAGGTGAACATACAACTGGACTCAATAAGGACTACCCTTAAGAAAATACCAAATAGGAAATCACGAGGCCACGACTACATTCATGGATTCTGGTTTTAAGAATTCACTTACATCCACGATATATTAGTTTTCAAACTGATTGGTTTGGTTTGGTTTCTTTGTTTAATGCCATATCAACGCTTGTAGGTTATTTAATGCCAAAGCAATTCTCCTAGAAGAACAGTCGGGGTATTATATAACTCATAGGTGGGAGGATAAGGGGCTTCATACCTTTTCCAAGAGTATTTGCCTTAAAGTGAATGTGGTAGCGCGACTGGCGTACGAACTCGCTTACTACGATTCTGCAGTCCATCGCTTTAATCATCACCCTACGAGGACACCCGTTTTTCAAACTGAGTAAATTCATATATGAAGCAGGTATACCTTTTGGCAACTAACACCTATTACCGTTATGGTGTGTGTCCTAAGCTTCTAAAAGAGACAATCATCATTGCTGGTTCAATCCTGACTGCAGGCGAGGAGCAATACTGGAATAATTAGCACTTATACTCGTTTATGGTTAATGGAATCAGAACTAGTGACGCCCGTTGATTAAATAAAGGACGGGGTTCAAAGTTCCGTGTAGGCTCCCAAGTTCGACGAACACCTGAAGAAGTCCGAAGGACATATCGGCCGAAACGTTCGGAATATAACAATAAAGATGAAGATAATAGTCCCAAAAACCTGAATGATAAAAATCAACAAGCTTCGTCTCAAAAATTCAGACCACTAATTAGCATATAAAACTCAGTTAATAGAGCAAATAATGTATTTCAAGTTCCAGTTACCAAAGGAAGATCTTCAGATCAGAAAAATATACTTGGATACAATAAATTAGCAATTTCATTTTCTGAAATTAGGTAGCCACTTTGTCGTTAGTCTGATGCCGTTTACACGCAATTTTCCTTCCTCACTCAGACTTTCTATCTGTAAAATATCTGAAAATTTAAAATATCATAATCTGTTATTTAACATTTTTTTTATAAAAAAATAAGATTTTAAAAGCAATTTTTATTTGAGCATATATATATATATATATATATATATATATAAAATTAACTTAAATCGCGAGTCGAAAATCTTCTACTAAAGTTTCACCTTATCGGATCATCAGGAAGCCTAACAGGCTTCCTGATGATCTAAAGTGAAACTTTTGTAGAAGATTTTCGACTCGCGATTTAAGTTAAATTTATAATTAGCTCCACTTGTGTTGAGCACTTTTGTAGTTGTAGCATTGCAGGATTCGCGGAAGGTTTTTAGTTTTCTTTTCACCACTGACTGCGTATCCGTTGATTTTTTTCAAGTGGTCGGATGAGGTTGGCATTTACTTTCTTTTTGACCTATAATTTTTTTCTTTTTCCCCCGGGTGGTGATTCGAGATACTTTTATCTCTTGTTCCTGGCGGTTTTTTTTTTTTTTTTCTGGTACTGTGAATGCTGGTAGATATTAGATTAGTAAATATGCACACACACACACACACACACACACACACATATATATATATATATATATATATATTTGTGTGAATGTGTATGTGTGTCTGTGTGCATTGAAGTAAAAATTAAATCATATTTAGAATATAAAATTCAGTTATATGTGTGAGTAGTTTTAAAAATTTATTTTGTAATTTGTTCCCTTCCAAACTCAAGTGTAAAAGTTATACATGCAAGTTTATTAGGTTTTAGATTTTATTTATCTAAACCTTCCCATAATTCAATGTAACAAATGCTTACTCCTGAGCTCAAATGTATTTAGATAGTTACAACGATATTATCGAAAGAATTGTTAATTCTTTTATATGTGTTAATATATTTGCCCAATTTTTAATTTTTTTCCTTTCAAAAGGAAGAGTCTCAGAGGAAGATGATTTAATGATTATTGTTATTGGAATATATTGCAAACGAGCGAAGTTAAAAGCTCTATGAATCTAACTTTCATGTAAATTTCCTAGTAAAAGAGATGAAAGCCTCTCTTCTATATTTGTGGTTGGTTGGCTAGGCCTTTTAAATTTCATACGGCATCAGGTCTGGGAGAAAAGAAATAAGAACGAACAGAAAAAAACACTAATAAAATGGGAAACAGAAATGGGAAGGAAAAATAAAGGGATAGAGATTTCGAGCGACAAATCCAGGAGATTGCAAACAATAAGATATGTTAATGGTTACGAAAGGAAAATCTTCAGAAAGAAACTGAGTCAGTTCTAATAGCAGCTCATGACTACGCTATAAGGACAAATTATATTAAATAGCCTCAAATAAATCGACGAAACAGTCGACAAGACCCAGTGCCCGAAACGAAAGACTAAATACTGAAACACAAGAGACCCCGAAATGAATTAAAACCCACTATAATGAAAATCGAAACACTGCAAATTCCAACACCACAAATCAAATGTTATCACTGGAAGAAAACCTAATGGTTGAGTTAATAAAGAAAATCATGACTGAAAAGAAGACATTACCGTCCCTCAGGAACCAAAACTGGAAAAATATCCAGGTTGAAACCGAAAGTTTAACAAATTATCAACAAATATCCCAACGGACAGCAACAACGAATTAAACGAGTTAATTTACGTAGGAGCTAAATTAGCCTGTGATTAAATCGGAGCTCAATAAGAATTTGAGCATAAATACAAAACCTAGATGAGAAATTAGGCTAGATGGAGGGGAACAGAAATTGTGACAGCTAGTGAGTATGCTTAAGAAGACAAAAATCACTGGAATCTGTTAGGATGAAAAGATAAAAAATACAGCTGACAAATCTGACAATGAAACTTGAAGAGATAAATCAAGAGATATTGTTGAAAAGAAGAAGACGTAAAAGATATCGAGACCCTGACCCAATCAAAGGAGGACTTTACAAAATAACGAAAGAAAATTCTATCAACAAGTAGGTGGAGAATGCACGTGAATATACCAACAACCGGATGTAAAGCAAGCCAAAAAGTTTTTTAGAAAAATATGTGAATAGAAAGAGCATAATATGAAGCCCAATGGATTACAGGAAAAAAGAATTACTTGAACTCAAAGAAGACCCTAGAGCAATAATTCACCTGAAATTGCTAGGAGCAACACTAAAAAATTCCGAATCGAAAACGCTAAGCTATGATGGCATACGTGGATTCTGATTTTTTAAATTCACGTCGTATTTCAGCTTAGATTTTAAAAAATACAAAATAAATAACACAGCAATACAAACATGGCTTAAATGAATAAATAAATGGAAGTTGTAGATTAACTAAAAACAGCTACACTGAATATAATACTTTTGATCTTTCTACCAAAGAAATTGAAGGAGAAAAACATTAACGCCTATTACTCTGCAATGAAGTCAGTTGTAATTATTGATCTTTTTACGATATAAAAGTTATTAAAGTAAATGTTGATTTTAAAACAGTCCATTCCTTTGTCATTATCATTGAAAATTTGTTTCTGTATCTTTAGATAAAAAATTGAGTTTTTTTCTTTCTTCCAAGCAAAAATAAGAAATGCCTAAAATTGATTTTTTTTTAATTGTAGGAGTTTTTCTAAAATAGAATTGAACACTTTTCGACAGTACGCAATCGGTGTGTTGCCATATGATGAACTTGTGTGGCTGTAAAAAAAATATCAACTGCATGAATAATATTTAAAGGGAGATTAACACCTCATGTTTATATCCGGACTTACAGAAAAGTCACGTTAAAAACATGGGCTTCCCCTAGTTTACCTAAGTTAAGTAGCAATGAGCCTGCTGAAAACATAGATTAGTGACCACTGAAACTTGTTAGGAGACTTTAAAATGTTTGGTAAATGTTAATATGCTGGTCGGAATGTGTGATATTCATATACCCGCTGCTTGTTTAGTAACTAAATTACTATAGGAGGGAACAGAAACCAAAGCTTTGGTGATTGTCACATGTGAGTAATTTTTCTATCTGGTTCAAAACCAAACAAAACGTAACGAAATCATATTGCTGGTAAGACAGAAAAACGATAGTTCCTAAATATTTAATATACACTCAGTGAAATCTGGACTCTGAGTTTTATACACAGATAACATATTGAAAGTGATAAAATGGCGGGATTAAGACAACTCATTCAGCCTTTTATCTTTAACAAAAAAATCAAACCATAACACTTTGGAATGACTCTTTATATAAACCCAATAATACATTTTCTAATTAATTCACAAGTATCATAAGAGTTTATTTTGGCTTGGGTCTTTGGGTATTAAAAATGTTCTTTGTTTTCCTATTGGCCGAAACCCAATCCTGATTCTTTGGCTTTGCATCAACTTCAAAAAAGTTCATTGTTCAGTTTTCTCATACACTTCCGCTTGAAATAGACAGGAAATTAAGGGACTCTACTTTCTTTATGTGGCTAGAAAAATCAATATCTTGAATTTGAGAAATCGAACTAGACATTTACATCGATTTTAATTTAATGTTTGTGTATAGACATATGCAAAATTAGGTACTGGCAAGATTCGTTCAATGGTAAAATATCAAAAAACAAATATAATTAGGAATAATTTTCGAGGGTAAAGTCGTACGAATTCTTATCAAACTATAAAATATCTAGATAATTTCTGTTGAAAGTTGTGATCAAATATGTTTTATAATCCTAAGAAAGTGCCGATGAAATTTTATACATTGTACGCGTCAAATTGCCCATTTGACTAGTTTTATTGATATATCATTCTTTGTGTCAAATTTTGGGTGGATGTGATAATCAATTTTGTCAGACTTATTTTACTACATTGGCAAATTGCCGAGATTTGAGTGATGCTAAAACTTACTAGGTAGATGTTTAAATGTAGACTTTGTCGACTTAAGCACAATGTTAAATCATATCCTATTCATAGCGGAACTAAATTAGGGAAAATTCCCTCAGTCTCTTCTACAACTTTAGGAGATTATTATTATTTCTTGCAAGTTTTTCATATCAGCGTTAGCTGATGGTTTTTCACAAGAGTCTGAGAGACAGCAAACCTTATCAAGCTTCTAGGAATCTTCTCATTATTCTGGTCCATCTTAATGATGCCGTAGTTTTAATGGTCTCAACACGTACTCTGGTGTCTAACTCTTCCAGGTCAGAAAACCAATCTTTCTTTGACATCATTCAAGCTTGGTTAACAAGCATTTGGCTTGTATTAAATCTAGCGAATTCTCCCCAAATTTCTATCATTCTTTTTCTATACGCTCTTTGTGTAGGATTGCTCTAAAGATAATAGTGAAGTATGTTGTGTTGTCTTCTTTGATTCATCCTTTCATATGGTGTCTCTGAGTTAAGAGGTTGCATTACTTACTGTTTGTGAACCTGAAATTGGGATTGCTATCAAGGGAGCACCTATCAATCATGGCACCCAGACGTGTTGTTTGGTTCCATCGTTGAATTATGTTTCGATTTGTCATTTTTCATGGGTAGCTTATTGTACCTGTACCAAAATCTTCGTTTTTTTATTTACTACACTCCTGTTACAGATGTGGCCAGGTACTCTTAAAAGCAAGAGGACACAAAAAATGAAGAAAAAATTAAAAACATTTCAAATTTGCCATGTTTTAACTTAGGTAAATTTCATCGGTCAACTTTTTGATAACTATTCGTTTTATATCTTCATTTCTTATTTATACTGTTACATTGAGCTTAGAATAATTTTTAAGTGGTATCATTTAGTTGTTTAAATCCCGACTAATTTCGTGGCATTTGTTTATTTGGATTTTTGCTTAGCCTTTCTTGCGTGCTATATTATTTATACAATCCCAATCAGCTCCTGGTTATCGATTTTAACCACGTAACTTGGAAAAGGGAAAAGTACCCTTCTATAACTACCGTTACTTCATTTTTCCAACATTTTTCTCTCCTCAACAGCATATACAAAACTTAAATTTAACATTTAAAAGCTAAACATTAAAATCTTACTTTCATAGTGAAGCAGATGTTTTTAAAATATTAAAAAAATTTCAGCATTTCAACAAATTAAAAGATTAAAGTACTAGGACCACTTCAATATGGGCGTTCCTTGTTTCTCTCTTCTCCTGGATGAATGAATATTTCAAATTTTGTTGTTAAAATAATTCTTGTTTTATGGTTTGAGAAAGGGGAGATAACTTTTCGAAATTTTTTTTTATTATGTTACTTTTGTTTTTTTTATTTTAGCTTCTTTTTAGAAGCTAGAATTTTTGGGTGATTAATTTTCAAAGAACAACAACAAATGTATCCACACCTACCTCGTTTAGATTGAATAAACATAAAAGTCGTCTCTATCCTTTAGTTTTGATTTAAAAAAAATCAAAATAACTCAAGTGAATACATACAAGTGTGCAAGATATTTCAAAGAGCTGAATTCGCGCATTAACGATGAGATTTTTATGTATATTGACATACATAAACAACAGATCTGGTCTGATACTTTTAACATAAGCTGGCCTTTCATCAGGTACTTTCGACAATAATTTTCTTATTTTCACTAATGTTATATCTGAGTATTATTTGCTTTTCAAACGCTCTGTTCTTAAAAATCGTTTGCTTCCTCTTCTCTAGAGTGTTCTACAACCATTTAAGAAGTTTTCTTATTCGTGTAGCATAGTCACCGATGGTTTTTATATCACAAACTCGCAATTCAGCTTAAGAGTTAATTCCTAGTAACTTTATCCTCTCTGAGGCCGTGGAATCAGGTGAAAAAAGAATTGGTTTGGTTTTAGGGCATATTAATCATTGTAGGTTATTTGATGCCGAACCCTCTTTATATATATATATATATATATATATATATACATGATTTGTAAACACATTTTATCGATGACATCTTTTTAATGAGCCTAAGCTCATTCTTTTACACACAGGGTTCCAAGTATTCCGATGTGTTGTAACGTACTGTTTGCATACAATAAGGAGGACAGTAGGCTGTAGTAAATCACACTTTACTGCTCGACACCGTGCAGTGACAGCCTGGCTTAGTCTCAGCTTGCTGCTCCTCGCTCTAACCTCATCGCTCTTGGCTCACACATTCCCCTAGGCTCACAGCTCACTCACTGCTTACCGCTCCTTAGGTTACTCAGTCACTTGCTAATTCCGGAGAAAGCTCACTGAATTTATCAGCATGAGACTCATATGACGAGGTTCGCTCGAGTCAGACCCGTTGAAGGCTCATTGTATATGTCGTACGTCCCACCAACTGGACGAGAGTGGTATAATGCCTTTTTTATGTAGGTCCGGGTGCATGACTGTTGCCCAGATACATCCGGTGGCTCCAAAAATGCTTTGGCATTTCCCTAAGAAGAGGCGTATCAGGCGCCAGACAATAAAACTAACCTCTCTGAAGATGGTTAGAGCCTGGAGTGACGGCTCCCTGAGACTCGAGAAACACCGGTCTCAGCGAACGTAGTAACTTTCCACCTTATATTGAGGATGGACCTCTCCATCCAACACAATTTATCACTAACAATTAAATAAAACATCAGTCATTTGTTTATACACATTGTTAAATGATTAAATAGTTCTATTTTGAACAATTCAGTTAAGCATTTGTAATTTGTTTACACACAGTTTAAATGTAAAACCGTTCTATTTGACCCATAGACAGAACCCTATCAGGTGCTACCACTCTAGGAGCGATGGCAATGAATGGATACCCCACATTCCCCAAAGCTCCAGCATTACTAAAACCTCACTATAAATTGTTTAATGTCATAAACAGGATAATCATTGGGAGAGTGTTACCTTCTGCAGAGATGCAGTTGGTGTATTCTACAGCCCGATCCAATTGCGCACAGGTGAAAATAGATGACCAACACAACATTGGAACCTAAACTTGTCATATTTTTGATTTGTTCATCATTCTTCATTTCTGTGAGTATTTGTCTCCTCATACTCCAGCCAGCATATGAGGGGAAATCAAGAAATCTCTTGTTTTACATTAGAATTTACAGATTATTCGACCCCCATTTCTATCTCGGATGATTAATATCCTCTTACCTTCGTTACTACTTAGATGGCTGACCGCTGGTGACCTCGATTAGACACTTTGAGGTGGTGCTAAATCAAACATATTATGTTACACCTAGCTCACTGTAAGAGATGCTGAACTTCGTTAACCTGTCTTCCTTTCGCCAGATGAGATCTTCTATAAATCATTCGCGGCTGGGTAACATTTGCTTATGATGTTACCTTAGACAAATCTTTGCTTTGGTACGTAGGCATTTTCATAGAACAGAAAATATGAAAAAATCCATCAATAGATTGTGAGAAGAGAAATGGAATCTCTCCTAATAGCAGCACAGGACAACGCCATAAGAACCAATCATATCAAAGCGAGAATAGATAAGACGCAACAAAATAGCAAATATAGGCTATGCTTTGACGGAGACGAAACCATCAATCATATAATAAGCGAATACTGCAAATTAGCACAGAAGGAGTATAAGGTAAGACACGACTGGGAAATGTGCAGAAAATTTAAACACTGATGTGAAAAGCTCTAAAGGAGTAAATAATTATAATGATTAAACCGATAAGGTGTCTACCGATCATGTGCAAAATTCTTACAGTACTGATGAGGGAAGAGATTTATTACTCGTAAATAAGCCGCGGACTGTTTTCCGAAAAACAAAAAAAAAATGCCAAAAGGGAAAAAGAGGAACAGGTACTGTACATTGATAAATACATCCTCACCGAAAGCAAGACGAGACTGAAAAATGTGGCTATAACGTATATTGACTACAAGAATGGCATACGATATGGTCCTGCAAAGCTGGATTATAGACTGTCTCAAAATATAAGATATCCGCTTGTCATAAAGCTCATCACGGGAGCCATGAAAAACTGGAAAGTGGAATTAACAGCCGGAGAAAAACTTTAGCTGAGTTAATAAGTGAGAGATCTATATTCCTACGAAATTGACAGCTACCATTACTATTTGTAATGGCAATTATGCCACTCTATCACATACTTAAGAAATGGACAGAGAAATAACAAACTTACTAAATCACAGGAAAAAATTAATTATTCGATATACATGGACAACTTCAAACTGATGGCAAAAAATGAAAAGAATCAGAGGCCCTAATACAAACAATGAGAATATACAGTCAAGCTATAAGGATAGAATTTAGCGTAGAAAAATGTGCCGTGATGATAAGGAAGAGTGAAAAAGACAAATAACGGAAGGAATAGAACTGAAAAATGAAGAAAAAGTCAGAAAGCACGGAGAAAAGAAAACTTACGAATACCTGGGAGTACTGGAACCGGACACCATCTAACAAGTCGAGATGAAAGAAAAAAATAACAAGTATCTCAGACGAACGAGAAAACTTCTCTATACCAAGCTCTGTAGCAGGAATCTTATCAAAGGGAAAAATACCTGGGTTGTACACTTTGTAAGATATTCATGACCATTCTTGAAAGGAACAAGAGAAGAATTCATGGATCAGAGGACAAGAAGGCAAATGACAAAGCTTAGGACTTTTCATCCGACTGATGACATAAACAAACTATATGTGTCAAGGAATGAAGGAGTGGGTCTACCAGCATTGAAGAGAATGTGGATGCATCTAAGCGAGGACTGGAGGACTACATAAGAACAGAGCAAATGAATACTAATTACAGCGATGAGAAACAACACCGATAGCATAATGATAGACAAAAATAGCACAAGGAAAAAGAAATGGAAAAATAAACAACTCTATTGATATTTCAAGCGACTAACAAGCGAAATCTCATGAGAAAATCTGGACATCGTTAAGAAAGGGAAACGTTAACAGAGAAACTGATCATTTTCGAATATCAGCAAAAAAAAAACACACTAAAATGACTAACTATGTAAAAGCAAAAATAGGTAAGACGCAAAAGAATAGCGTTTGTACGTTATGTGTTGATAGAGATGAAACGATTAAATATGATGACAGAATAAGCGAATGAAAAAATTAGGATAAAAAGAGAACAAAACTAGACACGATTGGATAGGGAAGGTGATCCATTGGGAATTGTGCATGAAATTGAAATTTGACTATACGAATAAATGCTATAGGCACAAACAAGAATTGGTGCAGGAGAATTAGACGTGCAGAATTATCTGTGATTTTGTGATACAAACTGATTACCTTATTCCGACCAGAAGAACAGACCTAGGGATTGTTATCAAAAAGAAGAAAATCTGTCGAATAGTGGAATTTACTGTCCCAGTGCCCAATAGAATGAACATCAAAGTAAACGAAAATACATGTACTTGGATCTTGCCAGAGAACTAAAAGTAATAGAACTTGAAGGTGACGGTAATACCAACTGTAACTGGCGCACTTGAAACGATTCCCAAAGGTTTGGTAAGGAGTCTGATGGAGGTATAAATCAGATGAAAGTTCTGAGACCCTGTAAAATACAGCATTGATGAGATCAGCTATAATATTCAGAAGAGACCTGAGGAGACCTTTTGTCACTCAGACTCCAGTGAAAGTTCATCAGCTTATGCTGGTGTAAAAAAAGCTCACATGGAGTTTTAATCATATCTAAGATCAGATAATCACTTTTTTTCAATGTTTTCCCCTTGGATAGTTTCCGGCGTGAAATATAGTTTTGGTTGAGCCCATTGGGACAAGTAAACATTTTTTCGGAGCTTCGAGAAACGCGTTGATTTTCATATCGTTTATAAGATAACATAATATCTTTTTTTATCGATTATTAATAAAAATGGTAATAGAATATTTTTCAACCAATGGTGTCAGCAAAAAAAACCTTGGCAGTTAAAATAAAGTCCATCTAAACCCAATATAAAAACCATTCCTTATGACACACCCTGCGTTGGTCTTCTCGCGGATAAAAAAAAGATAGGTTCTCTCAATGATTACCAGACTGGGATAGAAAAATCAGCCAATGGAATAAAGTTCTCTTATCTGAACAGGAAAAATCCCAATTCAGACCAATTAAGATCTTCACTACAATCAATAAAAAAATAAAATCATAAAGAAAAAAATGGTCAAAAGAAGACTATAAAGAAATATGTTTTTTATGCAATTAACAAAACATCAAAAAGATGTACGATTCAAGGAACCTACTATTGTATATTAACTTTGGCGGACCCGTTAATTTGGGATTTCCACACAAGATGCACCTGTATAAACCAAGTGAATAATGAAAAAGCGTGGGTGTTGGCACATGAATCCCTAACCAGAAGTAACGCATGGGCGTTATGAAATTATATATGCAAGGGTGTCCAGAGTCAAGGTATATTGGTCAGCAGAAAAGATTTGGGTATTCAAGAGGGTTAGAGAGCTATCTGCTGGTACCCGGGAGAGAGCATGTAGCCCTGAAGGACTCCGGCTGAAGAGTTCCCGTCAGAGAAGCAAAGACATAAGGACCTTATGAAATCACAACGTAGTTAAAGAAAAGGTCAATGTAGCAGTCCTTTGACAGCTTTCGTCTGAGTCCTGTGTTCGCGTCCTTCCTCTCGGTTTCTCTCTCCCCATCCTCTCTTTCTCTCTCTCTCTCTCTTTCACACACACACGTATACATTTCGATGCTTTCGAGTAATAAAGATGAAAGATTTATATTTTTGTAAAGTATACATTATAGTCTCATCATTCCTTCATTATGGTCCTACATTCACAATCGCTAACACTACAACATATGGACTAAATATGCAGATAAACGCTTAGATCCAATAAACTAGCCAATGTGAGATGTATCATTAAAAGCAACCGTTTAACAGACGTCGAAAAAGAGAATGTCAGAGAAAACGTAGTTGCAGTTATCTAGCAAAATTAAAATGTAACACTTGCAAGTAGTAAAATTATAATGTGAGGCCTTCGTTTGCACCCACTCCAATAAACTGATTTTTTTAAAGATTGCATTTTACTAAAGTAGACGATTCTATCTATCGATCTTTTTCAGTAACATTTTCAGCGTCTAAAGATGAAATGAAATGAAATAAAAGTGATCGAAGGATTGAAGATTAGTGCATGATACGCTAAGTAATGGAACTGAATAATCTTTCCCGTAAAATCTGGAAAGTAAATGGCATCCACTTTGAATGAAAGAAAAGAGATAAGCAATTGCTTCTTAGAATTATGGGAATTATCATTAAATAAAATAATAATTTCACGCAGGTCAGTTGTGTGAGGTTGTAAAATACACTGACTGTATCTCTGGAGAGGGTTAGTATCCTGGATATTACATTCAACTATCTAATGGTGAGGCTCCAATAATGCTGGAGCTTTTAGGAATGTGCAGATCTCCTTCATTGCTATCACTTCCAAGTCCGCTCTGGCCCCGAATGGTAACACCTGATAGGGTCCTATGTATGGGCCAAATAGAACCAAGTAATCTACTTACGCTAAACCGAATTGCTTGAAATTGAACTGTTTTTACATTTAAAAATGACAGATAGTCCAGTCGGTTCGGGCTGCAGAATACACTGCCTCCATCTCTGCAGGAGATTAAGACTCTTCAAACGAGAGTCCTGGAAAATGACACTAAACAATCTGATGATGAGGCTTCCGTAATGCTGGAGCTTTGGGGAATGCAGAGTACCCCTTAATTGCCATTGCTCTCAGGTCAACTCTGGCCTGGAGTGTAGCATTTAATAGGGTCCTATCTTTTGGTCAAATACAACTGTTTGACATTTAAAATATGTAATTATGGTAAACGGAATTGTTTTAAATAGAATTGTTTGATTATCAAACTATTTGTAAACAAATGAGTGATGTTTAACTGAATTGTTAGTGATGCATGGCAATAATTGGAACCATTTAAGTTTGTTCACATGTTAAACTGAATTGTTTGAAAAAGAACTGTTGATATTCATACTGTTCTTATGCTAAATTTAATTTATTTATATTTAATTGTGTGTAAACAAAAAACAGTATTTAAACAAATATATATATATATATATATATATAAGTTGGTAGCTGTAATCGAGGACGACCTGAAGGCTCCCTTTTCAGTAGCTACTACACCGAGTTTTAGGGAAGGGCACTACTCCTTTCCCATGATTGCTCCACTTACCTTTGATACACACCTTATACTACTGAGTGTTAAGCATGGAGGTATCAAGTACCATTTTTTAAGTCTTTGGTATGACTCGACCTGGGATTGAACCCCGGTCTCCCGAACAATTGGCGAACACTACTCACTTGGCCAATGAAATAGCAGTACATAAACAAAATACTGTGTACTTATGCTAAACTGATTTGTTTGAGATTAAGTGGAACCATTTAACTGGGTGCAAAAATGGGCTCAGGGTTGTTTAAAGATGTTAACCACAAAATGCGTTTAGAAATCATACACCTCGAAAGCCATGAGAAGCAGCGTGGTGGACGTTAAACCGGACTAACCCAACGAAAGGTCAACGGCTCGCCTAACCAGATGCTAAGCGGACGAACCACACGAGTCAATGGCCAGGATCAAATAGTTCAGTTGAGGAACTACTGGTACCCATCTTTTAGGTTAGCATCTATTGATGAAAATAAAACACAGCCATCGAAATATTACCATGACTCATACTCAAACCACATATCCAAACCGCATCGCCCTTCGCTCGTGTAAAAAGGGGCAAATTCTGTTGAGGTTGGAGTCTTGGCCCCAAAGTTCGAAAAATCAGCTACAGAACTCAAGCAAAATCAAAAATTAGTTGAATGTAAAAGCGACATTTAACTTTAGAAATTTAAATAGAATAGGCCAAATACGGGAGCAGACTGCATCTGAGATAGATTATTATATAGACAGAGTATGTATACCAGAACACAGGTACCTTTATAGCGAACATATAAATTACCGCGATAAATGCAATGGATGGACGTTTGTCTCGGCATTTGCGTGGAAAAACACCATCAACGCCGTGATAGAGGGTGTAGGTATGCTTATCGGTCCACTGGCCCTAAAATCACTTTATAGCATTGACAAAAAACAACATTGGATGATGATAGCCACGTTTGATGGCACAACAATCATTCCCTGCAACAGCCCTACCAATGTTAGTGAAAAAATGGACCTCATCATCTATAATGAGATATCCTCCCTTCTACGTAGAATCCTGAAATGCAATGTTCTAATCATCAGTGGAGACATGAATGCCCAAATAAGCTAAAACGTAAACATCAAATTCAGCTTACGCAACTCGTCAAATAGAAATGGGGAACATCTATCGGATTTCACACTTGAAAATTAATTAACATGACTTAATACTAAATTTCAGAAGAGATAGGGAAAACTATGGACCAATATTTAAGCAAATAACTCAAAATCCCAAATAGACTGCATCCTTATGCATAAGAAATGGAATAATAGCACATTGAATTGTGAGGCATATACCTCTTTAGATCACTAAATAGTCACGGTAAAGATATTACTGAGCCTACTAAGGAATGTTGCACAAACAACCACAACCTCATACTAGTCCCTGCTTAACAATTGGGATATTAGCGATAAATATACGTTTACACTGAGAATAAAATTCAATGAACTTCAGGAGATATCAGAAACATTTATGAATAATGAGTGACGAATATGAGAATTTCGTCAATGCTCACATAGAAGCAGCAGCAGAATGCATACCAACTAAACTAAGAGCTAAACTTAGAGTCCCATGGGAGACATTAACAGTAAGGAAAAATGAGCCAACGTGAAAACTGCATCCCTATGCAACAGGAGGAACCCAACGAATATCAACGCTCAGAAACTTAAAAAGGCACAAAATGAACTAATGTTTACCTAAAAGAACAAACAGAAAATCAGATCAATAAGATAAGAGACTCGGTTGAAGATAGATAATCTTGGATAGCATGGCAGACAGAAAACGGGGTGAGTAGCAGGGAGAGTACTGCGAGAGCTAAACTAAAAGCTGCCATCCAACAAGAACGAATACACGCGTGGAAACGACATTTCGAGAATTTACTATGAAAACCTCCGAAAGTTACGGATGAAGCTATCACGAAAATTATTAGTAAGCAACTTGACATTGAATTAAGATAGTTTACGCACGAAGAACTTGACTCTATGCTAAGAAAAATTT
This sequence comes from Sepioteuthis lessoniana, assembly GCA_963585895.1. Classification (NCBI taxonomy): domain Eukaryota; kingdom Metazoa; phylum Mollusca; class Cephalopoda; order Myopsida; family Loliginidae; genus Sepioteuthis; species Sepioteuthis lessoniana. The sequence goes on along the minus strand of OY757911.1, from coordinate 57,957,328 downwards.
TATATTGGAATGCTGCTGATCTTGCTGAAATACCATCACAAGTATGGAAGACAAGAGAATTTGATGACATACTGCTCCGATATGGCAACGCCGTATATAACCAAAATACAATTGATTGAAAGACAAAGGGCTTCATCCTTCCTTTCACCAAAAATGGTGACCACGGAATAGCTAAGAACTACCGAGCTATAACCCTTACATCCATAGCGGCCACAATCTACAATGCTCTGCTACTCAACCACATAGAACCTAAAATACTTCGGAAGAAACAAGATGACATTCGGAGAAAACGATACATGACATCACAAATTTTCACAATACGTCAAATTTTAGGTGTTCGTGCAAAACATCTCAAGGTGACACAATTTATTGTATACTTCTTCAAGACATTGGCCTCCATACTCTGAGGGAAGATTAAGCAAATACCTCTTGCCTACAGTCTCTCCAAAGAAACAGTTTCAGCCATAATGATCCTTTATAAAAACACGAAAGTAAAAGTTCGATCACTGGATGGAGACACAGAGTACTTTGACAGTGTAGTAGATGTGCTGCTAGGAGATGCATTAGCCCCATGTCTGTATATTATCTGCCTAGCATACATGTTTGAACGTCAATAGATTCAATGAAAGAAAACGGCTTTACGCTGGCAAAGGAAAAAGCAGACGCTACCCTTCACAAATTATTACGGACGCAGACTACACTGATGACTTAGCGCTTCTGGAAAATACACCCGTCCAATACACCCTGATCCATAGTATGGAATAGACAGCGGTTGGAATAGGGCTACATGTTAACGCAGACAAAACAGAATGCATGTACTTTAATCAAAGAGGTGACATCTCCAAACTAAATGGTACTAGGATCATTAAATAAGTTTCCAGACTTTTTTCGTAGGGGAATTTTTATTGATAGTACACACATGAAACTCTTGTCCCCTTCAAAGTAATCTCCTCCGGCTGCAATGCACTTGTTGTACCGTTCCAACAACTTTTGGAAGGTCGCATGGAAGTCCTCTTGTGTGAGCGTGTCAATGACCTTCGTCACAGCCTCTTTCATCTCAGTTGTCTCATAACGACAGCCTCTGAGCATCGGGAATAACCAAATGTTAAAGGGAGCAAGGTCTGAACTATAGGGAGACTGAGAAACTGTCTTGATGGCAATCTTGGTCAAATAGTCCGTGCCAAGGATGGAGTTGTGGACTGGTGCATTGTCCTGGTGGAAATGCCACTGACCCGATTTGAAGAGAGCTGGTCTCTTCCTTAGGAATCCCTTCCTGAACTCCTTTAAAACCTCAACATAGTAACCTTAACCCTTTGGTCAATCAACTCTGATGTAGTAAATTCCTTACTCCTCACACACTTCTGATCATCCCTCACAGCCTCCCTGCCTTCCTTGAATCTCTTACCCCACTCCAAAACTGATGCTCGATCCATGATGGTCAAAAAGAAGTGTGAAGCATTCCATACATTTCTGTGGCATTTTTTCTAAGTTTAAAACTTAAAATGTTATCGCATATCGTTCTTCTAAAGTGTCCTCCCTTCCAGATAGCATTTTTGAAATTCACCAACTGTGACAATCAGGCTTTAGTAGGGTGTATTTCAATACCTGCTGTAGCTGTTCATTTCAAACTGAAATCATGAAAATTGGCTAGTCATCTCATAAGTTGTATAGCAATAACATAGTGAATCTTCAAGAGTATACAATAATTTTAAATGCCTGTACAAAAAAGTCTGGAAACTTATTTTAGGCCCCAGGTAATTCTCTGAAACTAGTGGACAAGTTCACCTACCACGGAAGCAGCGTCTCATCAACCGAAAATGGCATCAACACTCGACTAGCAAAGGCATGGACAATTATCGATAGGTTTTCGGTCATATGGAAGTCTGAAATATCCTATATATTAAAACGCAGTTTTATACGGCTATATGGATGCACCATGTAGATAATGACTAATCATATGGAGAAAAAGCTTGACTGCAATTACACAAGAATGCTGCATGCTGTACAGAATGAGTTCTGGAGACAAAACCATGCAAAATAGCAGCTGTACGGCCATCTGCCACCCATCACGAAAACCATCCAAATTTGATGAACTAGACACGCGGGACAATACAAGAGAAGTAAGAACGAACTCATAAGCGATTGACTGCCGTGGACCCCTTCACATGGATGAGCAAAGCTTGTACGACCATCAAGAACCAATCTACAGCAGCTCAGTGTCGATACAGGATCTAGTCTGGGAGAACTGCTGGGAATAATGGACGATAGAGACGAGTGGCAGGCGAGGGTCAGGAAAATCTGTGCTAGCTGTACGACATAAGGATGATGATGATGATAAAAAGAACCTGGCATTAAATGACCAACAATTGTTGGTATGCCGTAAAACCAAACCAAACTAAACTTTCATTGCCATCGCTTATAGGTCCACACAGGCCGGAGTGGTAGCTCCTGTAAGGGTTCCATCAATGTGCTAAAAATAATTGTTTGACATTTAAACTGAGTGTAAAAAAATAACATGCTAAATTGAATTGTTGAAAATAGAACTGTTTAATCGCTTAACTGTGTGTAAACAAATAACTAATGTGTAATTGAATTGCTAGTGATACATTGAAATACTTGGAATATTTTAACTTTGACTTATGTTTACAAATCATATACATATACATATACTGCAATAATTGATATGTCATAAAATCAAACTACATCATCTGATTTTTTCATGACTATCATTATTTTGTTTGTTTTTAGCTTTTTCACCTTATTTTTTCAGTGTTTCCCTAAGATGTCTAGAGAAAATGTCAGAATTCAAAATATACTATAAAATAATGTCCATAGTTATACCTTCAAAAATTAATTTCAGAATGGAACCCGTACGCTGGTAGAGTTCTGAAATAAACAAATTTTGCGAATAAGTACTTTAAATGAATTCAGTTGATTTCAGCGAATTTTTATCAATCTTTTTGTAAAAGGCCATCGGTATATCATTGCCATTCCGATATAGTTATTTGCTGAAAAATTACGATATAAATTCTATCCTAATAAGTGTTGACTTAACAGGGAGTTTATTGGTACGATGCTATTTTTATTTCACATAGCATTGTTACCCTCAAGAAAAGTATGAATCTAATTATTCTCTCTCCTGATATAGGTAAACACATATTTCAACAGCGAGGTGAAGAGTTGGCTATTTGGCAAAATCCGATTGAAAACTAACTGGCCCTTAAGTCTTTGCCTACAGTTCGTATGAAAATTAGGATCTACTCACTTAGGCGAAGTCTTTCATCGTATACTTATTTTCGAAGAAAGAATAACGACTAAAATATTTCCAGGTTCCTATTTTTGTCATTTGACACGGGGTCTATATAATTTCAAAAGAACTCAGAGGCCAAAAAATCCTTTATAAGCAAAAAGAACGTCGAGGTGAGAGACATTGTAAAATCTACCTAGCCATAGTTCGTTATTGCCATGCACCATCTATACCGATGCACACCAAATGCACAGTAGTAATTGTAGTTTTCTCAAATGGTCATTTGTGTTGGTGTGGTCTCAATAGACGTTTCCACCACCACGGTTCTCGGTATACCCTTTGTACTGCTATGACATTACATTGACATTTGTACCACTACCGTTCTAATGGTTCTATGAGTGTAGTACTACGATTTCAGAGTCAGTCATACCCTTGTTGTAACCTCAACTGTGATGAAAAGGAGAAGTGAGGAACACACCATCTTGGTTCGTTAACATCAAAGTTTATTCTCTACTACATATTAAATTGTCGTCGAGAAGAGAGAAGCAGAATATGAACTGAGTCGAGCTCTTTAGCTAGACAAAGAGAAACAAAATGTCGTGAGGAGAGGGAGAGCAGACGCAAACTTTAATATATATTTTCCCATTCTCTGTTGTAGTTCTCAACAGTGCTTTTTTGTGTGGTCCGTTGCTATAGCTTTTGCGGCTGAGCTCAACTCTCGTTTTGACATCGTTGCCGATTTGCTTTTGATATGTTTTTATTTTTATGTTGGGCGCCTGCGGTTATGATCTGAATTTCGGAACCTACCTTTGTCTTTCTTATTTGTTTCTTTTATTTTCATATATGTTCCTTTCTTTTCCATCGTCCGGCAATGGACTAGTAAATCTCGCTAGGAAACAACTCATTATCAACCGGAGTCCCTAATTATTTTTCCCATCCTTCACTGAAGTTCAAATATCCTGTTATAAATTCAAAACCAATAAAGCTGCAAAACTCGACAATCTAACTATTTTAAGTATGGAGAGTAACGTTTAAAGTTATCCCCACAAGTTCACCCCAACAAACAATCCACAATAATAAGACACTTATAGAAAGATTGTATTAATGTGTTCGTCTATAAATGTAAGGGTGGCTAGGTGAATAACACCGATTATGAAAGCATTATAATCCTCTCAAACAAAGGATATATTCTGGCTCATCCTTCGCATGTACTTTCATTTTTGATAGAACCCTTTCGGAAAGACAGGAGTATCTTCACGACCAGACCGTTTCTGAAAAGCAGGGAACAACACAAAAATTTATTCTTTCCATTTATAGTGCTAAATAAGTATTTCAAAATGAGGAACATTCTGTGGCATATCTTCAATAAAAGTAAACGTCTTCGCTAATTCAGTGCAATTCTGAAAGACTAGTTGTTCTAAAGGTTTAATCTTCAAAACCTTTGCTATCTACGTTGACGTCAAACAAAGCTACATCCAAACACCGAAAATCTTCAACATCTACATTAATGCAGTTACTGTGTTTAACTGCAATAGTCTTGATCATTCTTTGGGTATATCAATCAGGTACTGATGGAACGGCAGTGACTTCAATCTCCAAAGTCTCTGAGTGAAGATCAATATCTTGATAACCGTACTAATATATTGTATGAAGAAAGCTCCACATTCCTCATAATTGAACTCCAGCATAGATTTCATCTTCAAAGGTAAGTCAGATGTTTCATAACACCTTGCCAGCGGTGATGTGCTTCCTCATGTGTCATATTTGTATACAAGACCAAAGAATGCCCAGAAATTTACTTAACTATAGTATCCTTTCTTTCCACGGTTACTTAGACCCAGAAAACGAGGATTGCATCCGTCCAGCTACCTTAGCGGTCAGTCTTCTTTATAATCAAATTCAATATAGCTGTCTAGATTTCAGCGTTTCTCTACGGTATGGACCCTCAATGGAAAAGATGTAAGAACTCTTCAATTGTTCCGAATTCGCTCCCTCATACATATCTTGGATATCATGTGCATGGACCACCTCCAACATCTCGAGATACGAGTGACTCGTTCTGCAAGTATTTCAAGCTAAGCGGTAATGTTTAAATGTCAGCTAAGCTACATCTGAGAAGTGATAAGGAAGTGTGAATCTCGTCTCCTGCGTCAGATCATATATAGCGTGATACACCGGTTGATGGTGACGGTGCAAGCAAGAAGCACCCCCATCAAAAAAAAAAAAAAAAGAAAAAAAGAAAAAAACGAAAGCAAAAAGAGATTGAAGAATCGTGTCCATACTGTTCTAAGAACATGTAGCTTTCACCAAGATCTACAGAACTAAAGATACGTGCAACTGATCATATATGATATAGATCAATACGTTAACACATTACAAAAGTAAAATACAAAGAGTCTCATCCAGCATTTACACTCTGATATATATATATATTTTTCAATCATACATCTTAGATGCATCAGGGAGGTCTTCAGTGATGCACTGTCTTCATTGCCGATTTCGGGTTATTTCTGCATCATATCAGCTCCGACAGTAACCCCGGCTTGACTCTGAAAGAGCCAAGCCGCCTCCGTGATCGCGACGTGCTACGCTCGTGCCTCTACCAAAGCAAAGAAAAAAATAAATAAAAACCGGACTTCGGCCGTTCTTATTGACATCTGTCTTTTAGTAAACAGCCAATGAAAACAGGGCATTCCACACTCCTCTGCTATATAATACCATCTTTACCTCATCCGGTTTTGCCCGGCTACTTCCATTTTTGGAATTGGCCTACTCGTCAGTTATTTTGCTAAAGTTTGCTTTGTGTACGTGACTGTATTTCTTCGTTGGAAAAAATTATTTGGTAAGACTTGGTTTGACCTAGTTTTTTAGTTTAATTTTTTGTCTTACCAAGTTTTAATTTATTTTTTTTTTCTCGCCTGTGACTGTCATTAATTTTCTTGTTTGACTTTTGTCACTTTTTTGTTAGACTTTTTTGTCAGTATTGCTTGTCTGTTTTAACATTTGTCTGACTTTGTCGTCTTTTGCCTGTTAAACGTTTGTCGTTTTTTGTCTGCGAATTATTGCATTGTGTGACTATTGTCAAATTTTTGTTTCAACTTTGACAGGGGTCCTACTTTTTCATCATTTTTACGGCTTGCTTTTTTCATTTCCTATAGCCAGTAGAACCCCGTCTCCACTCTTGCTATAGTTGGAGGTTTTTTGTTTGTACGTTTTACCCTCATGGTTGCTTTTTTTTCATCGCAGCCATGGAGGGTTGTTGTTGTTCTTCTTCTACTCCAAGCAGCCCGGAAGTGAAAAAAAACAAGGAAAGCAAAGAGCAGACAAGCCTGATAGGGTCTAATTGGCCCTCATTGCCGGTTCCAGCTGACTCAGAAAGTCCAGACAGCCCAATTCAGCCAGGTCAAAAAAGTCCAGCGCCGTGGAAAGTCCAGCAGAGAGGACCAGATGACTTCGAAAGGGACCGGGTGGGCAAGTATGCCCAATATTTTGTAGGCAACGAAATCTTGCCCATCCCAGAGATAGTCGAAGCATTGGAGCCTAGGATCCTCTCGCTGGTCGTTTCCGACCTCAAAACCCGGCGCCTGGTGGGATTAAAGAAAGAAGCATTCGAGGAGCTTCTGAAAAAAGCAGGCATCCCTTGCCAATACTTTTGCCGAAAAAGTTTTGCAACTTGGGATGTCCTGCTGCCCACAGAGGCGGAAGCCGCTAAGGCAGCCAAAAGTAATATTACGACTAGGTTTTTCAGACTACAGCCGGAGTATAAAGGGACCCTTAGGGTCCGCGTTACAGTATGCAACGTCCCGGCTTTCATCACTGGGGAGGTTCTCGCCTCTTACTTGAGTGCCTTTGGCAGAGTGGAAGAATTTAACCTCCTCAGATCTTCCGCCGGGACAGCCTACGGGGACTATACGTTCCGGCTGTGTCTGACGAGGGATGGCTTTCAGGCCATCCCTGAAACTTTAGTCAGCAGGGACCGGCAGATGATGGTGGTGGTGGAGGGGAGACGGCCAAGGTGTTGGGGATGCAAACAAGTGGGCCATATTGCCATGTTTTGCCCCCAAAAAGCACAAGACGTAGGCACCGAGAACACAGCAGCCTCAGCAGCAGCAGCAGCCGCCACCACCACCACCATCAACAACAAGCAACCAAGTAAGGAGGAGCAGGGCCCAGGTCAGGGCCAGTCCAAGACAAATAACCCAGAGAGCTGGACCGAGGTGGCCAGGAGGAAGAAGAAGTCTCCCAAATCCGGAGACTCAATCCCAGCCACAATTTCTCCGGTCAAGACAACAAAAGAACCAACAAAAAAACCAGCAACAAAACCATCAGAAAGCCCAAGACCAACACCAGCTCCAACACCAGAATCACCAACACCAGCAGCTCCGTCAAAAAAGAAAGAGAAAAAAATAACTCAAGAACCAATGGAGACCACGGTGAATTTGAAGAGGAGGAGGGGGAGCGGAGAAGGGGCCTCCAAAAATGTGTCAAGAAAAACCCCATCTTAAGACAGGCCCCTCCTCTCATGCCCAGCCGGCAGCTCCACTGCAACCAACACCTCCATTACCATCTCCACCACCACCACCACCACCACCACCTCCCATTACACAAGATGCACAAACCCCACAACAAATGGACATGCCCTCTCTCCAACAAAAATCTGACCCCCCAAAACAGACTGTTACACATGAACTGTTTTCTAAAAAACCTCGTCCCTACCAAATTCCCCTCCCAAGATCCCAATCGGCCGAAAGAACCAAAACAGAAGGCCTTGCTCGCACCTCATCCCTTCCCTCTCTGACCCCCTCTTCATTTTCCTCACAGGAATTGTTCCCCGCTTCACCCGTTTCACCCAGAACACCAAAAAACCCTCCTGCTCGGAAAAAATCAAGCCGGCAGGGGGAGAAAAAACAGGATTGGACAATGGAACAAATCAGGAAGGCAGCGGCTTTGTGCTCAGTAGAGCCGGAAGCAGTTGGTGATTTCCAGCTGTGAAAGGCACTAAAGCCGCTGCTGAGCCTGGAAAAAATTAAAGGACAGAACGTGGCGAACCCTGTAAATTTTCGGAGTGCACCCATGGTCACCACTTTTGTCCGGTCAGCTGGCGACCGTACCAGGGGCGTGTGGAAGTTCCTGAATACGGTCTGTCAGACTGACACGGGCATAAAGTTGGCGGAGTTGGAGCACTCCAACCGTAAAAAATGTTTATCTTACTGTTCAGGGAGGGTCCCGATTTCGGTTCACCCCTCATTTTATAGGTCCCTAAAGGTGAGGTTCCCGCTGGATGTTGGAGGAATTACCAGGGACGACTGAGTTACCACTGAGCTCGGCACCGGCTCCTTGCGTCAGGCCGTCGGCATCCTTACCCCGAAGGATTTCCGGCCCGTAGTCGACAGTGATTAAGGTAAGTGGGATTGATGGCTTTAAACGTTGCCACTTTGAATGTGAGGGGACTGAGGGATCCAAGCAAGTGTACGCGCTTGCTTGGTGAACTCAAGAACCTGTGCGTATATGTTGCTGCAGTGCAAGAAACCCACTTCACTTGCGGTGCCGACTGTCGTGTGCTGGAGGGCGATTTTAACGTCTTCTCAGCATACGGCAGCCGTACCAGCGCTGGGGTGTCTTTGCTAGTTGGACGCAGCCTTGATGCCGATGTTGACGTTGTTTTTGCAGGTGACGGGGGCCGACTGGTTGTGGCCGATGTTGCCGTTAAAAGTTTCAAGTTCCGTCTGGTTGCGGTTTATGCGCCCAATATCGCTGCGGAGAGGGTTCCCTTTTTTCGTCGGTTGGCGCCGTTCCTGGACGATACAAAGCGGCTAGTTTTAATGGGTGATTGGAATGCGATCCTTGATCCCAAGATAGATAAGGTCGGGCGGGGAGCTAGTAGATTGGGAAGGTGTGAAAGCAGCCTTGTCGACCTTATCACTCGTCATGACTTGGTCGACAGGTTTCGTCTGGATCACCCAGGGCGGGAGATGTGGACGTGGCTAGATCGCTCGCCCTCTGCCAAAGTGGCTTCCTACTTGGACAGAGTGTTAGTTAGACGAGCTGACATTGATTTCGTTAGTTGTCCCACGTTCCACTTGATAGCGTGGACTGACCATAAACTGGTTAGGGTCAGTCTACGGTTAGCTAATAGGCCTAGGCTAGCCGGGTACTGAAAGTTCAATACCTCCTTACTGGAGATACGGGACTTCCGGGATCGGCTAGAATCCCTAATCAAGCGGGCGTTAGTGGGGGCGGTTACCGGGAATAGGTGGTGGGTTTCTCTTAAACATAGAATTAGAGATTTCGCCACCAAGTACGGTCGACAGCTCAAGCTAAATAGGACCAAGGAGGCGAAATCTATAGACGATAGACTTTCCCGGGCGGTGGCTGGGGGGGACTCCCTAACCGTAGAGCTAGCTAGGGGGGACCTTGAGCGCGAGAGTAGCGAGCGCTACAAGGGATATGTAGTTAGATCTAGGTTAAAGAGAGTTCCCAACGAAGCTGTGAAGTCGAACGCGACTGCGCGTGAAGAAGAAGTGCGAAGGTTCCCCGATCGGTATATCGCTTCTGTCAAGGCCCCGGATGGGCGATTGCTGCGATCGAGTGGCGAGATGCGTGATGCCTTTCGGGCGCACTTTCGGGATCACTTTGCCCGCTGCACTGATCTCCCGCTCCGGGAGTTTCGTAGCTATCTCGCCGACTTCCCCCGCCTTGGGGCGGCTGAAGCGGCTAGTTGCGAGGGTGTGGTTACTGAATGCGAAGTCCGTGATGCGTTGAAGCAGGTCGGCCTCAACAAGTCGCCGGGACTAGATGGTTTGCCCTACGAAGTGTACTTGAGGATGTCGCACATGTTTGTACCTATTCTGACGGATATGTTCAACCATTGGTTCGCCCAGGGAGCCATCCCTGGTAGCGTTACCAAGGGCGTGATCACATTGCTGAAGAAAGGTGGCAGGCATGTATGGGAGGGTTTAGACGATTACAGGCCCATAACTCTGCTTAACACAGATTTAAAGATTTTGGCCGGGGTCTTAGCGAATCGTTTACAGCTTGTCATTAGCGATCTAATCGGCCCCGAGCAGACCTACGCTGTGAAGGGAAGATCGATCCAGGACAATCTGCACTTGATTCGCGAGGTCCTAGAGGGGATAAAAGACGACACTGAAGCCGCGCTGATCAGTTTAGATCAGTCCAAGGCCTTCGATAGGGTCGACCATCGGTTTTTGGCCACTGTTTTGGAGACTGCTGGATTCGAACCGGAGTTCCGCAGATAGATTAGTATGATGTACCACAACCCTCAGGCAGTGGTGCAGGTGAACGGAAGGCGTTCGAGGGTTTTCGCGATCGAGCGTTCGGTCCGGCAGAGCTGCCCCCTGTCTCCTCTTCTCTATGTCCTCGCTTTGGAGCCCCTGCTCCGTAGGCGTAGGGATGAGGGGGCAAATCCGGCCCTGCGCGGTGTCCCTTTTGCTGGCCCTCTTTCGGCAAGGGTTTCCGCGTTCGCTGATGATATCACAGTCTTTGTTTCCCGCCGCCTGGATATAAAGGTTGTGAAGAAGGCGGTTGGCGAGTACGAACGGATTGCAGTAGCCAAGGTCAATTTTGACAAAAGCGAAGGTTTGCGGCTCGGTGCTTGGACGGGTAGCAATACTCTTCCAGGGCCCTTCCGCTGGAGTGACGGACCCGTCCGCATCCTCGGGGTGTGGTTCGGGCCCGACCTCCAACTGGAGCGAAATTGGTCGGAAGTACAAGCTAAGGTGAATGCTCAGGTGGGAATCTGGCTTTCAAGGAGGTTGTCCTTAAAGGGCAGGGCGGAGGCGTGCGCCGGGTACGTCTTCCCCTTGATCCTTTACCGATTGGCTGTACTTCCTCTGCCTAAGGCACATCGGTTGGCGCTGCAATGATCCCTCACCAGACTTGTCTGGGGAGGTGCAAGGCCGATGGTCCGTAGGCAGGTCTGTATCCAACGTACACGCAACGGGGGCCTAGGTGTGCCTGATCTGGAGAGCCATTGGCTTGCTGAAAGACTTGCATACTTGGGCCGATCCTTGACGGGGGACTCAGTGTGGAGACGAAAGGTGAGTCGGACTTTTCCTCGCCTCAAGTCAGACCAAAAGGCTGAAGGCCGACGTAGGTCTTTGGGCGAAACACTGTTTGTCCGCGAGTGCCGAAAGGCCCTTCGTAACCTTCTTGGGTCCAGTGACCTTTCACGGCCTCGAAAAGAACTGTATCGGGAGCTAGTGGTGGGTTCCGCTTCGGATCCTCTTAGTGAGCGGCGTGGCTGGACGGCGGAGGAGATCCGCTCTCATTGGAATTGGGCGCCAGGATCGAGCTTCTTGAACAACTCCGAGTTCTCGCTCACCTGGTGACTTGTACGGAATGCGTTGCCCCTTCTCAGCTTGAACTTCAGAGCGGGCCTGGCAGACATGCCCGATTGTACTCGTTGCGGCAGTGGCTTGGAAGAAACGGCTGAGCACGCCTTCTACTACTGCGAGCGAGTTCGTCTGTTCTGGGATCACGTCGGGGAGTGGACGGCTCGCATCGAACCCAAACAGCTCGTGCTGCTCGACGTTGGTTACGTCGTGGACAACGTTCTTCCTCCGTTTCACGGTGAGAAGCGTATGGTGTTTCTCGCGATCCTAGCTGTAGCTCGGATGGTGATTTGGACGACGCGAAACAAGGGATTGTATGACGATGCAAACTTTTCTCATCGTGATCTGGTTTTGTATTTTCGGCATCAGCTGAGGGTCAAAATCAGATGCGATAGAAAACGCTTGGATCGCATAACATTCAGCAAAAGGTGGGTGAATGCAGCGAGCCTGGTCGTGAGAAAGGGGGCAATGTTGGAGTCATCCTTCCCTCCTCTGCCGACCCATGGCGTCTACGGTACGGGTCCTTAGGGACCCCAGCCCGAGTAAGTAGCTATTTCTTTTTGTCCCCCTTGAAACCTGAAACCTAGTTAGCAGTACGCTGTGAGTCATCGTCCCTGTCATCTAGTCGTTAGCTCTCAAGATCTTCCCCATCCCCATTATTTTTGCACCTCAACCTGTATCCCAGTCCGCTTTTTGTTGAAGATCTTGAAAATTCATATGTATAAAAATCATATTACCTGCTTATATCGACCCATACCGCGCCCGACCCTTTATTTCTTTTACCCATGTAGATTAGGATTCCCGCCCCACCTAGGGTAGGTCCGGCTTGTTTTCGGTTCTTTCGCCCCGGAAAACAGTCGGCCTCCAATTTTATAGACGGGGGGATGGGAGGGCAACCAAACGGGGAGAATCCTTTTTCCTTGGTTTCGTCTTTTTTTTTTCGTTTTCGGGGTTTTTCTCCCATCCCCAACATATACTTTCACTGTAAAATCATATTGTAAATAAAATCATACACTGCACTCGGGATTTTAAGTAGGGCTCTTTCATAGAGAAATTGTGGTATTTTGGTGATTGCTGCGCACATGGTGACGAATGAATGATTATATATTGTACTGCTGAATGGGTCGACGAATGTGGCTAGCTAGGTTCCCATAGATAACATAGTTAATGAAAGACCGCTCCCTTCCCCTTCCCCCCAAAACTCAAGGCCTCGTGCCTTCATTGTAAATTTACAATGAAATAAATTTGCCCGGCTACTTCCGGAAGTTTTTGTTTGTTGAACAGGTTGGACCTCTTGCGCTATCACATCGAAAGGATACTTACCATCTTTAACCTCATATCATCGTGTCGACTTCTCCCGGCTGGGCTGAAAAATTCTGACCTAGTTGGAAAATTAAGTTAAGTTTTTTTTTTTCTTTCCATTTTTTTTTTTGTTTTGTTCTTTTCATATTTACACCCCCCTTCTTTTCTTCCACCCAGCCTATCATTTATGGCCGGCCGGCCAGACGGCTCGGCCATAAAGGCGTTATTTTCCCCAAATAAGGGTGACCCTCCCCCCCAGGTGAAAAATAAAAATAAATCACCTTGTGTGGAAAAAAATGCCCCTCCCCCTGACCAAAAAGAAAAATCGCCACAAAAAAAACAACCCTCCCCTGACAAAAATGCACCTACCAATTCACCATCAAAAATGAAAAAGAAAAAGAAAAAAACGAAAATAGTTGGACAGCTCCTCCGAAAATTGAGGTCGACGTCGACGACTTACTCCAGCGAGCAAAAGCCATCTCCAGTGAAGTACAGGAGCATGGGCTTATGTTCAATTTGGAGGAAGTAAGACAAGACCAAAAAAAAAGAACGGTGTCTGTCTTTGTTGTGGATAAACGATCTCGTAAAATCGTTAAACCCGCCAAAGACATGGTCCTTCGTCAAATTTCCAGCCTGGGCGTAAAGGCACAAGCTATAATAGCTGGTACCTCTTACGCTTTCTGGGATATATTGCTACCGACCATTGATGAAGCCGTCGCCTTAACGAAAAAAACACTTGAAAACAAAGAGTTCTTCTTCAGGACTGAATATATGGGGCGGCGGCGGACCACGGTATCAATATATGAGGTCCCTAGCTTCCTAAGAAACGCAAATTTAGCTGCATATATGCTACAATTTGGCGACATCGTCTCAGCGACACACGACGGAATGCGTGGGGAATGGAGGTTCGACATTATGTTGGATGTCAAAACCTTCTACTCTGTTCCCAACTGGTTGGAGGTGGAAGGGCGCAGGCTACCTGTCATCGTGTCAGGTAGGAAACCCGCCTGCTGGCACTGTGGCGAGATTGGTCACCTCTCCGCAGTTTGCCCGGGGAAGAAGGCCCCGAAGAAGCCCGATCCAAAACCCGGGACCCTCCCACCTGTTGTTGCATCAAACACTGAAAAGGAGGCTCCCGTAGTCTCGCCCACACCAGCAGGTACAAAAAACCGCACTCCCCCTTCGACCCCTACGGTTAATTCCGAAGAGTCGGGGGCCGAGTGGCTGACTGTGGGAAAAGGTGGGAGGAAGCTCCAACCTGCGGATCCTCACTCCCAAAAGTTGTCCCAGATGGGCACCAACAGTCCACCCCCCTCAAAAACAAAGTCCAACAGCATCAGTTCTTCGCCTTCATATGCCCATAAAACATCGTCCCCTAAACCCAAATACCCACCCAAGACCCCACCTAAACAGCCCAGTCCTCCCAAGGTCAGATCTTTCAGCCCAGGCCGGGAGAAATTTGAAAAACTCCTAGAGTTTAAAAAGCGGCTGGACCAGGAGCGTAAATCGTCTCCACGACCAGAGTCCCCTCATTCCACCCCTTCATCACCAAAGCAACCACGTATCATTCGACCTCCACCAACTACGCCACCCCAAAAATCCATGCCACCACCTCTCATGTCAGTTTTAGTACCAAAGAAAAAGGGACCCATTCCCCCTCCGCTGCCGTTAAATTCACCACCAGCTAAACCATCTCCACCAGTAACAGCAGCAACACCTTCAACTCCGTGTACAACACCAAAGAAACGGCAGCGGAGTTCATCAATAGACAGTTCGGGGGATGAGGTCCCAAAACACAAAAAAAAAAAAAAAGGAGAGACCTAGGCACCATTCGGGAACCAGCATCTGCCGAGTGGATGAGGGGGCTCTGGATCGTCTCTACAAGGTCCAGCCGCAACTGCTGAAAGATTTGAGGGTCCTCCACAACTTCAAGGAAGTAAATGGACGTAATGTGGAGGACCCGAAAAATTTCCCCGATGCATGGATCACCACAGTCATTCGGAAGGGCCGAGGGTCGGAAGGTGCAATGAAAATGCTCGGTGAGGCAAACGAGGCCCTCGGCCCAATTTCATATTTAAAGGACGATATCAATTCATGTAAGGGTCTTGTTGGGAGGGTCCCTGTTGTTTTGCACCCCTCCCTTTATAGGTCTCTAAAACTAACCTATCCGCGGGACGTCGGGGGTCTCGCTCATGACGGAGTCATCAATAATGAGATGGCCACAGGATCCATGAGCCAGACCGTCGGTGTCCTGTCCCCAGCCATGTTTAGTCCGGGCACTCAACCCCTGTAATTTTCATGATGGATTTAAGGTTGGCTAGCTTAAATGGCCGCGGCCTGAGGTCGGATTCTAAGCGATCCCAATTACTTTTATACCTCCAGCGTCGCGGCATTGATATATGTTGTTTACAGGAGACTCATTTTGACTCCAACTTCCATGAAGGTGTTCTGTCGAGGGACTATTTGTCCTTCTCAGCATACTTTGATGGTTGTTCCAGAGGTGTCACCTGGCTGATAAGTAGACGTCTGGACGTTTCGTGTGCTCTTGTTCTTTCAGATCTGGCGGGCAGACTTTGTGTTCTGGACGTTACCATAAAGGATAAGGCGTTTCGGTTGATTGGGGTTTATGGACCCAATGCCACCAGTGAGCTCCCTGCCTTTTTCCGGCGCATCAAGCCGTACGTCGTTCCGTCAAAGCGGGTAATTTTAGTGGGAGATTGGAACGCCGTCCTTGATCCCAATTTAGATAGAGGGGCTATTAGTGCGGGTACTAACACCTTGGATGCCAGATATTTTCGCAATTTTGTCCAGTGACTTGATCTGGTAGACAAATTTCGCGAAAGGCATCCAAATAAGATCCAAATAAGATAGTTTGGACTTGGACCGGTAGGGGCGCCTCGGCCCAGCTCAATAGCTATTTGGACCGAGTGTTAGTTAAGCGAGTCGACTTAGATTATTTAGGTGGTCCAAGTTTCGATCCGTATAAAAATTCCGACCACAAATTTTTATGTGTGTCGATTAGGTTAGATAAGGCTAGATGTAGGATGTCTGGTTACTGGAAGTTTAACTCTTCCCTTTTGGCGGAGGCTGACTTCCGGAACCAGCTAGAACTAACGATAAAGCGGGAACTGACGGGGGCTAATATGGGAAATAGGTGGTGGGCTAACCTTAAGGATAGCATTAGATCCTTTGCTGCCGACTATGGTAGGAGACTCAAGTCAGCCAGGGTAGCGGAGCAAAGCTCGATTAAGGATAAGCTAGATAAGCTAGATAGGGCGGTTTTGGCGGGAGATAGTGGGCAAGTTAACATAGCTAAGGCTGAGCTGGCCTCCTTGCAAATTAAGGAGTACCAAGCTCTGGTAGTTAGGGCTAGGTTAAAAAGAATGTCCTGCGAGGCGACGAATATGGCCCAGGAACTACGGGCCGAGGAACTCAGGCATGCAACAGATCGGCATATCGCCAGTGTCACATCGCCGGAGGGGCAACGTCGAACTACAAACGAAGCCATCTGTGGGGAGTTTCGGCAGTATTTCTTGAAGCTTTTCACCAGGGAGCCCGGACTGAGTTCTGCTCAGTTCGACACCTATCTTGCCGACTTCCCTCGCCTTTCGGCGACTGAAGCGGCTGGGTGTGAGGGGCGCATAAAGGAGGAGGAGATTCGTGATGCACTGAAGTCGCTCGGGCTGGATAAGTCTCCAGGAATTGATGGTCTGCCCTACGAAGTGTTCTTGAGGTTGTCGCACATGTTTGTCCCCTTGCTGGCAACCATCTATAATAACTGGATGAGGCAGGGTACTATACCCAGACGCTTCACCAGGGGTATAGTGAAGTTGCTTCGTAAGAACAAACATGGTGGGGATGGGATTAGTAACTTTCGCCCTTTAACGATGTTAAACACTGACTTAAAGATTTTGGCGAAGATCCTAGCCAACCGTTTGCAGACTGTCCTGCCTCGTCTGATTTGCCCCGAACAGACTTGTGCTGTAAAGGGTAGGACTATCCAGGACAGTCTTCATCTGGTCCGCACGATCGTAGAAAAAGTCGACGGAAATGCCGCGCTGATCAATTTAGATCAGTCCAAGGCCTTTGATAGGGTTGATCATGCTTTTCTGGAGGCTGTCTTGTCTGCGGCCGGCTTCGGGGTGGATTTTCGAACCTGGATACGTCTCCTTTATGCGTCCCCCGGAGTCGTGGTGGAGGTGAATGGGGTAAGGTCGGAGCCCTTCACTCTGACTCGATCGATTCGTCAAGGTTGCCCGTTATCGCCAATGCTCTACATCCTTGCGCTAGAGCCTTTTCTGCGCAAGCTAAAGGCGAACCCGGTCCTACGCGGCCTCACGCTACCTGGCGCCAGTGAGGTAGCCAGGTACATTGCATACGCTGACGACGTCAGCGTGCTTGTAACGAGCAGTGACGAGGTGGAGGAGGTGAGCAAAGAAATCGGAAGGTACGAAGCTGTAACAGGGGCCAAGATTAACCGCGAAAAGTCTGTCGGCTTGCGGTTGGGCTCGTGGAAAGGCTGTGCTCTTCCCGGACCCTTCATTTGGAAAGACGGTCCGTGCAAGATACTCGGCGTCTGGTTCGGGCCTGATCTTCAATTGGAGAAAAATTGGTCGGAAGTACTGGAAAAGTTCGTAGCTGCAACTGAGTTGTGGCTGCGGAGAAGGCTCTCCCTTAAGGGTCAGGCAGAGGTGTGCTGTTCGCACATCTACTCCCTAGCCGTATACCGACTTTCAGTGCTTCCTATCCCGCCCACCATCCTATTCAAGCTGGAAAGGATTCTCTTCCAGTTTCTCTGGGCTAAGAGACATCCTTTGGTGCGACGGAAGATCTGTTACCTTCACCCTTCCGAAGGCGGTCTAGGAGTGCCTAACGTCGAGGCACGGCGCCATACTTTGCGTCTTACTTTCCTGGACCGGATGTGTTCACGAGATACGGCGGCGGGAAGCGTCTGGAAAGAAGACACTAAACAATCTTTCCCGTCGCTAAGAAGTGTGCATTCTGCTGACGGGGAGGCCCATCGGTTTCCCAGACGCGAATGCCCCTTCTATCGCGAGTGCGGCATGCTTTGAAAGTTCTCTCTCGGCTGCAGACAGGTCTCTCTGACAGCCGGCCGTTGTCGAGTAGGGCATTATATCGTTGTTTAGTCAGGGGGGCCGCTAGCGATGGTCTGATTGGCGAGCTCGGTGTGACGGATGCGGAGGGTCGCTTACTCTGGCCTTGGGCCCCCAGGATGAGGTGTCTCAATAATGACGAAGCTTCCCTCACCTGGCTGGTCATTCGGAATGCCCTCTGGGTCGGCAAGAGATTGTTTGCAGCGCAACAGGCTATTTCACCTGAGTGCGGCCGGTGCGGTGATTTGGAGGAGACTATTGGTCACGCCTTCTTTCACTGCCCGGTCGTACGGCCGCTGTGCAAGCTTCTTGAAGGCTACATGGTCCGCATCCTCAATGGAAAGTTCTTTGTCCTGGAAGCCAGTTCTGTGTGCAGCAATGTGGTACCGAAGTTGAACAGACAGGAACATTATGTGTTTCTCTGCTTACTCGGCGTTATGCGTGTCGTGATTTGGACGACGAGAAAGAAGGAACTCTTCGAGGATGAGTCTTTTTCTTCTCAGACCCTGGTGGCATTTTTTAAACACCAAATTAAAGTCAAAATCCGGTCTGAGAGAAAGAGACTCTCTTCACTGGAGTTTGGCGAAAGGTGGGTGACTGTTGCGCGCCTGTGTCGCGTGGTAGGAGCCAACCTTATTTTCAGCTTAGACATCCCAGGGACATAAGAATATTGAGTTACCGGAAGGACATGACCACCCAGCCCAGGTAAGTTAGATTTTTTTTAGGCCATTTTTGATTTAGTTTGTTCCTAATTTAGTTAACTTAGCTAGAGTATGCAAGGTCATTCTTTTTGTCCCCTTCTTTTGTTTTACTCTCCCTTCCCTTCCCCTCTGTTAGATGACAGGAATTGGAGTTCTCCAGGAGTGCGATGGAGGGCTTATGTTATTTCATGTAATTATTGTTTACTTATTTTTTTACCATTCATTTATCCTATTTATTTATTTTTCCTCCTTCGACACTATTTTCGACTGGTTAACTCCTCTTTCTGCCATATCTTAGTACGTGGGGGGGACCCCATACTAACCATCATAATGTGTATATGTTTTGTTCATCTTTCGTTTTTAGGGGAATTGTAAATAAATATGTATATAGCGTTCGTTTAGGTTTTTTTAAATTGTTCCCCTCCCCCTCACATTGTAAATATGGGATTAAGTTTAGAAGTCCATGGAGCGCTAGTGTTGTTTGGGTGAATGTAGTTTGAAAGTGATATGTTTTATTGAGGTATTTTGGTGTTTTTTAATTTGGAGATATGTATTGGTCAGTGAATGAGTCTAGTTAAGTTAAAGATTTGGATAGTGTAGACCACCCTCCCCCTCCATTTTTTTAGGCCTCGTGCCACATTTGTAAACTTTTATTACAATAAATATTGCCCGGCTACTTCCGGAATCGGTATCGAGGTAAGATGTTATTTTAATACTCGTCCGTGTCCATGATTTACACTTCACTAGACTTACACGAATCCCCCGCCAAATCTGTCCTATACTCATCATCATCATATCGTGCTGGCAGCACGGATATCCCTGACCCTCTCTCGCCACTCCTCCCTATCGTTCATCGCCCTAGGTAGGTCTTCAGGACAACAACCTGTATCCTCACATAGCTGCTGAATGTACGTTCGAGCTGGTCGTCCTGCTTTTGCGCGGCCATGTGTGGGGATCCATAAGAGTACATCTCTTATGAGTTCATCTCTGCTTCTCCAGCAGTGTCCTGCATGTCTGGTTCGTCTAACTTAAATAGTTTTCGTGATAGGGGGCAGGTGGCCGTATAGTTGGTGTCTTGTGGGGTGTTGCTGCCAGGACTTGTTCAGGATTGCACGCAGCACTTCTAAACTAGCATGAATTAATCCCCCGCTCAAAACTATTCAGTCAGTCTTTAACTTTTACTTTATACCCCTATTCGCAAAAAAAAAAAATAAATAAAAATAAATAAATAAAAATAATAATCCCGTTTATTTGGCTCACGAGATTATTTGCTACATATTAACTCATGCTTTTTGCCAAAATTTTTCCTCCCCGTTTATCATTAACCTATGCTCATATTACCAATCTAATGCATATCCCTTAAAAAACAAACAAACAAAAAAAAAACGCTACTCTATTCAACTCCTTACATTCTAATTTATTACTATTTCAAACCTATCTCCAGCCCCACCTTCGTCCCATGAACTATTTGCAATTAGGTTTCAATCAATTAACTAAAACTGCTCGTGACCGCTGGCAAATAATTATTACCTTAAATTGTAGCGGACCATAACCAGTATACGAGGATAAAAAACAAAACAAAAAAAAAAACAAAAAAAACGGATTATTAAAAAAATAAATAAATAAAATAAAATAAAATGTCCATCCCTCCACCCAACCGCTAATTATTCTCAACCCCTCCCCCTGACATTCCGACTATCCTAACTTAGTATTAACTCATTATACATTTATGGTTTGTAATGTGTCTCCTAGTTGTAATTCTTTGGGCTCCTCCAACGTCCTCTTTATTTCTTCCATGGCGCTGATCTCTTAAGCCAAATCCACTTTGACGCCTTCAGAACTGTGTTGGTAATGTCCTTCAGCGCTCTCACTCTAGCTGCCCCGACTATACCAATTTTTGCTCGGGCTCTGCCCAAAGACTGTCCAGCAAAGCCCCTGCAACCAACTTCTACGGGGTCATAATGAATCTTCCATGACTTTCGTTGACATTGCTCGACCAGTTCTTGGTATTTAGACCTCTTCCTCTCATTAGCGAGAGTAATATATTCCTCCCATGACACAGTCAGCTCCCAAATAATGCACTGCTTTGTGTTATCAGAGTGCAATATCAGGTCCGGTCTTAGCGATGTTACAGCTATGTGACTGGGGAACTTCAGCTGAGTCTCCAGATCCACTGTCAACTGCCAATCGTCCGCGGAAGATAAGTTCCTTTTCTCTCTCCTCTTCCTCTGTATCTTCACTCCTGCTTTTACGAAATTGATCTGCTTCAATTTTCCAGGTTGATGTTTACTAGCCCTCATAGCTTTAGTCACCTCATTTGCAATTACCTTGAGTACTTGATCGTGACGCCAACGGTACCGTCCATCACCCAAAGCTTTTGGGCAACTACTAAGGATATGTTGTAAAGATCCTTTCCTAGCACATAGTTGACAATTGGGGGTCTCTATCTTCCCCCATATGTTCAGGTTCGTTGGGCTCGGTAACACATCATACACTGATTTAATGAGGAATCGAATCTCGTTGAAATCCGGCCGCCAACAATCTGACCATGTTACCCTTTTTTTCTCTACATCCTCCCACCTTGTCCTGGCTCCTTGCTGACTCAGACCGACCATTATATATATATATATATATAAAGGTAGGATATCGTAGAAACAGAATCAACGGTACTTGACTTTTAGGTTCTAACACTTGTAATCTTCATAACAAGCAGAGGTGAGAAACTTACAACCACCAAACGCCGTTTTCTCTGCATACACAATTTTAACAGGTATATGTGTACAATTATCGATACTGAACACTCTCTATTAAAAAATATAGCAAACTTCATTATATACCGATGATAAAGAAACTTAGATAATACACACACATACACATACACACACATACACACACACAAAGAGGAATCACCCTGGCTTAATGCTCACAAGTGTTGGACTGCTTTAGTGACTTTGGTCTCCAGTCACGCTATGATATTTCCTTTCGGGCTAATCATCATCATCATCATCATATCGTGCTGGCAGCACGGATATCCCTGACCCTCTCTCGCCACTCCTCCCTATCGTTCATCGCCCTAGGCAAGTCTCTTATTCTTAAGGATAACTTTGGGATTAAATAACAAACGAAGGTTGGAAGTTTAACATACTATTAAACAAAGAAATCAACACACGCGCGCACACACGCATATATATATATATATATATATATATATATATATATATATATATATATAGCAGCAAGGACTATTATGTATAGCACAAATTTTAGAAAAGTCTAGGTTTCCATTATGTAAACTTATTTTTCTAACTCGTAACACGTTGATATTTCTTCAAGAATAGAAAGAATGAAAATCTCAAATTTAAAAGAGAGTTGATCCTATTAGTTGTAATGGGGACTTCATTTTATTGTGCTGCATTTTATCAAAATTCTTTTTGCTTAACATTTATTATTTTAGATCATTACAAATTTAAAGTTTTTATGGCTGAATTCTTATTCGTAAGTTTGGTGTCTTTGTTTAATTACATGTCAGCCTTCAAGGATAATTTTATGCCAAAGTCATCCTTGTAGAAGTCATAGCTGAGAGATAAAGTGGTTAATACTTCTTCCCGATATACGCGACTAGGGTTCAAATTCAATTACTCAGATGCCCCAGGCCAGTACTTTAACCATTACGCCAGAAGACTCCTCCGTAGTTTAAATATGAAAGGTTTCCCAGTGTGTTGCTTCTTCATAGAAACTATTTATTCATATTTTAAAAACCCGTCTTTTGAAGAACCACAAGAGCAAAAACTTGACTCATGAGTGAGTTCACTCTAAAGATTTGAGATGACTAATAAAAGTTCAGACAATTCTATTGAACCCAGAGTTGACAGGTATTATGATATTAGCAAAAATCGTGTATTTTCATGATACATCTTTTCTGAGACAAAAATATATATATATATATATATATATATATATATATATATATATATATATATACGCGTCTCATCTTTACATAATTAAATTATCTATTTTTTCGTAGTATAGATTAACGTGAACCTACGAATGGAGAGAAAAAATGAAGTGCTAACTAATCTTTTAAAATCTTAATTCATTTTTCGATACCCATATCACTGTGGAAAAAGCACAAATTTAGAGACGAAGTTGAATTTTTTCCTCCTGTTGATTTTATTCTTATTTAACTTTCTCACAAAAACATACAAAACTAAGTTTTTGAATTGCATAAAATTAAGATTCATTTAAGATTCATTAAATAAAAAGTGTCTATGATTAAAAATCAGAAGTGTTTATGTAAATTGTTTCTTCAATGTTTCTTTATAAAACACTGTGTGAGTTTGATGAATCTTTATTCATACGACGAAATACTGCTAATTTAATAAGATTTAAAAGATGTTTAATCCGAACATAAGATTTTATTTACTCTTTGAGAATATTGTAGGTGAAAAAAAATTGCGATCCAAGTTATTTCAATTACTGAATATTATCTAATACACTCTCAGGCCTATATTTTTGTGTTAACTCATTTAGGCAAGGGACATAACTTTTTGACAAATTGTTTAAATTGTGCAAATTTGATTTAAAGGGAAATAACAATGATTCAATCCTAAGGGAGACAACTTTAATCTTTAAAAAAATGCCGAGTTTAGTTTATGTGGTCAATTTTTTTAAATAACCAGGGAAAATCAAACCCCTCTTCTGCTGTACGGAGCTATGATACCAGTTAGCTTACCGTTAAATTATATATAGTGCTTTATGCAGTTTTCTTGAATAGTTTTGTAATTGATATTTTAGTTAGCTGAACTCTATCCCTTGGTATATTTTTCTTTTTTTTAGATATTTAATCAGTATAATTTTTTCGACGTTTAAACCGTATACAATCCAGCGTGCTTCTGGTGGCGTTCGAAAATGATTTTTATATGGAATCATGGAAACAATTCCATGTAAACGTGATTCTTTGCTGCCATGAACATTGACGTTTCTGTCAAACCATTGCAAAAAAAAAAAAAAGAAAAAAAAAATTGCATCGTATTTATTTTTAAATTCCATTGAAGATTTGAGTATTGGATTGCTACCGGGTGAATAAATCCAGTGTGTCCTTAAGAAGACCGGAAAGTGTTCTGCTAAAACGTCGTAAAATATAGATGAAAAAAATAGCAAAAAATATGAACGACAATCTGTATTTTTTCCCAGTTTTAATGTTGGTTAAAATAATTTAGAGAAAAAGTAAATCGACAAAAACACAACAAATTTAGTAGCCAAATATACGGAAAAAATATGCATGATATGTGCTGAAGTTAAATATCCACAGACAAACAAAGAAGTATGTATAATGTTTTGTATAGAGATCATTGCATATTTCCACCCAATACAATAAATTCATTCAGCATAAGTGACATTAGAGTATAAATTTCCAGGTGTTGCATAACAATGAATATGAAGCAAAAACAGAAAGCAGTCTTAGAAACCTTTACCAAGGAAGAAACTATTGAGGTCAACTTCCACAAAAGGTGAGAAATATTGAAGTTAATTGATAAAAGCATGTATTAAACCCCTCTGTAACTGGAAGAATGTGACATAAGGTCAGTTTTTAGATGTATTACTTGTGGATTGTATTCAGAGTTTTCATTTTAGACCGGTTGCAGTACCAAGGGCCTATTTACAAATTTGCTCATTGCTAACGAGTGAAGAGAAATATTCATGTTTTTCCAAAATCCATGGGCAATGACTTGAAGTGAAACACAAACAACGTCGTTCAGGATTTGAACCCAGGTTGACACGTCCATTTCTTACAACGATTATCGCTACGTCACAAGAGCCTTCATTGATGCGAATGATGCCTGATGATTAATGAAAAGTTTAAATGAGGTTGGTTGGTTGTTTTATTTTATGACGTATCAATTTAATTCAAAACAATTCAGTTTAGTATCAATATAGTTCTAGTTTACAAACAGTTAAATGATAAAACAGTTCTATTTCAAACAATTCAGTTTAACATAAGTACACAGTTAAGCTCTATTCCACCCATAGATAGATACGAGAGGGCTATCATCTGATAGGATGCTACCCGTCTGGGCCAGAGTGGACGTTTGAACGACGGCAATTAAAGGTTACTTTGCATTCCCAATGCTTCAGCATTGCTGCAACTTCACCATCAGATTGGTTAGTACCATATCCGAGACACTCATCGCGGGGTCTTATCTCTTAGCAGAGAAACCTTTTGTGTATTCTACAGCCCCAGCCGACTGGGCAATTTAAATTTGGTAAAAGCGGTGTTGAAGAAAAAGCGCGAAATGGGATGGCATCAACAATAGATAGCGAGGAGGTTGGAGTCACAAATGTTAAACAGCAATACTTTAAAGCGTTATAATTTGAGCAAACAAATGGTTAGAAATAAATAGAACTGTTCGTGCTAGAGAGAAACACTCGGAACCATTTCACCCGTGTGCAAACAAATGACGTCTAACAACACGTTAAATAATGTTGTTACCTACTAACCATTTATTTACGAATCATACCTATCTATCTCTCTGAAAGTAAAATTGGTGACTGTAGTCGAGGGTGACCAAGAGGTTCCCTTTGTATATATATATATATATATATATATATATATATATATATATATACTCTAAAACTCCAACTAACATTAAAAGGAATAGCAAAATTTGCTGTCGTTGCAGTATCTTTCGGCTGAGAGGATCTTGAAAAACTTCAACTAATATATTTTGATATTTTGCATAGCCAAAGCCACACGGTAAAGAGGAACAGGATAATCAACTTTCGCTTTCCGACGTCGTTTGGTAAATATTTAACTGGCGCCATATAAAGAAAATACAAACAAATTCGTCCCGTTTCCGTTAAAAAAACAATTACTATGTTTTACATCAGGTGCTTTGAAGGCCTCAGTCATAATATTTTTCTTTTTTCCTGAAAAATTATTTTTGGCATTACATTTTAATTCTTATTTTTTTAGTTTTTTCCCGTATTTAGATATGAGCTTTTTAAAGCATTTCTCTGGACTCATATGTATTTCCTTTGCAGTTTTTTGCTCTTCTGGAATTACATATTCCAAATCAACAAATAAAAAATTCTTTATAAATGGAAATTCCATTATAATAGAATAATGAAATGTACTACGATATGTTAGTCGTTTTAAATTCAAAATCAAAAGCTGAAAAGTGGAAATATGTATAAAATTATATATACATGTATAGATATTTCTTTGAAACGTTAGTTAAATATTAATAGGTTTGTTTCTAAAGATTATTATTGTATATGGGTGACCGAGATTATAGAAAATTAACTCACTTGAAAGAACACAAGAAATTCTTTTTCTGAACGTGAGTAGATTTGGCAATTTATATTGGCTTGGAAAGAATACATGAGATGACAGACAACACGCAAAACAGAACATGAATATATGGTTTTCCCGCGTGGACTTAAGTGTATAAATGAAGTCTTCAATGAGATTATAAACAGTAATATAACAAATATTAATGACTTGCTAAAACAAATAAAGTTTTGTAAAAACTCTAAAAGGCAAAATAACTCATGGACAAGATAGTTTATATTACAAGAAAAAAAATCTAATAAATAAAAATTGTACAGTATTTTACAAAGTTTTATTAATGTTCATGTATAAAAGTGCAAGATGTGATTGAGCCACATAAAACTTTTCGCAAGAGATACTATTAACTTAGCGGACTATCATATATGTCTAGAACATTGTAAAAATAATGTTCAATATAAAAAGCAAGTCTGTGGATAAAAACCTTAATCCTTAACTAGAGAGAAAAAATTACGTCCTAACCTTGCGGAGGAATTGGATTTCCCGAGATTCTGCGAAAAGTAAAATTTCGGGTGTTACTTTCACAATAATACAACACAAATTTGCACGAGCAAAGTAGACACGAGAAATTTGATAAAAAACAAGAACCTTGAATAAAAACAGCTTTATATTTTCTATCACCTCGACAATGGCAAAGGTGTTTATGTGTGTGTGTAAAACATGAATATTGTCTGTTAAATTAAGCGTGTGTATATGTGTGTATATGTGTGTATGTTCGAACTAAAAAAGATTAGATGGGCTTGTGATTACATACATGTCTAAGTGTATGTATATGCGTGTGACCTGGTATGTATGAGTTTTTCGGCCAACTCTCCAAACCGTCGTGTATATTAGTGGGTCACCTGGCGTCAAACTATCGTGTAGTGATGTGCCTGACTGCTCATCTATCGGTCTCTCTGCATTGAAATAAAAAAGTTCGCTATGTATACTTTTGGGTAAAGTAAAATTGGATAAAGTAAAGTATTTTAAGTTTAATTGGCCTAATGAGTTAAGTGTTCACCGATGGTGCGGGAGACCGGGGTTCAATCCCAGGTTGAGTCATACTAAAGACTCAAAAAATGGTATTTGATGCCGCCCTGCTTAACACCCAGCATTAGAAGGTACGGTTTAAGAGTAAAGTGGAGCAATCTAGGGTATAGAGAAGCGCATTCCTCTACACCTGGTTGTTGTAGTTATTGAAAAGTGACCCTTCGGGTAACACTCGACTAAGGTCACCAACGTTTACTTTTTTACTGGTCAAATAAAGTTCAAATGCGCAGACGTCAGCGAAAACGCAACCCATGACCTGTTTTAACTGATCAGATTCACAGAAATTACTTATTTATTTTGGAACCTTACTATTTTTGTTTCTGTGACAAATTTTTCTACAAGTTCGTTTTTGATCCAGTTTTTGAAGAGATTTCTATTCTACGTGTCTTTTGCTGATTGGTTTAAAAATATAAGAGTATAAATTCTATGTAAGTGAAATTTTGATATTTTATTCTGGAATATTCTTATATATGTGTTCTGAGTTGATTTATCTAAAACTAAAGAAATGTTTATCATACAACCTCAACAGCGATCGACAGGGAAAAAGAAAAAGTGCTAAATTTACCACTTGATTTTTGAAAGATTCGCTGTATAAGCAGGAGCATTTTATTGTCTTTTGATCGGTTGATTATTTTTAGGAATAGTTATGAGGTGATAACTCTGCAACAAAGACATTTGTTACCGATTGAGGAAAAATAAATTGAAGTCTATATGCTGTATTGCAGATAAGCAATATAACAGGTCTAAATCATGCAAACGCTTATCTCACAGTATTTTCCTTCTGGACGTATCGTTCCTTTTATGATTTGGAGTTAGAAACATCTGCAAACACAACAATCAAGGGAGCTAACTCTAAATTATGATTTAAAAGTTATCTTTCTCAAAAATATTACAGATTAGGTATTAAATACGAGTTTGACGAAGTCAAATACCAGAAAAAGTAATAATTAAGCGATTCAGAATAGAAATAAATAATTGAATGAATAAATAGATAAATAAAATAAAACAAAAACGATAATTAGGCGTATTATTTTTTTTTGTTTCTTCATAAAACGAAATATGAACTATTTACTTAGCCTTTCTTTATATATATATGTATATATATAGAGAGAGTCATCCACAGACTGATCTGTTTCGTTCTATCAGAACTCATTAGTGTGGCTTGACATATTAGCTTCCCGTGGCTGGGATCGATACCCATTTGACTCAAACGCCAATCCAAGCCTCTAACCCTTCAGCCACGAGGAGCCAGTAGCAGCGAAGTAAATTTTAAACGGTTATCAATCACAATTAATATTGTTTACATACATCCGTTTAACGGCTACCGAGACCTCAATTCATATACGAAGAGACTTGGAATAAACGCTAATGGCAACACAATTACTTCATTCGCAAGAGAACTCAACCCTACGGGGGTAGGGGAGTATCTCTCTCTTTCTCTTTCTCTCTCTCTCTCTATATATATATATATATATATATATATATTTATATATATATATAATATTATATTCTAACAGTGTTGGTTGTCACTAAATGCCTTTGTGGGTTTGTGTCGAACCAAGTGCAATATAATATGGAGTGTGCTCAATATCTAGAATCGAGCTCTCATATAATGATAATAAATAAATATATATTAGATACATATATTTAATTCATGGAATTTAGAAACGCAGTTTCTTCCAGGCAGCGGTCACATCGATACTGCTATATGGCTGCACTACATGGACGCTAACAAAACGGCTGGAGAAGAAGCTAGATGGCAATTACACAAGAATGCTGCGTGCAATCCTGAACAAGTCCTGGCAGCAACACCCCACAAGACACCAAGTGTACGGCCACCTGCCCCCTATCACAAAAACTATTCAAGTTAGAAGAACCAGACATGCAGGACACTGCTGGAGAAGTAGGGGCGTACTCATAAGAGATGTACTCTTATGGATCCCCACACATGGCCGCGCAAAAGCAGGACGACCAGCACGAACATACATTCAGCAGCTATGTGAGGATACAGGATGTTGTCCTGAAAACCTACCTCGGGCGATGAACGATAGGGAGGAGTGGCGAGAGAGGGTCAGGGATATCCGTGCTACCAGCGCGATATGATGATGATGATATATATATAAAATATTTTTAAAGAGAAAACTTAAAAAACAGTTGGTGAAATATAATTTAGAAATTAATCACGATGTTAATTTTAAAGATTCCAAGATGTTTGTTTAGATACTTAAGAAAGGAATACAAAATAAAAAATGCCCGAAAATCGTTGAATCTATTATTACTTAAAATCACAACACTATAAAAAAAAGAACAGTTTTTTTTCAATTTGTCACCTTAGTTGGTCAGGTTGGTGCTGAAAAATTTAAAAATAATTCGTCTTCATCGTTTATATATACTTAGAAAGATAAATACATCAAGAGATAAGTGAATCAAACAGGTAAAGATGGAAAGAACAAGGTTAATACTGTTAAAGTACACACACACACACACACACACACACACACATATATATATATATCTATATATATATATATAACGTCGATTCCATCAGACCAATTTAAAACAGAATTTTACCATCGGAAATAGAATGTTTAAAAACATTCTGGTTTTATCGTTTCATCTATTAACTAACTCATTCAGCGGAAGGTTTTAATCCGACACGTTTAACGTTGGCAAACAAATAATATCATCCTCTGACCTTACTTTTTTTTTATTATATATATTGGATTCCTTGCAATTAAAGGGGTATCCATCGAGTACCTCCCGTAGTGTAAAGTTAGTGAGGTAGAGTAACAGAGCATTGGAAGAGACAAAGTTCATATTGTCTCTACTTAAAGTATTACGCTAAATCAAAAAGAAACTTAATAAATAACATTAATGGTAAAACCACATTTTCAAGGGAGGTAACTGTACATTTTTAATTTACAGTTATCCTTCTCAAGAATCTTAAGTGTTTCGTCTAATTGAGTGCTCTACACTTTTTGCGACTTGAGAAACTTATCTCATTTTTGCAATTATAATGAGTTAACTGTAAGGAGATAATTTCATCGAGGTTATTATCAGAAATGTAATTAGTTTTATTTGAAGCAGAAGTAGAGGTAAAAATAGATGAAACGTTAGATAAAAGTCTATGCACTAAAAAACAAAACAAAACAAAAAACAAAAAAAGAAAAGAATGACTGCAATTACAGACTAATGCTACGAGCAATATTGAACAAGTCCTGGAGGTATCACACCACAAAACAGCAGCTGTACGGCCACATTCCACACATCACGAAAACCATCCAAGTTAGACGAACCAGACATGCGGGACACTGCTGGAGAAGTGGGGACGAACTCATAAGCGACATAGTCCTGTGGACCCCTTCACATGGAGGAACAAAGGCAGGGAGACCAGCTAGAACCTCTATACAACACCTCTGTACCGATTACTGTTCATCATTAAATTTTATACTTAATATTGTTATATGAAAAAGTTTTTACCGGCTTGCTGGTCCTAACTAAGCTGTAATACTATCTAACTATGAATTTTTCGTCCTAATAAAGCAATGAACAAGCAAATAATTCGTTATTTTTGTTTTAGTCCTCAGAAATTTAAATTCTGTGAAATTAGTTTGTTCTTGCAGTATAATGGTTTCCGACTGATTCTTGTTCATTGCGAAATACTTCTGTTAAAATTAAAGTCTCTTTTCTCCTCGAGGAATAAAACTTTTCCGTTAACACTTTATCTAGCGTCCATTAACCCATTATAACCCAAATTTTCGATATTCCGATTTGTAATGAAATTATTATGAGGAAACACATAAAACTGGATATAAAACATGCCGAATCATCCATTCATCTATTATTTCTGTAAATTTTATAAATCAAAATATACATTAGATTAACCAACCTGTAAATATTTAATGAGCTATTCAAATTTATTCTGTTCTTAAACAAGGACATTGGATGATAATGTGTTAACATTTTCTTTTTACTTTGTTTAAAGCATAAGCACCTCAGATGTTCATATATACTTGTGCCACATCTAAACATTCATATATCCTTGTGCCACATCTAAACAAAATTACAACTTTGTTTAATGGAAAATAAAGCTTCGTTCGTTATTTAACGCCAAAGTTATCCCAGCAAAAGAATAACTGTAATACAACATAACTCGTTGCTAGAGGGATAAGGGGGTTCATATAAAGGGGTAACAACGCGATTAGAGTTCGAACTCACTAACTTCGACGCCGCAGTTCAGCATGTTAGCCATTTCCCAACGGGATAACTGCTAGAACAGGTTTAAGAATTCATACTGAATTAGAGTGCTTAATATATATATATATATATTGTTGTGGAACGCAGCTGGAGAATTAAGAATTAACTCATTAGATACGTTCTCCTATGGACCCCATACATAGGGATGTGCAAGTATAAGATGAACAACTCGAACTTATCTTCAACAACTCAGTACGGATACAGGATTTTGTCTTGAAAACCAGCTGGAAGCGATGGATGATAGAGACGAATGAAGAGAGAGAGAGAGAGAGAGAGAGAGAGAGAGAGAGAGAGAGAGAGAGAGAGAGAGAGAGAGAGAGTCCTGGAAATCTGTGCTCGCAGCCCGACATGATGATGATGATGATGATGAATATTTACCTAAGAACAGAAAATCAACTGCTCCACGTTATTAATATAGATATACACAGACAGATAGACAAACAGACGCCACACATTTTTTTTATATTTTCGAGTGGATAGTTTTAAGTTGCTTTACATAAAATGTAGCTTTTCATTAATTTGTGACAAAACTAATGATACACAACATTCAGTTCAGACATTGAAAATTGCCCACACCAGCCATTATATATATATATATATATATATATATATATATATATATATATATGTGTGTGTGTGTGTGTGTGTGTGTGTGTGTGTATGTGTATGTGTGTGTGTGTGTGTGTTAGTTAGTCTTTTTGTATAAAATTTCCACATACTTAAACAATTTCATTTTTTAAACAATACATGTCACTTGTGTACAATCTCACCTCTGAGGAAACTATTTTTCCGGTGCACGTCTGTTTTCATCTCGCATTCCACAACTTATGTGATCCTCTTTACTCTTCTTTTTCGGCCAACCATGGCACCATTAAGCCTTCTGTGGAAATAGCTTTTAAATATTTACCTGAAGTACGTATCTTATTTGTTTTCAAGCATTTTTCGTCATTTAATTTCCTTTTCCTTGATTTTCCTTTTCTTGCTTCCCCATCATTGTCATTGGTTGGTCACTCATCACTAAGATCAAAGATTGATAGTGTATTCATTCAGAATACTTTTCTCTTATTTCGTACATAATTACTTGCTAAGTTAAGTATTGGTGTTTATTACTGTTGATTTCTAAAATCTAACTATATAGAGAGGGGTTCTATCTTGTGACAACTGACATTTTCTCTGATGTAATCCTATGAATACTAAATCATATAGGAACTAGACTTAATAAGAAAATCATACGTACCTTCAAATTTATTCATAGTTTGTCGATATGGTTTCTTTTATTATTAGGGTTTCTTTGACCGTCACTTATATTGAGCAGAACTTGCCAAAACAGAAGTTTTAACATATTGATTGTCACAATAAATTGATTCACTTTCATATGTTTCTGGTATATTTGTTTTTACATTGTATGTGCAAAAATAGAATGACAATAAATTAAAAAAAAAAAAAAAGATTGATAGATATAGAGAGTGGCGCATTATGCTTTGAAGCTTAATAAATGTCTACAAGGGGTTCTAAACCAGCACATTGGTCTATTGGGTAATGTGTTCGCCAATGATCCGGGAGACCTGGGTTCAATCCCAGGTCACGTCATACCAAAGACTTAAAAAATGGTACTTGATACCTGCTTGCTTAACACACAGCAATACAAGGTACGTATCAAGGTAAAGTAGAGCAATCTAGGCAAAGGATTAGTGCCTATGTAGTGCCAATTGAAAAGGGAGCCTTCTTGTCACCCTCGACTATTGTCGCCAACTTTACTTACAAGGGGTTTTGGAAATCTATCAGTCCAACAAAGAGGGGAATCACGAAATCAACTCTTAATTCATATGTCTATATCACCATTTAATATCGTACACCGTTTGTGAAAATTCTTTACTTTTCAACTCTTTAGTTGAATCCTTTGAATAAAACGAAAATAAGATATCTTTACCCAAGACACTTTAAATAGATGTGTAATATTTCAGGGGTGAATTCACGCTTATATCTATATTAAAATCATATTAAAATGGTATATATCTATATCTATATTATAATCATATCATAATAGTATATTTTATATTATAATGGTATATATATATATATATATATATATATATATATATATATATATATATATATATAGATAGATAGATAGATAGATAGATAGAGAGAGAGAGAGAGATTATGCGATGTATAATATATTATATATTTCATTGTGTCTAGCGAAAAAAAATGTGCCCACCGCACACTAGTACTTATGTTTAAATGTAATAGAATATCATATTAAATGAGAAAAGCCTTGATCTGTATCTCTGCAGTGGGATGAGACCTCAACACCAACGAGTGTTTTGGATATGACACAAAACCATGCGATGGTGAGGCTATAGGTCTGGAGCTTTGGGAAATGAGAAGTACCCCTTCATTACCATAACTTAATGTCTACTTTGGTGAGGAGATTGTCCGTGGCATGGTAGTTAACACGCAGGACCAAGGCCTCGTAATGACACAACATCGCAATTGCCAGCCCTTTCTGACTAATGCCCCTTGAAAAAAGTATGAACTCCCTTTTCCCCAGTTAAAAAGAGCCATTACTGTCCTTCAACAAAGGCACTTTTCGCATATGATAACTCACCAAAATTGATGTACCATTATAAATAAAGAAACAGGTCAAATCTTGGACACGGACAAAATGTGACACGGGGTTTATTTTTAAGTGGAGTACAGTTGGTTTGAATTCCGAATTTTCCTTCTCCTAGTTTGAACTTCCAAATCAATGCTAAATAACCAATTTTGTCGTACTATTCACCTATAACTCGTGGGGAAAGATGTATTTATGCTTTTTCGAAGGACATTATTACAAAGTTAAACACAAAGGGTTTCGTCTCAGATTTGAACTCTGGACGCCCATTCAGTTTCCTACAACGATATTCATGAGGATATACGCAGGTTTCTATCAGTAAACTTGTTAAGTACATTTAATATTTAAGAATGGATATCTATTTTCAAAAACAAAATATTTGCGTGAGTATTCATTAGTCATTAATCAATGAATATTAGAATTCATAATGTCATTATCATATTATTACGGAGTTTATGTGCCTGTCACTAACATGAAACTACGTCACTAGCGATATCAAAATTCACTTTGTTATTAACATAGAATTCTCTATAATTTGATTTTAAATTTAATTAAGAATCATGTTGTTTTATATCACTAATATTGTTTGCTTTATCTACATTAAAGTAACTTGCGATTGTACCCATATATACAACCGAATGGAGCTTTAAAATATTAATAGGAATGTTACTTTTCATATTGATAAAAAAATCGATTTTGATAAATATTTGTTAGGTTCTATTAATTTCCATTTGTTTAATTTCATTTTAATATATATGAGCAAAAATCCCGTTAATAAATATTTAAAAAAAACAAAAAGAAAAAGAATAACGGTAATTTTATTCTTTACAGTATAATTTGATTAAATTAAGCAAATTTAGCAATAAGAGTCGCGAGTGATGGGAAGAGCTAGTGGTCAAGATGTTCTGTTCTTTGATTTTACTTCCTCTGTTTCAAATAAGTTTAACACAATAATCTAATTTCAGACAATATTAAATGCTATTTTTTATTTTATTAGTTTTTCTTCTGTTTTGTGCAAAATTGATATTTTTGAAAATATATGCATCCGTATAAAGCAATTTATTGTATAATTTTCGGTAGAAATCAAATAAAACTGACTAAGAATAAGTGGAACTTTTTCATAAGCATTCTTCTTTAATTTCGTTAGTTTTTCTAATTTAGGTTTGGTTGAGTTTATAGCATATCAATCCTTGTGGTTTATTCAATGTCAAATCCTGTTTATACATAAACAGGTTTTTCCAATAATTTTGGCAGTTCGTGTTGAAATGACTTCAAATTTTCACTGAATGAATTGAAATAGATCAAGATTTTATAGTTTATGGAAGAGGACAGTACGTGCTTATCTCAATGAGAATATGCCAGAAAGATGGATCGAGTGTGTTGTCGATGAAGGTAGTTTTCTAATGAAATGGTGGTCGCAGTCACCGGACCTGTCCCCGTGAGATTTCTTTTTATGGTATATGTGAAGGGACTCGTCTATGTCCCTCCTTTTTCTATTAGCATTGATGAATTCAAGGAGCAGATCACTTCTTCATTGGATGATGTTTTTGGAAATATGCTACAGCGTGTTTGGCATGAATTGAACTACCGACTTGACGAATGCCGTGTCACAGGCGGAGCACATATTGAACAATTAGGAAACCAGTTCTAGAATAAACTTGTGATATTCAACACCTAATCTCTTTAATTTCATTGAACTAGACTTAAAAGTTTTCAAGATAATAGCTTTTAAAATGATGTCAGATTTTTGGGGACACTGTATATAAAATATATATAATTTGTAAACGCATATTTTGAAGAAAACATTCCTAATTGCGCCAAAGCTCATTCGTTTACACAAAGTTATATGGATTCAAGTATTTCTATCAAATACGAATATTTCTATTTACTATTTGTAATTTGTTTGCATGCAATTAGATGTTTTCAAGTATCGCTTTGTAACAGGAGCAATTTATCTCAAATCATTTATTTGCACACAGTTAAATAGATCAATATATATGATTTGTAAGAGAAAAGTTGATGTTTTTTTAATTTTAAAAATGAGCTAACTAGTTTTTATACAATTAAGTATTGCTATTACTTCACACAGTAAAATGATTGAAAGTATTGATATTTCGCACTAATAATTCTATTCAATATCAATTATTTGTTGGAATAAAGTGCAATGTGCAATTTAACTCTAATAATTCTATTCAACATTATTCATTCATATGCATTATTAAATAGATCCAAGAATTACTTTGTAAAAAGAATACTTTTATTTTTACACACAGTTAAAGGGTTTCAAATATTCCACACTAAATTTTATTCAAACAAATTTAAATGGTTTCAAGTATTGTTATGTAACACAAACAATTCAATTTTACAGACCTTTGTTTGCTCAGTTAAATGATCAAACATTTATTCTATTTAACCCATATTTTTGACCCTAACACGTACTACTATTCAGGGTTTGGTTTGGTTTCTTTGTTTAATGGCACATCAACCTTTGTAGGTTATTTAATGCCAAAACTATTCTCCTAGAAGAACAGTAATGGTACTATTTAACCTACAGTTGGAAGGATAAGGGGGTTCATATCTTTTCACGGGGTATTTGCCCGAAAGTGAACGCAATAGCGCGACTGGAGTACGAACACACTAACTACGATTCCGTAGTCCATCGCTTTAACCATTAAACCACGATGACACCCCCACTATTCAGGGTCAGAGTGGACCTGAAAGTAAAAGTAATTAATAGGTACTCTTCATTTCCCAAAGCTCTAGAGCCAGAGCATCACCATCAGATGGTTTAGTGTCATATCCAAGACACTAAAATGCAGAGATGCAGTAAGTGTATTCTACAGACTAGGCTTTTCTAATATAAAATGAAATTCTATTTCATTTAAACATAAATACTAGTGTACCGTTGGCATAATTTTTGCTAGTCATAATAACATATATATTTCATATATAATGTATATATATATATATATATATATATATATATATATATATAAATATATATATATATATCATAATATGATATATGCCTTTATAATATGATTATATATATATATATATATATATATATATATATATATATATATAACATCTTAATATGATTATTATATGGATAAAATCATGAATTCCGTACGTCTATTTAGAATGTCTTTAGCATTTCATTTAAGCAGTACCATCAAGAAAATATATCTATCAATATATGGGTCAATTTTTTAAATAGA
The DNA here is from genome assembly GCA_963585895.1 of Sepioteuthis lessoniana. Lineage (NCBI taxonomy): Eukaryota > Metazoa > Mollusca > Cephalopoda > Myopsida > Loliginidae > Sepioteuthis > Sepioteuthis lessoniana. The sequence goes on along the minus strand of OY757911.1, from coordinate 57,920,138 downwards.
GTTAAACTGATTTGAATACACTTTTTCTTTTACTAGTGTGGTTTCCAAAGCAAATTTAAAGAATACATTAAGTTTTAATATTCACCAATAACTCGGTGGGGTTGAGCACTCTGGGAAAGGAATTTACGGCTGCCGCTCGCATAATGGAAAGCTCTTCGAACGAATCGAGCACTCTGGTATCCGGTAAGGTATAAAATGTAAACAAACGAACGCTACTGCTACTACTGTGCTACTTAATACCTTATAATTCCTAAGCTAACGCGGTACGCTTGTTGGCCGAGCGGTCTGATGCTAAGTCTGACGGTGGGTTTCGATCCCAGCTTCAAGCGTCCTACGTGTCCAGCTACACTAATGAGTTGTGATACAACGAAATAGTCTGTCTGTGGTCGACAATATATATATATATATATATATATATATATATATATATATATATATATATATAATAAGTTAGTAATGTTGGCCACCGTAATCGAGGCTGACCCGAAGGCTTCCTTATCATTAGCTACTACACCGAGGCGTAGGGAGCGCCATTTTTTCCCGGATAGCTCTACTTTACCCTTGATAAGAACATTTTAATGTTGACTGTTAATCAAGGCGGTATCAACTAACATTTTTTTTTGTGTCCTAGGTATAACTTGACCTGGGATTGAATATCGGTCTCTCTGCTCATTGGCAAACACTTTACTCACGAGACAATGAGCTGGTAATGAGATAGAGTAAAAGCGTAGCAGAAATGTCTTGAAAGAATGTCAAAGTAAAACACGTATTAATCTTCGTTCGTTTTTTTTTAAATACATATCTATATTTGTTGAATAACATTTGGTAGATATTCAGCTGGAACATTAAGCATTATTTATTTCTACGACAGCCATTCAACAAGATGACGGGTTACATTCTGTTTATTGTTCTTTTTTGTTGTTTGGTTTTATGGCATATCAAGCTTTGTAGGTTGTTTAATGCCAAGTCCATTTATATACAAATTAACATTTCTATTTCAAACAATTCAGTTTAGCATAAGTACACATTTTAAAAGTCAAAAATATTTTATTTCAAGCTATTCAGTTTAGCCAAACAGTTCTAATTCAAGCAATTCAGTTTTGTATAAGTATGGCTTTTGTTTACACACAATTAAATGTTCAGTTTATCAATTTATACTATGATTAATAAAAAAAAAACAATTGAGGGGATCATCCGATGTTCAATGTTTAATAGTTATTTCCACTGAGAAATTATAACTATTTGTGTTGCTAGAAACTTAAGTAATTATTAAGTTACAACTTGGAGGGAAACTTGATTTATTTTCAAAAAAAGTGTGACGAAAAAAAAATGTTACTATGGTATACCCTTTTAGCTGTGTTTCATAGGAACAAGAAATAGATAATTAAAATATAGATATAAGCATGAATTCTGTGCTTAAATATAATCAGTCTCTTTAGAATGTCTTTGATATTTCATTCAGCAAGTAGAATCAAGAAAATACATCTATCCGTATATTTATATCTATAATTGGTTATCATCTCTTTTATCTTTATTAGAATGTATCTCTATGCCAGGGGCAGAATATGACACAAACTCTATTTGTAAGCAGTGTACAGTGGGTTTGAATTAAGAATTTTCCTTCTCTTAGATTGGTTGTTTAGCCAAGGTTAAAGAGCTCAGTCTGTCCTGCTGTTTATCCATTGTTTTATATTCATTAATATATCAAGATAACATGTCCTCCTAAATATTACTCATTTTATCATAACTTTTCACATTAATTCTGCACTGTCAGCTGGGTCTGTAGAATACACCGACTGCATCTCCGCAGAGGGGTAAGACCCCCACAACGACCTGGCCCAATTGCTTGGGGCTGTAGAATACACCGACTGCATCTCTTCAGAGGGATAAGATTCACCCCGCAACGAGTTGACCCAGTCGGCTGGGGCTGTAGAATACACCGACTGGATCTCTGCAGAGGGGTAAGACCCCCCCCCACAACGACTTGGCTCAGTCGGCTGAGGCTGTACAATACACCGACTGCAGCTCTGCAGAGGGGTAACCTGTGTCCTGGATATGGCATTTAACAATCTGATGGCAAAGCTCCAGTAATGTTAGAACTTTGGGTAAAGTAGAGTACCCCTTTATTGACATCACTTCCAGATCCACTCTGGCCCGGTGTGGTAACACCTGATAGGGTCCTATATATGAGTCAAATAGAACTGCAAATAAATGACTTATGCAAAATTTAATTGCTTGAAATCGAAATATTTGATAATTTAACGGTGTGTAATCAAATGTTTGATATTTAATTGAATTGTTAGTGAACTTGGAACTATTTGACTTTGTTTATTTAGTTTTACATATCATACGTATCTAATATATATGAATAAACCGGATTTGGCTTTTAATAAACTACAATGGTTGGTATACTACAAAAACAAACTAAACCAACCCCATCAAATTAAGCGTTAAACAAAAATTTATGAATTTAAATACTTTATAAGAATATTTCATAAACTAATTTAATGTGATAATTATACAGCCACTGTCTTTTTTAGCATCGGGTTTGGTTGGATTTGAACACCGAAAGGCCAGAACGAATTTGAAAAGTGCATGAAGAAGCGAGTGAGTTCAGAAAGACTTGTCATTACATTCTAAGACAAAAACGTGCAGCAATGTAAAAGGCTATCTTCGATCAATTCCTCACCATCCCATCGTTTAACAAAACCCACATAACCACTCTCAGTCTTGGCGTATGAACAACATAGGATGATAATAAAAACGAGTGAAATATGTCCCTGATGTGTTCAGAAGATAATTCAACCAAGAGTTGGTCATAAAATTCTATAATTACGTTAAATATACATTATCACTTTCGAGTTCTGGTTAATGTGTACTGCTGTCGGAGACAGGCGGGAAAAGGCTGAAACTGGCGATGAAAGCGAGGATAGGGTGTTGCAATGTCATCGACCCCGGGGTATGCATTTCGCACAGGTATTTATTACGCGTTAAGAATTATGCAAATAGAGTCGTTCATCTGTCGCTTCGTAGCAGATAATTCAAGTTACAATGTTCGAAAGGCTTCTAAGAGTCCAGGAATTTACTGATTGGCTTACCATTGACGTTTTGTCTTTTCACTTTTTCTGACACAAATTTCTGCTCTAACTTTAAATGATGCTATAATCTTTGATATGATCCTTAGATTAATCTCTCCTAAGATAAAAAAAGAAAATAGCAACAAAAGAAAGAAAAAAAAACAGGATCAGTTCTCTTTCTATCTTATTGTTCTCTAACTTAAAATGATTACATTCTTGAATAAAGCTTACCTATCTTTTTAATGTTGCTAGCATTTTTCCCTCGTGTTGTCCAACGAGGAGCACTAAGTGTAACGGGTATCGTCGGAAGAAATGGAATGAACTACCTGAGTTTAAATGTTTGACAAGGTCGTTTGTACTTAAATTCGCGTTGATGCTCTCGGAAAAGGTATGAACCTATCTGTCATTCTCTCAACTATGGTTAAATAGCAGTGTAAAAGGGTTCTTTAGGCTTTTCTAGGCACCCAGTCTAGGAGAAAGAAACTTTTAATTTAACTCTGATACAGCTGTTTGCGTCTTACTCTTGGGAAAAGCATGGACCCATCTGTCCTTCTCTGAAATATGATTAAACAGCTGAGCAGACTATGTTTAAAAACCAATCTAGGGTAATTCTCAATACAAACTAGCTTTACTCCGCTTAAGAATTAATTTTATGTCTCATCCTACCCATGGCTGAGGGTTTGTGTAAATACATAGACCGAGTAGCCCGGGAAAAATAATAAACAAAATATTTTGATAAAATATTTTTGCTCATTATTTTAGCAAGATTATGTTTATACAGAAATATAAACAAGATATAGACACATAGTAAAAAAAGAGCTTTATAAATAAAGAAAAACATCTTTTTAGTTTTTGAGAACTTCTTCAGAAGTCTCTTGGATTTCTTGTTCTTCCATCTTTTACAAATATGTTGAGTTCTTTTTCACGACTTGCAGTTGATCATTTAACGCATGCGTGGTAATGTGAAAAACAAGAACACAATCTTGCACATCCTATCATGAATTAGGTAAAAAAAAAAAAAAAAATTAAATACTTCATGCCTGCTCCTTTTCTTTGGTTAAAATTAAATTTTTTTTATCTGATGATCTTCAAATATCTGAAATTGTATCAGAGGTCCATCGCTTATAATCTACATTGGAATACAAAATCAAGTCTACGTTTATGAAAAAAAAAAATCAAATCTCTTGAATGATACGGATGGTCTTGTTCCGCCAAAACGCACGCGCACACAAACATACACACACACACACACATATGCACTCAAATATATTTACACATATCTCGTCATAATAGTGAAGATGAATAAGTGTATAATTAGTTACTATGGTTAGTTTAATCGTAGTACAAAGTCGGAAGTATACAGCTCCCAGTGAGAATCAACGTCACATACATCATCATCATTATCATCATGTCACGCTATCAGCACGGATACTCCTAACCGTCTCTCACCACACCTCCCTATCATCCATTGCCTTCAGCAGGTTCTCTGGGTTACACCCCGTATCGGCACAGAGCTGCTGTATGTTGGTTCGAGCAGGACATCCTGCCTTTGCTCGTCCTTGTGAAGGGGTCCACGGTAGTACCTCACTCACGAGCTCGTTCCTACTTCTTCAGCAGTGTCCCGCGTATCTGGTTCGTCTAATTTTGATAGTTTTGATAGTTTTCGTGATGGGTGGTAGGTGGACGTATAGCTGCTCCTTTGTGGGATGTTGTCTCCGTTAACGCTGCTTGCTAACTTTTACACCGCGAGTGGTGTTCATAACTAAGCTGGTTGTGTCGATGAATAAGTGAAAATAGACGAATAAGTGGTTATCAAACTGTTAATTGAAAAATGAGAAACATGAATTGGCATATGTTGCTATTGAATTTACCGGATCAAAATGTTTCTAAAGCGATGAGTTAAACAAACATAGAAGTATAGATAAAATAAGCATCTGAATTTTTGTTGCGCCTTATTCTATTCAATTTCTATTCGTTTTTTTATTTTATTTTACATACAAGTTGTAAAGTGTAGATATTGTAATGCTACGGAAAACGGCAATAGCCAACCGAATACGAGTTTTCGCTTGGACCCTTTTGCGTCTATTTCGTGCAAATTTCCTCAAGGCATGTACCCACTTTTATCTCCCACGAGTAAAATAACAGGGATGATAGGGCCCTCCAGCGATAATGGTAAGCAAGCTGTTTGAAAGGTCAGCTTTGAATTCCAACCATAGAGATAATATGAGAAAAAGTTTTCGTTCTCTCTCTCTCTCTCTCTCTCTCTCTCTCTCTCTCTCTCTCTCTCTCTCTCTCTCTCTCTCAAGAACAATCAATATAATTCGTAGTTTACTCATAAAGGAAACCATGAAGTGAAATGATCGTCCAATTTCTAAAGAAACATGGTACTTTCTATAATAGAAGTTATGGAAGATAGCTAAGGGCAAGAAATCCCTTTTGCTTGACATATTTTATACAACTTTATATTGCCTATAATACTTTTAACTTGTGATCTAGAAGTGACATTTCTTTATAAAATTTATAAAGATTTTTTTGTACATTTCTATTAAAAAAAAAACAGTGATCGCTTGGCGAGCAGAGGCGAATTGCATATATTTTTTGGCTGATGGGGAATGTTTCTACTGATATTAAATGTTAGGAAAAAGAAATATCGATAGATTAAAAAAAAACCCAAAAAACAAAACAAAACAAAAAAAAAAAAAACAGACTCAAAGAAAGATCTAAAGCTCCGAAGTATTGGTTTTGACAGAGAACAATTTCGATTAATTTTGGTGATTTTTTTTCTTTTGAGACTGTGAGGAGATTTTTCGTTTTCTTTATTTCTTCCCTCTTTCATTTATGCCTTCTTTCTTTTTTTTCCGATTACTATTTCTTATTGCTTTCCACCCCTCTTTGTGATTTATTTTTTTCTTTTTCGTCCTTTCTTTCTTTATTATACTTTATGTCTTTGCATGTGATACTTTCTTGTTTCTCCTTCTTTTTATGTTTTCATTATTTTTTCTCTGTCCCTATCTTTCTTTCCGTAACAACATTGTATGTTCTTATATCTTTTTTTCATGTTTAGCTGGACACCAAATATAAAATGGACAGCGGCTTTAACCTGAGTTATTGCGTGTGCCTAATGTAATTAGCTAACGTGCCGGGGACCTAGGTTCTCTATTTAAGTATCATTTGATGTCCAAAATGGGCGACAGAATTTGATATGGCCTCTTTAGATTGCAGCTCTATGTTGCCAGCGAGTTTCTTTCAGAATTCCTTTTGGTTGCTTTCGTCTATATTATCTTAATTTCAGTTTAACTTTTATTGTCATTCTTAAAGTTTTAACTAAAATTATTTCTAGATTTAAAGATAAATGAAAAAAAGCGAGGTAGAATGAAAAAAAGAACCCAGATAAAACAAAACAAAAAAAAAACAACAAACAAACAAACAAACAAAATGAGTAGAGTGTTCACCAATGGTCCGGGAGACCAAGGTTCAATCCCAGGTCGAGTCGTACCAAAGACTTAAAAAAATGGTACTTGATGCCATCATGCTTAACACATAGCATTATAAGGTAACGATCAAGAGTAAAGTGGAGCGATCCAGGGAATAGTGTTGCGTCCTCCCCTACATCTCGCTGTAGAAGCTATTGAAAAGAAAGCCTTCGGGTCACCCTCGACTAAGTTCGCCAACTTTACTTTACTTTTAAATTAATCAAGTTAGATTTTTGGATTTTATTTGTGTTATTTGTATGTGTGCATTCCTATAGACAGCTAGATATTTTTTTAAAGGAGGATTCCGAAAATTGGTTGTATCATATTCATTGGCAGTAGCATAAACATCAACATCATGAGGTCTTGCGGATAAGACAGTTCCATGACTCTTTCTCTCTGGAGATTTAAGGACGAACTCAATCGCAACTTTCTTTTAGGGACTGCAACACGTAGATGTGCCAGTATTCGACCAGAAAGGACATACATCAGCTTTGGGTGGACACTAGATCCGGTCTAGAGCACTTACAAGGAGCGATGGATGATAAGAACTAATGGCAAATGATATCATAAATACGTATAATACAAATAAAAAGGGGGAATAACGTATCAATCTTGCATTCGTTTCTTCAGGGTTAAAGAATAGACTTCTTATATCAATGGCACCTTGAAATGATACGATGGCCACCTTAAAAGTTAACTTTCAAAGAACTCTTTAAGAACACTGGAGGAGTACTTGTACAAGTATGTGAGTACACAAGAGGAATATCTATAAGGGTTCAGAATAGCTGAAAAAAGGGGTGTCCTGGGTATGGAAATAATCTTCATCTGATAATGAGACTACAGTTCTACAGATTTGGTGTGTGTAGATTAGCCCATCATTGCCATTACCCACAGTTTCACACAGTGGTAATTTCTGCTATATTCTCGTCAATGGGTCAAAAAGTCCTGTTTCAAGATTATGCGTATTCGATATGAACAAAAAATTGACATGTAGTTGATATCAATCAATCAATCAATCGTATATTTACAGAGAAATCACGTTCAATATTGGTGATAGAGGATATGTAGATCTTAGAACGGCTTTGACACAGAGTGACTAAATTCAGTTGACGATTACTTTTACTTAGATGTCTCTCTCTATCTCTCTTTCCGTCTCTCTCTCTCTCTCTCTCTCTCTCTCTCTTTATATATATATATATATATGTGTGTGTGTGTGTGTGTGTGTGTGTGTGTGTGCATTCACACGGGTAACGTTTTAGAGGTACAAAATATCAAAAGTCGAATTATCTGTCATCACATAGGAGTAATTTTTTTTTTTAATAAATAAATTCCTGTTAACTTACACTCAAAAGTAAACAGCTTTATACTGTATTTTATTATTTTTATTTTCAAAAACAGTCTCAATCCCGCATGGCCTGTTCATCATCGTCTCGGTCTTGAAAGGTAAAGCTGTTTAAAAAGAGGTTTTAAATTACAATTTGTCAGTGCTCGTTTCAGCCATACTTTCTGCGAATAGTGTTTAAGAAAAATCTAAATACGCATCAAATGGTGACTTCTCTAGTTGCACAGGTCAAATAATAGTCTCGATTCTAATCACACCACCGGGAGTAAAGAAAACCGGTTACTTGAGAGTCAGAGAAATCGAAGATAAATATTCAGAAGAGCGTTTCAAATTATACTCTACCATTAGGGAATATTTTTCGATCAGTCTTATGTAAATACTCCATTAACACACACACACACACACACACACACACACACACACACACACACACACACATATATATATATATATATATATATATTGTATGTGTACATATTTTGTATGTACATCTATCTATCTATCTTTATACATACTAACACACGATCTAACATATATATGTATATATTTATTGAATGTATACATATCTTGTATATACATCTATCTATCTATCCATCCATCCTGAGAGAAATTCTGGAAACATAGCAGTATGTATATAGATACATAGCGTCATATATATATATATATATATATATATATATATATATATATATATATATATATATATATATATATAAGTGTTCACACACACACACACACACACACACACACACACACACACACACTCAACTATATATATATATATACAAATTCTGAATGAGTCACCTGAAATATAACGACTCAAAAGACTCATTAAAAAGGAATAAATAAATAGTAAGGGCCTTCTACATAGTAAACATAAAAGAAGTACTTAGCTCTTGCCAGAGAATTAATAAAGAACGTTAACCATGAGGGTGAGAGTGATATCAATTGTAGCTGGTATGCTTGGAACCGTCCCCAATCGTTTTGAAAGAGAACTAGAAGAATTTAAAATCATCAGATGTTTCGAGACTTTAATTGGCGCACTCGGTACAGTCACCAAAGAATTGGTGCAGGCACTGGAGGACTTAGAAATAGGACGACGGAGGCAACACCATTATTGAGATTGGCCAGAATACTAACAAAAGTCCTGGAGACTTGAAGAGACTTGCTTTCACTCTGATTCCTGTGTGAAAAACTCTGAAATGAGTGAAATAATTATAATAGGACTTTACAATCAAAACGGATAAAAATATTGACAAATAGACAGGATATAATGATTGAGACTATAAAAAGATATCAACTTTTTATTGGTACGTCAGTGTCAACAGATGATATCATATAATATATATTCAATATAATGTCATATAATATCATATAATATATTCAATATGATATCATATAATCAAAGCATACAATAAAATAAGTAAATACAAAGACATGGAAATAGAAATAGAAAAAAATGAGATTCCTTAAAACTACCACTGTGCTAGTGAATGTTTGAAGAAAGGGAAAGATAAGCACGATAACGAGATAAATAAATATAGAAAATAGAATTTTTCGAAATTGCTTATCTCTTCAGGAGAGCACTAACAGTATGACTTAAAAATATCACGCAAAAAGCCAGCGAAAAACATACATACATAAAATGCATATAATCACTACCTTCCCTCACCCTCGGTCTTTGGAGAAGACCCGGTGAAGAATTGTAAGAAACCGAGAGTAAATTTGAAATTTAGATAAACCAATGATATTATATCAGAGAAAGAATCAAGACTATTAAAATCACAGAAATGTTAGTATCAGCTGAAATACATAAAAGAGCCCAGAAAATCTGAAGAGACTTGCTGTCACGTAAACTTCATGAAAAACCCACCAGTTGACATTGGTGTGAAAAACTTGCAAGGAGAAAAATGAATACAATAAAACTACTAAAATCAACTTGGATGCTTAGAAGAAAAGTGAAGACCTGAGCGGACTTGCTGTCCCTAGTACTCCTGTAAAAAAAACATCAGTTAAAGCTCGTGTTAAAAACTCGCAAGGAGTAAAATATTAATACTTAAATAAAGACGACAGAAGATGAAAAAAATTAAACATGGAAGTGGAAATAAACTAACATATCATAAAATTAATATAATATAGTCTCGTAAATAACCACACAGTAAAAAGACCGCCTCTACTAGAATGCCTCAAGAACTAGATAACTTTTCCTATCATGAGAGTTTAAGAAGGGATACCCACCACACGGGAGCCTCTTGGTCTGATAAACACAGAGGCGTAAAAGTGAAAGTCAAAAACCGCCACACGCTACACAATCTTTATATATATATATATATATATTGTATAAAGAAAATTAACTGATTTTCACTCTAAAAAAAGTTTTAATTTTTTAGCAAAAGCTTGACTCGAGAACTGTAATTTTTGTATCTGTAACTTTTGCATTTATTTACCAAACTGTGTGTACGTGCTTGATTTAAAACATCTTTGAGACTTCCAAACGACAATATTTGATTGGCTACAAAAATTTGAACGAACAAAAACCACAATTATTCAAGAAATCTTTTCACTCCTAGATTGTTAAAAATACTTTTTCTAACCGAGAATTGATTTTTTTATTTATTGCGGACTTTTTGTCCTCATCTTGGTAGTTTTTGTGATGTTTCTTCTTTCACTACGTTTCGGCCAAATTTCACCTCTGGCCTTGTTCAGGTGATTAACCGCGACCTCGGATAGGAATGCTGAGTCTTGTAACTGTATCCCCAGTAATTACTGCCTTCCATAGTTGTTGTCTATCGCACCTTCGGGGCCCGTGGCGCAGCGGATAGAGGCGTTGAGTCTCTACGGTTCCAGGTGAGCATTGTCAGAAGATATTTGTTTCAATTCCTACCCAACCGCCCAGAGGTTTACTTGGTCAAAAAAGTGGTACGATAGACAACAACTATGAAAGGCAGTAATTACTGGGGATACGGTTATAAGACTCAGCATTCCTATCCATTCGAGTTTCGTAAAAAGTGAAGGAATTGATATTTCTCCAGCAGGAACGGACTTATTCTATACCTACCCAACGACTTTCGGCTTATTTTTTTGAGTGGAAATCTCCATTCTTTTCTTTCAAGAATCAATTTAATTTCAACATCGTCTAATTGTCTTAAATTCAACGAATATGATATTATTTAAAGAGATCTATTACTGCTGCTATTATAAATCTTCCCACGAGCCGAGGAAAATGTCAGCTGCAGCCCAATGCATGCTACATTTTCCTCACTATATAGTGATAATCTAAGAACTTTTGCATGCACAAAGTATGTCCATTTAGATTAAAGCTTACAAAAACTGCTAAATTTTACGCACAAATCCTCACTTTCTCTTTTTCAATATTTACGTTCTGCTTATATTAACTTTTCTGACATGACAAAACTCTGTAACTTCTGCTTTTCCAAAAACTTCTCACTCAATTTAAAGAAATAAAATTTACTGATTTGTAGATTGCTGTTTTATTCAATCATTTATGCCTTTGTCCGCGACAGACAGACAGACAGACAGACAGACAGACACACACACACACACACACACACACACACACACACACACACACATATATATATATAGTAGTAATTTAATAAGAATTTTACTTAGATATGGCACCAGGCTATATAAATGAGGCACCTGATGAGACTCGAACTCACTCGTGAAGGTTTGCTAGTCAAGCTTGCTAACCATTATAACACTCGAGGTGCCCAATATATATATATATATATAGTAAGTTGTTCCTTAATTAATGTTGAACAATCAAGGAGGAGATAAGAGAACCGCAGTTTTAAAAAGCTATTGCCTGAATCGAAAGAATTCTTTCCATTAGACTGAGATTAAGGTCCGTTTTTTTTCTGAAAAGAAAGCCAATAAATTATTGTCAAGCCGACTGGGCCAGATTTTATATGAAATACATGAATATTGATAATGTAGTCGTGATTGTAATCAAGTATCAGTCAAATATCGGCATTAAATAAGCCATAAGTGATTAATATGCCGTTAAACAAATTAACCAAACAAAATATGTAAGGTTCATATGATGCTTTCTAAATTTCTGTATAAATGAATCCTGATTTCAGCATTTGAATAAATTTGGCATTAAAAAATTTTGTGGTTTTGTTGTGAACATATCCAACCCACATATTTTCATGTTTCGTAGTATACTGGTGAAGGAATAGGTGGTTTCCTTTCTCAGATTGTAGCTAATAACTGAATGTTGTGTTGGGATCTCTGTAGAGATTTTGTAATAATGCAAATTCCTTCTGAATTACTTGAACAATTTACATTAGGTGTTCATAGATAATCAGAAATTATTTTGTATTCTCAAATGAAGGACTTTTTCTTATCTATTTTGATTAATCATTTTACAGCGTATTGTTTCTTTATTATCTCAGGATTAATGTTTATTTATTTTGAATCATCAGATGAAGTATTTTAAAAATTGATTTTAATAAACTTTTATTAAGGTTAATATCATCTTAATTTAATAGGTTTAATTGCTACTGAAAGTTAAATAAAGTAGCCAGAATTAGGATAAAAAATCTCCTGGAGTTACTGAAGACAGTATAAAAATTAAGAATATAAAGTAGAAAGTATCGTGACAGTTAATTTTTGAGCTAAGTTCGGCATGATGGGTGGTCTTCGACAGTAAGGTTTAAAAAAAGATGAGAATCTCACGTTTTAAACTTGTTTAGCCAGCATTGACATTTATGCAAAGTGCACTACAAGTCTCCACATTTTTCAAAGTATATGTTGTATTACTGCGTTATGAACTTCGTATAACATGCAATGGCGATCTTACATGAAATCCATAAAACTCTTAGATGTTAAAAAGCGAAATGAATTATAAACACAGTAAGGAATTAAATTAGAATGGTGTTGTTTGGTTGTTGACATTGTTTTCACTGTAGTTACCCCTAAACTCTCATGTTATAATGAATAACTATTAAATCTATCTATCTAGAGAAAGATATATATATATATATATATATATATATATATATATATATATATATATAGAGAGAGAGAGAGAGAGAGAGAGTGAGTGAGTGGGGGTCACATTTAAAAACGATACATGTAAAATATAAAAAAATTGCATTAAGTTAGCAAAGTATACACATAAAGACCAATCTATCACACTTTTTTTCTGAGGTCACTGCTGAACTCAGTCCTTTTTGAGGACCTTTAAGATATTTAGCGTAATGGACCGTTTTATCATGCTGACTTTTGACGTATTTGATTGCTGTTTCGAATCTTTTGAATTCAAGTCGTCTTCCCAGAAATGTTACGCTATCAATGTTATTAAAACTTAATTTGCTCAACTATTTTACATATGACAAAGTAAAAATGAGATTTATTCATTCCTTATGATCCCGAAAACAAACAGACATCATATTTAGTGTAATGAATATATTTTCGAATGAAACACCTTAATGCTGGCAGAGGTTTGATTGTTTAATGAATATCTTTACAGTAACTTTAATCTCTTTAGTCCTGTAAATGCAACTCACCTTCATAATTGGATATGTTAGACCAAGGCTCATTATTTGATAGTAGAAACGTGTAAACAAGCATAACATGCCATGTGTCACGTGAGGAGAAGAGGAACATTATTAAGTAACATCTATTGTCATAAGTGATGTCTTGAATTTATTGACATGAAATTCTAATGATCTAATAAGTTATGGATAATGATTACTTTTTTGTTGTGGTAAAAGGTAACACTAATCAGAAGTAGAGTAGAAAATATATGGCGAGGAAAAATAGGAATAAATGGTGAAGCTGTTACGTATTGTGTTTCGCATAATCACCAGCATTTTATTGGTAGTGGTGAAGATGACACCGATGGGTTTTCAAAGGTTTTGGATGCAAATGCAATATTTTAGAACTTGAAATCAAATGATATTCATGATTTATTCAGTTGAAGTTATAAAAGAAGAACGTTTGATATTTAGAAATTTCCTCTTCTATTGTTGGTTTGATATACGATGCTTAGTTGATTTTAAGCCATATCAACCCTTGTTTGGTTATTAATATCTAAGTCAGCCTTTTCTGCTTGCAGAGTAGAGTTTCAATTATTATTTCCCAGTTTTGATATTAATGATAATCATTTGTTTGCACATTTATATGGTATCAAGCATTCCTATCTTATAGAAATAATTTGCACACAATTATTTTGTTTAATCTTGTTGTATCGTGGTAAGGAAACGATACACAGTGAAACAGATAATTATTTATTAAAGCAAGTGGTACAGACCGACTAGTAATATAAGCCTCTTGCTGTAGGTGCTACGTTCGAAGTTGGTCTTCGACTAACCGAGGTCTTTCAGAGCTCTTCTGTCTCTGCTTCTGTCTCGCTTCTGTCCCTCGTCTCTAGAGACATGGTGGCTTTTATACTTCTTCGATACCGGAAGAAACGTGGTACGAGCCACTATACAACAAATCTCTTTTGTGGAGGTGATGGCATATCCCAAGCCACATATACATATCCATCATAGGAACATCGGTTGTTAGGACCATTTAAACAGTATTGTAAGAGCTGATCGAAACCCATATGATCGTCATTAATTTGTTTCATATACAAAAACCAATGTACAATTTATTAGGATCAATCAACATTGATAACAAATTGACAATTTTAAAAACTGACAAAATCAGAAAAATATTTTTAACGTGTTAAAAACTGTCAATGAAATATATTTAACTAGTGACTGAGGTTTGATATGAAATAAACAAACTTTTTAAAATATCCTTGTTTGTTCTAGTTAATTGAATTACATTGCTTATACAGTTGTCTTCTATCCCCGTGTAGTGTTCATTTATGGACTTCTTTTATGGACTTACTTTTTTGATTAATACAAATTCATAAAGAACAAATTACATTGATTGATTAATCAAATCAGCCAATTGCAGCGTCAAAAATGTTCGATTCTGATGCAGACCTATGAAACGGAGTCAACTGTATTACAAACCAAACAAGAAAAGAGAGAGAAACAGAGTAGAGCATTTTTCTTTCATATTAGAAAAGCACACGATTAAACTACTTTATAAATAACAATTCTGAATAAACTTTTCAGAGCAATACTTAAATCAATGCCTATATCATATAAAGCGAGAATTATTGATTTGAGCCAATCTCTTTCATGAGGTAATTATTAGGAGTTATTGGGTTCTCTTGAACTCAAGACATCTGTAAACTTCTCGGATCACTCTATCGTATGCCAAAATAACCTATGTCCTCTTTGTAGTCGAAACAGAACTTCGGCTTTCTTTTCTTATCAAAATAAATTAACGATGCTAGTAGAATAAAATAATCATTGACTCTTTATACTCAGGTTTCATGAATTAATATATCATTTTTATAGAGGTTTTATGTTTATATTTTATAATCATGGCGTTTATGTCAATTCTCCGAGGTGTTTAAATGATTTAACACTTCAAGACCTTACCCTCATAATTCTCCTTCCCAGAAGCACTTTTGTCTTTAATGAGAGATATTTAGCTCTGGACCTGATGTCATTGTTAGAAAGTCGACCCCAGAATTTGTTATTTGCGAGTTTTGTCCCTATTTGGGTATTCTCAGTTTTGATATTGTCAAACTTGGCTGAGTTTATGAAATATTTTTGCCTTTTAGGTTTCAACTGATTTGAAAGATTATCCACACAGACTGTAGTTTCCCTGCTTTCAAATATGTTACGTGATATGTTAAAAACTATAGAAACTATTGATGTATTTACGAAAACACAAATGAATTATGAATTAAACTTTCATCATGTTCGTCATGTCGCACTGCTAGCACGGAACTCCCTGACACTCTCTTGCCACCCGTCTCTATCATCTATTGTTCTCGGGAGGTCTTCAAGGTTACATCCTGTATCGACACAGAGCTGTTGTATATAGATTCTAACTGGTTGTCCTACTTTTTCTCGTCCATGTGAAGCGATCCTCAGGAGTATATCGCTCATGAGTTCATTCTTCTTTCTCCAGCGGTGTCCGACATGTCTGATTCGTAAGTGGCCATGCAGCTGCTGTTTTCTATGGTGTTGCCTCCAGGACTTGCTTAGTATTGCTCGCAGTATTCTTATGTAATTGCCGTCAAGCTTTTTCTCCATACGTTTGGTTAGAGTCAATGTAGTGCATCCATATAGCAGTATCGACACGGCCGCTGCTTGGAAAAAAAACTGCGTTTTATTTTCTCGCCCAGGTCTGACTTCCATATGACCGATAGCCTATCGATAGCTATTCATGCCTTTGCTAGTTGCGAGTTGATATCTTTCTCAGTTGATGAGATACTGCTTCCTAGGTAGGTGATCTTGTCCACCAGTTTTAAAGGCTCACTCTTTAGTGTGGAGATGTCGCCTCTTTGTTTAAAGCACATGTTTTCCTTGTCTGCGTTGGCATGGAGGCCTATGCCAGCA
Organism: Sepioteuthis lessoniana; assembly: GCA_963585895.1. Taxonomy (NCBI): domain Eukaryota; kingdom Metazoa; phylum Mollusca; class Cephalopoda; order Myopsida; family Loliginidae; genus Sepioteuthis; species Sepioteuthis lessoniana. Next base: position 57,903,802 of record OY757911.1, on the reverse strand, counting down.
GCTGCTCGTTCCAGACTATGCTGCAGGTTTTCGGCTTGGGCGGATGTATTTGCCAGAAGAGCTATGTCATCGGCGTAGTCCTCGTCCGCAATTGATTGTGCGGGGTATCTTCTGCTTCTTTCCTTTGCCAGCTCGAAACCATTATCTTTCATTAAATCAATAGACGTTCTAAGCACGTAAGTATGGGGAATCCACTTGGAATCCACTTTTTCCAGAAAATTTTCAATGGATCAAAACACCTTTGAAATTCTTCTTTTATTATGGTGTGAATTTACGCCGTCGTATTTTAAAAATTCCCACGTCATTCCTAAACCTGTGATAAATTTTCTGTGTAGAAAATTATAGTTGCATAGAGCTAAAACTGGTGATATATGTCTCCCTACTTGAAATGTTTAAATTTCATTTAAATGAAGGTTTTTAAAAAATAAAAGCATATGATCCCTTATTTCTGAAGAAAATATCTCATATAAGTTAAAACATCCTGAGCATGGGATGTGTTTGTGAAAATATGTAGAAAATTACCAACGTAAGATGTGTAATTATGAGTTTAGATACAATTTAAGACTTAAACATTCACCCTTTGAATTTTTACCCTCTTGAACTTAGATATACTGCATTTGATGTGATAAAAGAATTAAGCGCTCCATTAGTGGGGCCTTGGATACATCGGCTGTATCCTCAGCAGAGAGGTAAGACTTTTCCAAAATGACTAACCTAAGTATAACACTAAATTGCCCCTGGGAGTGAAGTTCCTGTTCTAAAGCTAGAGAGAATGTGGAGACTCTTCATTACGATTATTGCCAGCTCCAATAGACCTAGAGTGGTAATAAGTAGGTCAAATATATCTTTTAAAATTAATGGTATTATATAAGAATACTGTATGCATATATTTATATTGCAAAAAATTATTATTGTGATTAAGTAGAATTAGTTACTTTAATCGAAAAGTTTGTGTATAAATGTTTAATATTAGATATGAATACTTGAAAGTTTATAACTGTGCAAATTATTTGTACTGGATAGTTTTGATTGTGGTAGAAAATTCGCCAATGAATCAATTTTTGGCATTAATAACGGATAAATGATAAACATGCTGTTAAACGAATAGATTTAAGCAAAACAAACCACAAAAAAAAGAAAAAAATTCAAACGTTGCTTCAGCTTGCCTGCATTGTTTTTTTTTTAAATTATTACATCTTTTAATCAAAAGACAGAGAATAGCGGCTATGTTTAAGCTTTTATCATAACCATCTAGGGAAATCTTGTTGTGGTCTATATATTGGGCTCTTAATGCTTAGAAACATAGTGCACCCTCCCTCCCTCTCACACACACACACACACACACACAAATCGGCTTTTGTAACCAAATGTTTCATTATACAGAACATTTTTTGTTTGAGTTCAGACATAATTTATCGTTTGTGTTTAAATAGTGCTATTGACGAGATTATCCAATACACAGATGACATTTGGAGGCTTGAGTTCTTGACTAGTGGTGTCTTTGCTGATCGTTTTGGGGCTCCAGGTTTTGTAATGATATTATCAAGCTTCTTACCGTTCTCATGGGTTTGTATAATTAATGCATTGTTGATAATTTCTGTTATTTATTATGCCGGGTGTGCTTACTGGATTAAACTGCGTTTTCGGTTGGATATCAAAACGAAAAATCCTGTGTTCCGATATAACCATTCCAGTGGGTTCGTCGAGGTGGTTTTTCGAAGCAGAAAGTTGAGCTTCACAGTCTTGGGATGGCCAGTCAGTCAGAGAGTAATCCATCTGCCGGATGGAAACCTGAAAGCATCCGTTTGAACTCGCAAACTGGAGAACCAAAAACACAAAAAGAAAACAGTTCGACTTATGCGAATCTACTAGAGACATTCATCAATAGTTACAGACTACCATTATACGTTATTCAGTGACTTATAAACAAATGCATGCTAAGTAAATTAACGACTAACCCTCTTATGTTTATTTTAATGTTAGCTCCCCCCTTGATTGCTACGACGATCGGCCATCATAATCATCATCAAGTCTATATTCGTTTCACTTTTCACGATACCTCGCCAGAAAATGTAGTCCGCTACAGTGTAATGGTCATTATAATTGGAAATGAAGACGGACACCGGCGCTCAAATCCTGAATGAGGCAGTTTGCATTTTCACATAGCGCATGTGCTATTAGAAAAAGTATGAATTCAACTATTCTCTTTTCAGCTACAGCAAATAGTAGGGCAGACTAGGCTCTTTATCCTTGGTATGGTAGGAAAGGAGAAAGAAAACTCTGAATTTAAACCTGTTAAATTCCGTTTAGAAATTAACTTGTGTCATATCCTGATCTCACGGAGGAATGATAACTACCTATATACTAATGTTTATCTCCTGTACGATATAACAGCCGTTGCCGTATACAAAAGAGCATATGTATCTGTGCATCATATATTGCGTATATGTTAACAGTTTCCGTTCACCCATGCCAGATGTTTTGAGTTTGGCGTGGTCACCATGTTAAGCTGACTTGTTATATTAATGATTAGAAGTATGTTTAATTTCTATGGCCAAATTGATATAAGTAGGGTTTTTTTCAGAAAAAGTAAATGTAGCATAGTTACTGAAGACTGCTATGTCAGTGATGGCTAATCAGCAGTTGGAAAAGAAGAAAAACGCTAAAATACTGCTGACCTTAAGTGTTAAGATCTCTGTTGCTTTATCTTCTTTGTTTAGTCACTGGGACCGTGGGAGTAGATTGAAAAACACAACGTACATTCTTGTTTTAGGAGGAGCCAGCTCTTCCGTATCTTCGAATCGTTCCGCGTTCTTCATACGCTCAAACATTTGTCTCCTTGCATCACAGTCACCAAAAGAAAGTGAATCTTCAAATCTCACATATCCCACTTGCAATAATATCCATATTTATCATATTTGGAGGGCGAGGTGACTAACGTGTTGGACTGCAACATTGTAGTAAGCAAGTTCGAACTCCAGTCACGCTATTACGTTCACTTTCGAACAAATACCCGTAAAAAACGTCTGTACCCGCTAATACCCACAGCTATGGGGGAATAGCATAATCAATTTTTTTCTTCAAGTCAGTTTTAGCATTAAATAACTCATGAAGGTTGATATGCCATAAAGCAAATAAACTGAAACCGTTTTCCTTTTGATAACAAAAATAGATATTAACTCCAGTGTAGAATAGCATTATAACTGATAGAAATCACGCATCACCTCATCTTATTTTCAGCTGCAGTGCATCTTCTCCAGGAAGTAATAGCCTTTTTAAGGGCTTGGGTTTGAGACATCACGTTTAGAGGTTTCAGAATATAATACCTGCTTTTTGATTAAAAAAGTTGTATTCTGACTGTTTTTTTTTTTTGTGTGTGTGTGTGTGTGTGTACGTGCGCGCTTGCGCGCGTGTGTGTTCTTCTGTGTTTGTGTTTTCGCTAAAATATAAACTAATTCAGATGAGAGAACTAATCCTGTCATTTATTCTGTTGCAGATAGATACGCACAGCTTTTCAAAAAATTGACACAATGCATTCAACATCGTTGTAAAGCCTCCTCGTGTTTCTTCAAGTCATAAAACACAACTCAGAGGTGCTTGTAAAAAAACATTTTGATGGTGATTGACGGAATACAGTAGTCGGCCATATGCAACACTAATTTAAAAAAAAGGGTAATAACTTCATAACTACGAAGCCATTTTTGTATGACCAATGAAAGTTGACTGTCTTTTTACATATTAATCATTGGAAGTCTGACCTAGGGCTGAACTTGAAAACCGCGCACTAGTTTTCAAGAAGAGTTCTTTACTGATGGCGATTACTTGATCAGGTACATCAATATACATTTAGAAACGTAAATTATACGTTTATGTAAAGAAATAATAATAACGGTAAGTCAAAAAGAAGACATTTCAGCGCGTGCTTGTATACACCGTTACCGACACACACATACATGCACAGACACATACACATACACACAGACTTACACATACACAAACGGGTGGGTACGGAAAAAAAGAGATAAGGAATTAAATAAAGATGATGCGATAACGAAGCATAGATTGGTAGAGGAAAAGAAATAAGATAATTAGTGGAAGAGAGAGAGAGAGAGAGAGAGAGAGAGAGAGAGAGAGAGAGGTGAAAACAAAGAGAGAGAATGAAGATAGGGGGTTTTGTGAACTAGAAACTATTTCCTGCTTTATATGACCAGCCTTCAATTTGGGCGGTTCGTCAGTCGCATTGGCGGGAGTCAGGGCGTCAAGAAGAGAGCATTGACAACTCATCTTAGATTTACACACTTCCACAACTTGTGCAAAGGTCGGCTCTTCGCCAGACTCGGGTCCCAGCCATTCCCAAGACATAATTTCGGTAGTTAATAGTGATAGATTACTTCCAAGCTTTAATTCTATTGCTCTTGGGACTGATCTGGGAGAGATAATCATCGTTTATTAGCCCATTTGTAAACCTTATAGTCATTCCACTCTCAGTATTAACTGGAAACAAAGTAAGGAATGAAGAGGAAGGAGGAATATTGGGAAATAGATAGACGAAGGGCTGTGTAGGTGAGGAAAAACGATGTGGTTTGTGTTGATGAAATAAAAAGGGAATAGGATACGAGAAAGAGAAAATTGAAAAGGTTTTAAAAAAGAAAAAGAAAAAAGACGTTGAAAAGAAACGGTGAGGTAAGAAAAGTTAATTCTTTATATGAAAAATACAAATAGAATAGAACAAAAAGAAATGAAAGATAAAACGCGAAAAAGAAAGCAGAACGAGTAACAGAATATTTGTAAAAAAAAGAAAGAAAATAGATGAGTTTCAGGAGATCGACTGAATGCCGGAAATATATATATATATATATATATATATATATATATATAATATCATTTTATTTTCTATGCTTATTCTATAATAGGGAGAATAAGAGAAGAGTTCTAATCTAAAAAAAAAAAAAAGAAAGAAAAAAGAACAGACTGACAATGATGCAAAAAATGTGAGAAAACGTGAAAGAAACGGCTGAGAAAGATAAAACAGTTTCTCTTAAAACTTCGGTTCTCTTTAAATTACCGAAGTTAAGTTCAGTCAATGCTTAGATGGGTGACTACTGAGTAATTTCTGTTATTGTTTGCAACCTAAAGTCTGTTCGTCAGACAAAGAAAAACTTAGCAAACTGCAAAAAGATGGAGCAGTAACAGAGAGAGAGAGAGAGAGAGAGAGAGAGAGAGAGAGAGAGAGAGAGAGAGATCAGAGCCAAACGTTGGTGCGATTAAAGGAAATGGGAGGTGAGCGAAAAAAGGAGACCGTAAAGAAACTGACAGAGAGAGAGGGAGAGAGCGAAAGAGAGAGAGAGAGAGAAAGAAACCAATTATGAATGTCAGTAAGATTAGGGGAATGGAAGGAGAGTGAAAAAGGAGGAGACAGTAAAGAGACTGACACGAGAGAGAGAGAGAGAGAGAGAGAGAGTGTGTGTGTGTGTGTGTGTGAGAGAGAGAGAGAGAGAGAGAGAGAGAGAGAGAGAGCAGTGGTGAATGTCCGTTAGATTATGGGAATAGAAGGAGAGTGAAAAAGTAGGAGACAGTAAAGAGACTGACGAGAGAGAGAGAGAGAGAGACAGAGAGAGAGAGAGAGAGAGAATATACAATGAAAAGGAAACAGAAATGAATGTGATTTGTAAGAAAAGAGATGAGTTTGAATTATGCAATTAAAAGAATGTTAATGTTCAAGTACGTGTAATGGAGGATGAGAAAACGAGATAAGAGAGGAGGTTGAAGAACAATTTGACGTTTGAGGAGCTGTAATGTATAGCTGAAATAGATTTCATTGTTGAACTGTATTTAAAGTTTTGAAGAGTCATTTGTATTCAAATCTGTACTGCGAACAGAAATTATACTGAAATGATTTGCATTTGGTTTTATATTATATACTGTACTTTTTTTAGAACTATTTTCTATTGCCTTTGTAGAATGTCGTCGGAATGGTAAAGGATTTCTGTGCATATTCCACTTTAGGATGTGTTGTGTGGTAAAAGGGTCACGCACATATTTATCTGACTTCACACCTAACCAAAACTGAATGGAGTTATTTTATAGTGCGTGTATGGGTGGGGCATGCATGAATCGATACTCATGCATCTTCATTGAAAAAATACTTGATGCTTTCAGGAATCCTTTTCAGGGGCGCCTTAGGCAGTGAGCAATGAACTCAGCCTTTAGACAATGGTGCAGGCCCTGTTTAAGGAGAAGACCTGCTAGGACCAGGTGACGGACTATGAACCTCCCAACTGGCATGAACGCAAGGCGAAACCTTCAATGCAGAAAATGTTGCGTGTATTGTTAAATGATTTTTCATTTTCAGTATTATATCAGTGACAATGTGTTTAAAGACTATCAAGATTGTATGTTTTAGGAAGACACAAATTAACAATGAATCAAACGTTGATTTTCTTCAAAATAGTCACCTTGAGATTCAGCAGATATTAGGAAAAACACGTGAAATTCCGACTTTGATATGGTGTAAAGTGGCACTGTCGTATTTTCTGATACCACACGCATCTTAAATCGTAACATTGAAATAATTTTCGGTTTAGGAAAAAAATCGCTCCAGAGAGCTCGGTTCAGTAAGTGTGGGATTATTGTGCTTGATCAATAATGCGTTTTGCCAGAAATATAACTAAAAATATATCAAGACTACTATTACAAAATACCGACATTATCACTCTATTATATATGTATTTATCCAGATTCTACACCATTGGCAGGATGTGAGACAATGTTAATTTTCAAGCATAGAAAAGCTGTTTTGAATTCAAAGGTTTCTTTCTCCAACACAGGTTGTCAAAACCAAGGCCAGAATATTCAGTCTACTTTACTAATTATACATAGCTGGGTGGGGTTGGACATTGGTAGATTCCTGCCTTTCCTAAGGACATTAGTGCGAAGGAAAACGCAGTCAGCCTCGTCCAGTATAGGCAACCGGGTCACTAATTCCATTTGCTGCGACAGAAAACATTAAGCTAAACGAGCTATCACTCTATTATATAACTTGCTCAGCTGAAAAAGTCTTATTTGAATATTACATTTTAAGTTAAAAAAAGCAGTTTCTCTTCCGATATTTTTGATCACATCTCGAATAGTGTTTAAGTAATTTTCTTGGTGGCCTTCGATATGGCTCAGCGTTTGGTTCATGCAGGTTTTTTTCTCTTGTTGACTTGAATACATTTTTCTGCTGTGAGATTATTACTTTGGTTATGTATATCAAAAGCGTAGACATTCGGAAGCAGGTATCAGAAGAGTTTTTTCACCCAAAAAGTTTAATAAATACCGCATATACTTGTGTAATAAACAACTTTGTGTAATGAACGACCCATAATTTTTAGTCTCAAAAAGGCATGTTTTTAATAGTGAATGTAAGTGAACGACCCCAAATTTTGAGCCACAAAAACGTTTTTTTTATCATATTTGGCGTGTAAATGAACGACTTCTAATTTTTGGCCATCCAAGCCTACAAAAATTATCTAATGACATATATAGAGAAAACATCCAAACCTATGTATATGCCTGAGATAATATATACATATGTGCATACATGAGAATATATACGAGGATCATTTAATAAGTTTCCAGATTTTTTTCGTATGGGCACTTTTATTGAGAGTACATACATGAAACTGTAGTCTCCTTCAAAGTAATCTCCTCCGGTTGCAATGCACTTGTACCGTTCCAACAACTTCAGGAAGGCTCCATTGATAACCTCTTGTGTGAGCGTGTCAATGACCTTCGTCACAGCCTCTTTCATCTCCTCAATTGTCTCATAACGACTACCTCTGAGCTTAGGGTTTAACGAAAAGTCACAAGGACCAAGGTCTGGATTATAGGGAGGGTGAGGAACTGTCATGATGCCCATCTTGGTCAAATAGTCTTTGACAAGAATGGAATTGTGGACTGGTGCATTGTCCTGGTTGAAATGCCACTGACCCGATTTGAAGAGTGCTGGCCTCTCCCGACCGAATCTCTTCCTGAACTCCCTTTAAAACCTCAACATAGTAACCCTAACCATAACCCTAACTCTTTGGCCAATCAACTCTGGTCTATTGACTTCCTTATTCCTCCAACACCTCTCATCATCCCTCAAAGACTGCCTGCCTGCCTTGAATCTCTTACGCCACTCAAAAACTGATGCTCGCTTCATGCAAGATGGTCCAAAAGCCGTGGGAAGGGTTTTATACGTTTCTGTGGTATTTTTTCCAAGTTTAAAACAGAATTTTATTGCATATCGTTCTTCTAAAGTGTCCTCATATCAAGATTGCATTTTTGAAAATCACCAGCTGTGACAATCAGGGTTTTGTAGGGTGTATTCCAATTGCTGCTGTAGCTGTTCATTTAAACCTGAAATCATAAAATTGGCCAGTCATCTCATACGATGTATAGCAATAACATTAAATTTTCAAGAGTCTACGACAATTTTAAATGCCTGTACAAAAAAGTTTGGAAACATATTGAATGCACCGCGTATATGTGTTTATGCGTGAGAAAATATACAGGTATTTGTATGGATGAAAATATATAAATATGTGTATGCGTGAAACAATATGTCTAGACAAGAAACATGTGTATACCCCTATTATGGTGCGTGTTTCAGTATATACAAATGTTTATGACTGAGATAATACATACGCATGTGTTTACGGGTTATATATATGTGTGTCTGTATACATGAGAATATATATGCATTTGTATGTAAGTCATAATATATATATATATATATATATATATATATATATATATATGTGTGTGTGTGTGTGTATGTTTATGTGTTAGATAATATATATAAATATATATATATATATATATATATATAAGTATTTGCAAAAATATAGAAAAATACATATACCTAAGACAATATATAAGTATGAATACATGAGACATGTACATACAAAAATGTATATATTTATATGAGCATGTGTGAGACAAAATATACGCATGTGTATGCGAGGCACAATACATACATAAATGTATGCATAAGACAGTATATGTTACATATTGATCTTTGAAAGGCTGTGTACGTTCATGGTTTTAAACATAGGATGTGCAGCTGTGTCTTATGGTAAAGACAGCAGAAAAGCCAGGTGAGTTGCGTGGGAAGAGTGCGTTGGTGCCCGAAAATATAAAACGACAGAAGTTTTCAATCCCAAACTATCAGTAGGTAAAGAGTAAGCAGTGACAATAGACATCACGTCGTTTTGGGCGTCAGCCTGACGGGGGCAGTAGAAGAGATGCGAAAATGATTAAATGTTTAAAATAATTTAATGTGTATTTATACCTACGTTCATTCATACATACATCTATCTATCTATCTATCTATCTATCTATCTATATATATATGTTTGCATGTGACAGCGTGTATGCGTCATATAATATATACGTGATACAATATATATATATATATATATATGGAAGTAAATAAGAAAATAAATCTGGTAGTATGAAGAAAAGTTGAAAAAAAATACTCCCAAATTTCATGAATTTATTATGGAAGTCGACGTGAAAAGTTTCGGTTGTAAAAACCTCCTTCAGGTCTTTAAATTCATGAAAATATTGTTAAAATAGTGATGGATGTTTGATGAAATAACTGGAGAAAAAAAGGGTCTAAAAATGAAAAATTCATGACCGCATATCTAGCGCTCCTGTTTGTGAAAATATTATTGTCACGTGGACTCATGTTTGAAATTTATTTTCTTCTGTTATTTCATTAAACATCCATCGTTATTAAAGTCTTAAAGAAGTTTATTAAAACCGAAATGTTCAAAGTCAACTTTCATAATAAATTCATTAACTTTTTGAGTATTTTGTTTTTTCAACTTTTTTTCATAAATATATGCATCAGTATGCATGAGACAATATATACACATGTGTATGCGTTTGACAAAAATATACGTATATGTTTTGTTTTTAATGATATATCAAACTTCGTTGGTAATTAAATCTACAGCTATCTTTGTAGATAGAGCAGTCATGATATCATTCAACCCTTAGTAATGGAGGTTCCAATCTTTATGAAGTTTATTAATCCGACAGTGAACGTAAGAACGCGACTGAAGTTCGAACTCGCTTACTATGATATCACGGTCCAGCTCATTAGCCATTATGCCTAGGGGACTTTCTCATTATTCGTATGACTGAGATAATATATATTTACGTGTATGTGTGAGACAATATATACGCGTGTGCATGACTTTATATATATATAAGTGTCTGCCTTAGAAAATAAATACATATGTGCATACGTGAGACAATATATACATTTGAATATACATATTTCTTTTTCTCCACTTCTAATGTGATTAGAGAATAACCCATCTTCCTATGTATATTGGAGAGGACACTGCATTGCAAAAGTGTGATCAAAGAATATATTTTTTGTATGCAATTACACAATCTCTCCACCATGAGAAAGATGCGACAAAAAGACTATTTTTTAAGCAGAGTACAGCTATTTTGAAATCAGTTTTCTCTTTTCTTAACTGGCTACCTACCTTCTACTTTATCCATTGCTTGGGGTCGGCAGAAAGATTCACGCATTTCCCAAGAGCATTAATGTGAAATGAAACGCAATCAAACTGGTTCACGATTTGAATTCGGGTCGCTGAATCAATTTTCTTTGACGATGAGGGTTACGTTAAGCACACCTATAGTACATATCTATTGTATATAGATAAAATAACAGTTTACCGACAATGTATTCAGTTATTATTGTAGATATTAATTTTTTTTATCAAAAAAAAGAAGATATAAAATTACAAATATAAGTAGATAAAAGATGAAAAAAGAATAGATAGATAGATAGATAGATTCACACATAAATACAAAAAATATATATATAATTATTGAGATGGATTCGGGTATAAATTTGAAGGGCTCAGATAGATCGATGGTGCTTGACTGATAAATGGATAGATAGGAAAAAAACCTTTACACACACACGCGAGAGAGAGAGAGAGAGAGAGAGAGAGAGAGAGATAGAGAGAGAGAGAGAGAGAGAGAGATGTATGCATGCAAAAATATATACATATGTGTACACATTAGACACTATATATGTAAAAATGCAAGAAAAAATATATGAAGATGTATATGTGTGCAACAATATTTTCATATGTGCATGCATGTGACAGTATATATCAATGCATGACGCATCATCTGTATGCGTAAGATGATATATATATATATATATATATATATTTATGTGTGTGTGTGTGTGTGTGTGTATACATGAGATATGAAGAGAGAGAGAGAGAGAGAGAGAGAGAGAGAGAGAGAGAGAGAGAGAATTGAATTGATAATATTCATTTCAACGCGAATACCTACTATTTGTATTTATCTACTTATAGATAACGATATCTATCGATGAGAAATTAATAGATCTTCCTCCAATCTAAAGAAGCGAGGATTGGTTCATTGGTTTTTACGGTATCTCAACCAGTCTGGGTATATTTTATGCCAATATATAAGGGGATAATCTTCCTTGAACGTACACATTGACATTTTTGTGTAGTCATTATATAACGAATATTTTTTGGCTTTTTTACACACAGATCTTTCAAATACGAATATTTTAAAAAGATATTTATCTGACACATTTGTAGGAACCTCACAGTAGTGGGGTCACTTATGTTCAGGAGAACCTAACAGTAGTGGGGCTACTTATGTTCAGGGGAGCCTAACAGTAGTGGGACCGGTAAATATCTGGGGAACCTAACAGTAGTGGGACGAGTAAAATAAATAGGAATCTAAAAGTTGTGGGATCACTAAAATTAGTGGGAACCTGACAGTAGAGTGACGGCTAGAAATCAGGGGAATCTAACAGTAGTGGGATTCTAATAGTAGTTGGTTGGGCTTTATGGTATATCAACCCTTGTAGTTTAGTTAATGCCTGATCTTATATATATATATATATATATATATATATATATATATATATATATATATATAGATACTTGATTTATAAAAGAATAGTTCGTAGATAACATTTTTAGGCGAGCCGGAGTTCATTTGTTTTCATATAGTTAAATGATTTTATGTATCGCTTTGTAACACTAACAAATGAGTTTAGTATCAGTCATTTATTTGCACATAGTTAAATAGTTTTACATTTATGATTTGTACGTAAATAGTTTGTAGGTACTCTTATTTCTAGATTAATTTGAGCTAATTTCGTGATATACAATTGTTGTCATTGTTTGTATTCGTTTAAACGGCTGCATATATTGCTATATAACACTAATAACACAGTGAAGAAGTTTCAAAATTGCACACACATATCTTTTTTGCACATAGTAAAGTAGTTCCATATATTACTATCTAACATCTATAAATCTGTGTAACACTATTCATTCATTTGCATAGGGTTAAATGGTTCCACGTATATCTACGTAATATTAAAAATTCAATTTTTGCACATCGTTAAATGGTTTTAAATATTGCTATGTAATACTGACAATTTAGTTTGATATCAGTCATTTGTTTGCACTTAGTTGAATGGTCAAAAAGTTCTTATTAACCCATAGATGGTACCCTGCCAAGCACTATCACTCCGGGTTGATGTGGATCTAGGAGTAATGGCAATAAACGGGTTCTCCACATTTCCCAAAGCTCCAAAACACTCGTTAAGGGAGGTACAACACTGCAAAAATGTAGTAGGTGTATTCTACATCCCCAGCCGACAGGGATGTCTAACTGTAGTGGGTAATATAGCATTAGTAGGATCAATCTAAGTCCAACCCGACCTGGGAGTAATGACAATGAAGGACTACTCCACAGTCTCCTTATATCCAGGAGTGGAACCTCACAGTCAAATGTGGTTTAGTGTCATACCCAGAATTTCTCTTTTTTGGAGGGGTAAGACCTCACTCCTCTACAGAGAAAACAGTCAATGTACTCTTGGTCTCACTGACATGGGTATAGAAGCTCAAACCATATCAGTGTACGTATCAAACTAAGCTTTTCTCTCGTAGATATGAAACAGTGTTAATTTTTACCTTCTTCATGTGTTTCATTTGGAACTCAGGAGCCTACACTGAATGTCGAACCGAACCCTTTATCTAATCTGCGTTGTTAGATTGTTCTAATTCCTTTAACCATAAACGGGTACAAGTGTTAAGCTATAGTAAATATTCCTTGTTATTTACCTGTAGTCAGGATTGAACCTGCAACCTCCAGATGATTACTGACAATAGATTAGCACTTGTACCCGGTTATAGTTAATGGAATCAAAACAATCTACCCCAGTTGATTAGATAAAAGGTTCGGTTCAAAGTTCAGTGTAGGCTCCCAATTTCGACAAGAAATACTTGAAGAAACACACATCAGCCGAAACGTGGTGAATATAACAATAAAGATGAAGACAAGAGTCCGAATATACTAAATGACAGCAATATTTTTTCATACTGTTGCTTGTACAGAAACATTTAGATATTTCTCAAGTACCAACTTACAGTTTCGTAAGCCAAGATTTTGACGTGTGTGACCATATAAAATCTCTTTGATTTATCTCATTCACGCATACTTGCACACACACAAATATATATAATTCTATGATGGCCATTAAAAGATTGATGGTTACCTCATAAATAAATAAAAAATTGAAATGGCCATGTGTATAGTAGTTTGAACACTCACGTATTTGCATCCATACGCAGGTAGTCACAGCTTTCCATCTCACATCGACCATTAGTTTCTCTTGCCAATGCAAGCACGTGTATTCTCTTGGTTGATATGCATCCAATATCCATTTGAGGCGTTGCACAAAAGAAATTTTCTTTGTAAAATCACACTTAACTATCAACAAATGAAACGTGTGCATTCATATAATCGGATATAGATGCTTGCATCACTTGGGTAGTGAAAAAGACTGTGTAGTATGCAAAAGTGTTCTCTTATCTTCGTTCGTTTGTTCGACCCTATTGTGGTTGGTTTTAATTATATTGGTAGTAAAATTAGAAAAAGACGATGACAGTAAGAGAAGTGGGGAATAAAGGGAAACAAAATAGAATAAAAGAAACCCAGGGTAGAGAAAAGAAAAAAGTGATGAAAGAGAAGGGGGTTAACGAAGAAACGTTTTAAGAATGAATAAAAATGCAAGAAGCAGGATTTGTGAACGAAGAGGAACTATAAAAGAAAGTCTTTGAGAAACCATAATAGAAGCAAAGGAAAAAAAAATAGAAAAGAAGAAAAACAGAACAGAAGACAAAAGTAAAATGTTATTATAAATGAGAAAAATAAAGTAAATTTAAAAGCAAAAAATACCCCCACCCCCCAAAAACACAAAAAAACAAAAGAAGGAATATCGAAGAGTTAAAAGTATGAACATATATGCATATACCATTCATTAGAATACTCAAATTTTAATTTCTTGCACAGTGCCCAGTGGATCACCGTTCTCTAACCAGTCGTGTCTAGTCTAATGTACTTTTTTCTCTTGTTTTCTGCATTCGCTCATTATGTGATGGATCGGTTCATTTCTATCTCCATATAACCTTTACTTGCTATTTCTGTTGCGGTTATCTATTTTTGCTTTAACATAATTGGTCCTTACGGCGTTGTTTTGAGCTGCAGTTAGCAGAGTTTGAGCAATTTTTAAAAAATCAAATGAATAAAATAATTATGGAGTGCTTTCTTTTTTTTTTTTTTTTTAATTGTAATTGATTATCATATGAATTCTATCAATAGCATTTGACTCGATATCGAGGTAAACGACGATTGAATGCAATCTTTAATTCAGTTTCTACAATTATGATCTGAACTCGTATGTTATCGGAACACAGGAAATAGCACATTTTCTTGGCGAGTATTTCCTTGGCGCAAGGTTTTTAATTACTTTCAGAGGTTATCAATTCTGATCCGATTTGTGACTAAATCATAAGTGTGTGAAAATATTATAATCATCGTTGTCTCTAAGTAGGTTACAACTAAATGCTAATTATAAAGTACTTCCCCTTATTTATTTCTTTGCAATCAATCATATAAATTCCATTAATTGAATGTGACTAAATATTAAGCTTAATGGATGCCAAGAATAAAACAATGATTGAAGAAATAAGAGATGGATAAAAAGACTGAAGAAATTCAGAGAATTAAAAAAGTTAAATTTAAAAAAAAAATGAGGAATATTGTTGGCAGTACAGTTAAGCTGTGTGTCCGGATGGAAGTTTGAAATAAGATGAATGATAAATCACGAAGAAGAAGAAGAAGAAGAAGAAGAAGAAGAAGAAGAAGAAGAAGAAGAAGAAGAAATGATGAACAGAATTAACTGAAATAAAAGAACAGATGAAGATAGAGAGAGGCTACAGAGGAAAAAAGAATCAAATAAAGCAGTATTAAATATTGGGGAAAATAAATCAAACAAAAAAAAACATATAAAATGAAACTGAAGAAAAGATTAAAGAAAAGAAAGGGAAAAGAAAAGATAGAATAAATTAAAAGAAAATGAAGAAAGGATCAAGAAAAAAAAAGTATGATGAACCGATACAACGATGGAAAGAGAACGAAGGCTCATATGTTATTCTAAAAAAGAAAGAACAAAAAAGAAATCACAAGGAGAACAAAGCAAAATGAAAAGTTGAGAAGAAAAAGAAACTGAGATATCTTCTAAGAGTACTTTAAGAGAAAAAAGATTAATTGATGCAGAAAAAAGACCAAAATTTAGAACGAAAAGTATATATATATATATATATATATATATATATATATAGAGAGAGAGAGAGAGAGAGAGAAAGAAAGACATAGATAGATAGATAGATAGATAGAGTAAGAGAAAGAGAGAGAGAGAGAGTGTGATGTGTTCATCATTAGTCAAACTATAAAATAACCTTTGGTTATATTTTCAGGTTACACATACAGAGAGCAAATAAATAATTTCTACAAATCGTTTCAAATTCTCTTTTGTTTGTTAGCTTAAATTGCAATTTATCATTATGGCCTACTTTAATCATTAATTACCAATATAAATTGAAATCGAAAAGTAAATAGCACCCGTTAGAGATAAGGTAAAGTGCTCGTCCATATTTATGATTCCTTCATTTATGACGAGTATAAAGAAAAGAAATACAGAAAGAACGAGAAAATGAACATGAAAAGTAGCTAAAATTGATGCAGAGGGAAAAATTAAGTTAGAATAAGTGCAGTATAATGAAAAAAATATTAGGTTAAAATAAGCAGAATAATAAATTTAGAATTAAAAAAGAGAAACAGAACGAACGATAGAGAAAATTGGCCTTTTATAACGTGTATAGTCAAGTGAATAATAAGACATTGGATATCAAGAGGTACGATCTGACAGAAAAAGAAACGCATAAAAGGAAAAATACACAGAAAGAATAAAAGAATGTACATGGATGAAGAAAAAAGAAGGGAAAAGGAAAAGAGAGAAAAAAAGAAAAGAAAGAAAGATAGCTGGAAAAGAGAAGGAATCAATAACGAGAGGTCTAAAAAGAGAGAACGATAATAAAAGAAAAAAACAGTGAAAGAAGTACACGTAGGTAGATAGAAAGGGACCATGACTCTTTATTATTTAAGTTTCTTTAATAAATAATATCGTTCGATCTGAGTCTATTGCGGAGGTGCGAACATTCCTAATTCAGTTGCATTGCTCTGAGCTCTCTTGGCGAACTTAAATGAAATATATGATCTTTAAAGGCGGGCGGCCATATTCACGCAGTTTTTACAATACTTAGAAGCTATCTTCTCAGCTGAATACTTTTCCTTACTTTCCTCATCCTTGTTCTCTTTGTCCTGAATTTGTTCATTGTACTTGTTCTGGTAATGATAGGTTGAATTGCATGTGTGTGTGTGTGTGTGTGTGTAAGAGAGAGAGAGATAGAGAGAGAGAGAATGAGGTAATGAGGGTTCAAACAGACTGCTAGAAAGACTCCATGTGTGTGTGTGTGTGTGTGTGTGTGTGTGCACGTGTATATGTGTGTGTGTGTGTGTGTGAGAGAGAGAGAGAAAGAGAGAGAGAAAGAGAGAGAGAGAGAGAGTGTGTTCAAATAGACAGCTAGAAAGACTCTGTGTGTGTGTGTGTGTGTGTGTGTATGCGTGCGCGTGTATATGTGTGTGTGTAAGAGAGGGAGAGAGAGGGATCAAACAGACAGCTAGAGAGAGGGTTTAAACAGACAACGAGAAAGACTCTGTGTGTGTGTGTGTGTGTGTGGTAATTTGTAAATGTGTTGCGGGGCACTGCATAATCAGACACCTTTTTTTGCGCATTTTAATATAAACAAAGACATTTTTATTTTAAATCCATTTAATTAAAAACAACGGACAGGTTTTTTTAGTTATTTATTTTACTCATTTTCTCCTGTCTTTGCAGATGACTACGGCGACTACATTGAAGCTGGTATAGGAATTGGATAAAATTTTCATTCTGAATGCTTTCGACTATCATTGGTAGTTTTTAACCCTTTCAGCACGTTACTCTGGTATACCGGCAGTACTTTCATTTTCCAACACACCCGTTTATCGGTGCAGAGATCACGCTCAAACGGCTGAGGGTAAATTTTCGCTCGCTCAAAACCTCGGGCCCCATAGGGTTAGGGTAAAGAATTACATGTCATTATAACATAATTTTGTGAAATGTATATATATATATATATATATATATATATATGTGTGTGTGTGTGTGTGTGTGTGTGTGTGTGTGTGTGTGTATAATTGTCTTATTATTCGTATATATATATATGTATGTATATATATGTATATATATGTGTGTAATTATGATATTTTTACGTTTTTAGTATTGATTTACTTCTTTCACAGTGTTATTAGCAAAAATACTATAAAGCAGACCAAAAGAGTTTGCGATAATATGTAGGTTCTGCTTTCCTCGTTAAGTATATTTAGTAAACTAAATTACTAAATTAAATGTCATTTCATTTAACGTCGGTTATTGTTTTCTTCTAAGTATTGTTTCGATAATTTACAGTCTTTTTTTGCATTGTAAATTACATACTATACCTACCAAAATCATTAATTAGCGAATTAAGTTTTAGAGCCCGCTCTTTTTTATTCAGCAGTAAGTAAACTACAGACATATAAGATGCAAATCATATTTCTCAAATAGTTGAATCTTCTGGTTTCATAAAATATACCTTAAACAAACTACTTGCAATTATTTTAATTAATGTATATTTTTTTCTAAGCCATCCAGAAGAAAATATTATGGAAAAGCCAAATATTGAAGAAAACTATTGAATTATCTTGTGATTTGCGTTCAAATACCAGCAAAAACCAACATATGCAAATCAGTAAACAGATAAAAGACAATTCTTGTAGAAAATGTGGTTGGGTAAATTTAAAGGGAACAAAATAAACTGTCAATCGGAAATAATGAAACGGATCGAAAAACTTATTCAAGAAGACAATCTACATTGGAGTGTGGCGAAAGTTATTGGTTGTTCCTACTTGCGTGATTCTAAAATTTGGTGCAAATTTAAAAGAAATGGGCTGGTAAAAAAAAGAAAAGAAAAAGAAACCATACTGGTAGACTGCGAAATGTATCAAAGCATTGTTGCATATTGCCTCTTCAGCGAGCCGTCAATCAGAGATTCTCAGCTCAGGACGCACCAGTGAAAATAAGCGGAAGCCGTCATATGGTTGAGCGGAATGTGTGGGTGTTATGAAATGATATATGAGATGCCCACGTGGGATACGGGCTAGCTAACTCTTGAGTCAGTCTCAGCTCGTGGCCAGAAGAGAGTGGTCAGTCAGGGGAGCACCAGCGAGTTGCTGAGTGCCCCACTTGGGCTGCTTCCCACAGAACAATCCACATCAAGCCTCCGGTTGAGTACTCCCTGGCCGAAAAGCTGAAAAAGTTCTTAGTGGGGTGTTGAAGATAATACAGCAGGCTATGGTCAAGAGAAGAAGAATTTATGGGTCAATATGGCAGTCTGTATCCATCCCCGTCCGTCCGTCCGTCCGTCCGTGCAGCTGTCTCTCTCACAACACAGAAGTTCCAACTTCTTTTGAGAATAAAGTGAGAGAGTTATAAATGTTGTGGTTTCTTCTTCTTTCATTATGGCTATATGGCACCATCCGAATAGAAAACTCAAAATAATATGTATTTAAAATCAAAAATGTTCAACGAAAAAAAAAAAAAATGAAAAAATAACGAGTCAATGTTTGAGAAACAACTGTGATAAATCGACTGATGAAACGGGATTTATATAGAGAAAACTTTAGTAAAAACCAGTATTAACACATAATCAGAAGTAAATGAGGTTAATGATAGCTACAGAGAAATAATCATGGCCCGTTGATTATTGAAGGAAAATTACATTCAGTGAAGAATCAAATATTTGCATAAGTCGTGGTGCAGAAAATATTTTCAAGAAAATTTCCCTAGTCATTCATAATTTGGGGTACCGTGTCATTTAGATGACCAAAAGAGATGGCAGTCATTATCTCAACAATTAATACACATGTGCTCATTAAAATCCTGGACAATTTTCTCATTTCATCGTTAGAAAATTATTTCGCTGATTTTTCATTTTTCTGTAAGTTAATCCATCTTACCACAGTGCCAAGATGATTAAAGCTTTTCTTCTGCAAAGTCATATAAAATCAATGTCTTGGCCAGCGAATTGTCCTGATATAAATCCAACTGAAAATGTTTATGAAAATTCTTTTAAAAATTGTTCATGAGAAGACTTCATTCACTTAAGATGAATACACAGTTATTTGAGATATTTGGAACGAATTTGATAAATAATATTGAACTAAATGAGTTGAATATATATCTGAAAGAATTGACTGTCTCTAACGTTCAAGTTTTAATTTTATTCTTTGTCGTTAAATTCTATCATATTTCCCTCAATAATGCCTTTAACATTCTATTTTCTTTTGCGTGGTTTTGAAAAATGTACCATCAACTTGTATAGTCTCATCTTGTTAGTTTAAGGTATATATTATGAAGCTAAACTAATTATAAAAGAAAAATGTCTAGATTCCTCCCAGTTATAACTTTATTTACTCTGAATTTTATAAAAAAAAACAAATAAATAAGGAGAACATCTTCTAAGCATGTTGATTCAATTGTTGTTCCTATGTTATATAGCCGGAATGATGTGATCGCAACAATACTTACTTATAAAAATATATAACTTTCTTCTTTATTGCTATCAAAGGGTCGAATGGCTGCATATGAGAGAGACGGAAGGAGAGAGGTATGACTGCTTTGATAGATACTACGGGGAACACATATTCAGAATAAATCATGAAGTGCTTGGATTTACATCATACTTTCATATTTACACGATATCTTAATCCTCGTTGAGATACATATTTAAGAACTACGCCCAAACTACGAGTCTCGTTTACTCAGTGGCTGTTCTCAGAATCACTCTGAATCTGACTAACTCCCTCGTCATTATATAATATTCTCAACGCCCATACATTTTTCCGGTTCTCAATTCATGTTATCCATTTCCGCTGTTCCTTGTTTACACAGATGCAATATCCTGTTTCAAAATCCTTTTCTAATCGGTCTGTCAAAAGTCAATATATAACACCCAGAGGTAACAGTATCCTTGGTTTTTCTACATTTACCCGTCAAATAACAGTATGAAAAATATTCTTGCAGTAGAGGTTGATTAAAAAGGAATCTAAAATCATTCGCAATAGAAAATAAAAATGAAGAAATTGCGTAATGGCATCGTACTATTTTCTAGACGCATGGGCATTGACATTTTCACGAAGAGTAGTATTAGTTTTACCCTCTAACGAGATGGGGACACGACATAAAACCTTTTTGTAATCTGGTAGACTACATGTGTATAAGGGATGGTTGACAAAATTTGTTCAGTCTTTGGCTTTGGTGTAGAGCAGACATCAGGAATTGACCTTGACTGTATTCGGTTAGTTTCAATGAAGAAATTAAGCCTGGACTTCGAGATATTTTGTTTTTCGTGTCCTGAATAGAAATGGATTTAGAAAGGGAGCGTATTGACGAGTTAGCACCAAAATCAAATGGAAATAGAAATGCAGATTTTATTTTCAAGAGTGACAATTATGATTCCACTGATGAAGGAAAATAAACCACTGCTTTTTGGTCGGGTCAACCTTGGTAATTAGGAACAAGTCTTTCATTGTTAAACGAGGAGTAGAAAAACGTATTCACCAAAGGCGGCAGAGGTTTTTTTTAAATCGATTAAAGAAAGATAGCATCTTATCTTCATTATTGTAGAACAGATAGATGAAAACCATTTCTTAAAGCAGTCAAACATTCCACAAAGAAGGTAGAAATCGATTAAGATAATAGACAGAGTGCTGGGGTCTAACATTCTGTAATTTCTTCAGTTGAGTTTTCGACTGGCTAATTTTTGAACAGCGAACGAATGCAGTTCAGTAGATTGTCACTTTTAAGATCAAAGAAAATCGTCTCTTTAACATAACACATCAACGAATTATAAGCTAAATTGATAGAAACGATATAATCAGAAAAGAGAGAGAGAGAGAGAGAGAGAGAGAGAGAGAGAGAGAGAGAGAGAGAGAGAGAGAGAGAGAGAGTAATGATTTTAAGCTTTCCAATCTCCTAGTAAGCAGAGGCTGGATGAGTAACCGAGTCAGAGGCCAGATGAAATATGTCAGACAAATGCACAGAAGTAATGATAAAAAGGAAGAGTAAACGATATAACAATAATTCACTCATGAACTTTATTAGGTTTATGAAGATTTCACTTTGTAGTCAATAAATCAAAATTTGCGTAACAAAATTTCAAAAAAATGAAATCCAATCAACAAACTACCAAGTCAGTTGCAGATTTCAGTATATATTTGACAGTTGGTGATAAGCTTGGACCTAGTCAAGAACGTATCACACGGCAACAAAATAGATTAAAGTGCTAGTTGCAACTGAACAGTACGTTATTCGTTTTAGAATCGAGTAGAACCGACGATGGGGCATAAATATAAGAGTGAGTGGGTTCAGCAGCCACAGAGACATCAGAGTTGAAAAGAGGGATCAGAATGTTGACAATCTCTCACTGTATTTATAAAACATCAACAGACAATTGGCAAATACTTTAAAATCGACAAAACATAATATTTACTATTTTTGTTCGAAGGAATATATCTTATCGTCCAGCAAGCACATTAATATCATTAGACCTGTTTATGTTCTTTAGACCTTCGTACATTGAAATAGAGTCTCAAAGAGACTACGATTTTACTAACATTGTTTGTTTTTATAAGTAGATGTTTGTTTAGATATATATATGTACATACTTTAACAAACTGAAGTTAGCTTTTTATTCTCATAAGACTTTGAGGCAAAGCACCTATGGCTTAGTGGTTAACCTAGAGAATGTGTCATTGTAGTAAACGAGTAAGAACTCTAGTCCCATTATTACGTTCAATTTTGAACTAATATTGTTGGGAAAGGTATGAACCACCCTATCCCCTTGTGGCATTACCACTGTTCTTCTACAAGGATAGTTTTGACATTGAATAACCCTCGAAGGTTGATATGCCATTAAACAAAAGAAACCCAAAAAACACCAAACAAAATCATTGCTTTGAAATTAAAATTATTGACGATCTTGGTTCCGGGAAGCATGGATGCAGAACCCTTACAATTTCATTCTGTAGTTTGAATATGATATTTTAAAAGTGAAATTTAGATTTTTTTTAAGTACTTGATACAGAGAAAAACATTCGAGAATTAAATAGAACTAATTAAGGTAAAAATTAAATTTATAAAACAGAGTGGTTCTAATGATTGCATATGGTTGAAATAAAACGTCTGTCGTGTCTTTATGGAATTTCTACAGAGAGTACTTTGCAAATCTGTTGATATAAATATTATTTGACAGCTGAGGACAGAGGTGACTGACGACTGAAGATGGTTAGAGTTAGCGACTGAAAGAATCAGAACGACAAAATGTTTGTCTCGATCGAATTTATGAGCTGCTCAGGGCCCTTACAGAGGACTTTTGGTAATTATGTCATGTAGCTTCCATCAAGTCTGACATCGGTATAATGGTTAGAGTGTTCACCAATGGCCTGGGAGACCTGGGTTCAATCCCAAGTCGAGTCATACCAAAGACTCAAAAAAAGGTACTTGATGCCTTCTTGCTTGACGCTTAGAACTGTAAGGTACATATCAAGGTTAGAGTGGAGCAATCCAGGAAATGGAGTAACTCTCTCCACTACAACTTGGTATAGTAGCTATTGAAAAGGGAACCTTCAGGTTACCCTCGACTTAGGTTACCAATTTTAATTTACTTATTCTGTTTGATGATTTTACTTTCCGCATGAAACTCCAAGTAACAGATTTCTTGTGTTCATATTAATAATATTTTAAGGCTTCATACATTCCCTGCTTTAATAGCCTCGAAAACTTTGTTTATGCAAAACCTTTTTAAATTTGTATTTATTTTATAACTGTTTGGACTACTCATATGGATGATAAGAGACAGTAAGCCACGGAACAATTACGAGTAATTCTCGTTTCCATGTCATTATTTCACAAGAAAGCAACTCTTTCTCATGGTGGAGCTGCTTTCCCTACATGAGGAGGGGTCTACAAAAGATGACCTAAAGCGTATTCGTAAATGTCACTGACCTTAGGTTCGAAAAGCTCGGCATCCAATTCCAGTAATAAGTAAAAAAAAAAGTGTTGGTTGGGCTCTTTAGCTTTGGTTGGGTGGCTAGTCTAGTCGAAGGAAAACCTTTGAATTAAAAACCTGACGGATGTTGTTCAGGCAAAACTGTGGTATATTGCTGTACCATTCTTCTGATATCAGCTTATCTTAGAAGTTAAGCTGGTTCTACACAAAACTTCTCTGTTATAAATAAAACACTTGTGTAAGAAGTCCAACAGTTCATATCTTTAACCGAACAGCATGTCCTTTATTCGTCGAGATTGATAAGAGAGGCCGTCTTCATATATATATATATATATATATATATATATATATATATATATATATATATATATATATATATATATATGAAGAGTGTATACATAGGTGGCAAGTTATTATGAAGGCAAGTGTCATTAAATCGATGGAATACTGTTTATTATCTTTAATTTCAATTTTTCAAGTCCTTTGTTATTTTTCTTATGTCAGGATCCGGGTGCTAAAGAAATTGTCCCATATCGTCAGCCCAAGAGCTTTCGACCATGGTTTTGGTCATCATCAGGGGTTGTGTAATTTGGGCTGATAGTTTAGTCTGAGGTTTATTGCTTTGGATATTTGTAACGTTTTTATTTTAAAGTGGTCAGTTTGAACGTTTTCAGCGTTTTGTTTAAAACGTTCGGTTGGAAAGGTTTTGATAAATATATTCTGTTGGATGAGTTTTCTAATAGGTTTGATGATTTTAGTTTATATATATATATATATATATATATATATATATATATATATATATATATATTTCCACCAGCAATTTAACTTGAGTATTTGCTGGTTGAATTCATAGAAACGAGAGCAGTACAATTTTCATTTATTATTGTGATCACGTCGATACGGACACAGGAAATACTAAATGCATATATAATTAGATGCAAAATATCTATAGCATTTTTAGCGTGAGAAAAGATTTCGCAAATATATTATTAATAATTTACAGAGTTGAATATTTTAAAAAAGTAAGTTTTGTTGAGACTTAGTTCCTATATTATTTTCAGTATCTTATATAAGTTTTGTACACGTCTCTAAGTAATTTATGCTTGACTGAAATGGAAAATGATTTTATTCCGCAATATAAAATCAATTCTATCTGTCAATGTTGTTCTCATGGAAAGGCATTAATATGAGCGCTGTAAAAGTAGAATTTAATAAATCAAGCAACACATTTTGTTTCCTTGATTAACTAAATCATGCTTAAGTATTGTTAACTTTCAACTTGGATGTTTTGCATTGACAATTTGGGAAAAATATTAGTTGTTTTCTGGTATGATTGAAAGAGTGAATAAAAGAAAGCTGGTCTGTTATGTAACACTAGAGGGTAAGAAAGAAATACCTCCCTGATTTTAAACTGTCATTGTTGTGTAAGTGAACGTAGGCAAGTGATAATGATAGCTCCTTTTAGCTAATGTATAACAATTTTTTTCTTTTTTAAATACGACCGCTTACGAACATTGTTTGGATCGGTGAAGACAATATGACTGCAACTGCAACTTTTTTCTTAAAACCTGTGAATCTTGCAACATAGAGCTTTCGTGCTCATGTTACATTGGAATGATGCTGTTCCGGAAAGAAAATTTATACTTCTGTAGGCTGAAAATTTTAGAACCACAGGGTCATCAATTTAAAGAAAGCCTCTTAGAAAACATCGAAGCGCTCGAACTTCAGAAAATGTTTAAGAAAAGCTCTGTGTGAAGCAGTCACTGAGTTACCAGTCTTGAAAAAAACCTTTCAACACAAAACGCGCGATGTGCCCTGGTCTAAACGATGATCATAATTGATTGTATCGGAAAAATTAATAAGACCTGAGCTAAAGGTATTACCATTGTCATCTAATTAAGTCTATTGGACCAATTAGGTGACAGTGAGGACCTGTTAGCGATGGCAATGAATAGGTACTCAACATTCCCCATAGCTCCAGCGTCACTGCAACCTCACCATCAGATTGTTTAGTGTCATATACAGGACATTCGTTGTGGGGTGAGGGGTCTTACCCCTCTAAAGATAGGCAGTCGGTGTATTCTACCACCATAGCCAACAGCGAAATGCATTAGGACGAACTAAACATAAGGTTTAATAACTTACTTGGATTAGGGAGGCAAGCAATATTTTTCTCCAATATATACACCAATAAAATAAAAGCAGAAACTCTCGAAAAAGAATAAAAATTGGTTATAAGCTATAGAGCGCTCTTAGCGAAACGATAATAGTCGAAGGAAATGGAATTTACGACCCAAGTTCAAATAATGTACGAAACTGACAACCTTTGACTCCATGTAAAGCCCTTGGGAAAGAGTCTAGAAGGAGAACTCTGTTTTTAAATTAGGTTTATTATGCTAAGAAATGACCTTGCGTAACATCCTGCTCGTGGTGGAGGGGTCATGTAAAAACATATAAGCCATCTAAGTCGTTTTCTTTCGAATCTGATTTCTGTTGGCTTAGTATATTTATTTCAACTCATTCGGAACCTCCAAGCTAACTCCTGTTCAACAAGGCAAATTCAGAACATTTTTCAGGGAGTGGGGCTTACAAATATTCGCCCAACACCCTAACTCAAGAACAGATGAAAAAATTAAAAAAAGGACCAAACAGATAGAAGAAATAAAACTAGCATTCTTTGGAAAGGCATGAATCTATTTATTTTCCTTGCAGTTAGGGGTAAATCTATTCAACTTTTGTATGGTAACCGGTCTAGTAGGGAAACTCTGAATTCAAACTGCCTAAAAGTTGACCTTCTGTCGCATCCTGCTTCTGCAGATGGGTTCGGTTTGGTAATTAGATACTTATGCATATGGAAATAAAAGAAAGCAGAGAGGCATATCATGGGTTGAAATATATTTTTCTCTTCCTGTTTATTTACATAACAACTTTGTTCCTGTGCATTGATTATCAATTTTTTCTCAGTATAACATTTTGAATCATTTTTAAACCAAGTCAAGAAAATAGGGGATTCACTAAATACATCCTGGACGCAAAATTAAAAATTAAAATAGACTGCAATGAGAAGAGTTGTTTCAGCAATTAGCTTCATATAAAGACTTGGTGAAGTGCACTCATGAAGCGAGTAAATAAACTATATGTTGGCGGCATTCGAAAGGGAAGTAACTAAAAAAAAAAAGAAAACGCTTCGAAAGGGCAGTGGTTTCTACAAGAAAGAAAAATCTGAAGAGATCCCGACCACTTAAAATGCCAGAAGAAACGGGAACACAAGTTCTGCAAATGTGCAGGGAAAGTTAAATCATTGATAAGTTAGCTTGGTTCCAAACTTTGAACATAGAAGCAACAGTTGTCTCTGAATTGGAATCGAGTCAGAAAAAGAAGGTAGACGTCTTTTAGATACAAAATATTGATTTATTTGTTGGCTGACTGACTGATCTTAACGACATGTCATAGCCTGTGTAGGGCTATTTTATGCATACTGGGGAGAGAATCGCATCCATTGTACATTAATATCTACTTTTGTGTTGTTGTTTCTTAAGATATTTTTGCACATTGTTATACGATATCAAGATATCCTATCTGATTTACCCATTCAGTATTTAAAAAATTATTTTAGAAGACATGAAAGAGCACTCAGTGAGTATCAGACTAACCAGTTATAGTATACCACCGAAGTTCACTAACCATTAACTCATGTAAGACTTCATAAAAAACAGCCCCTTTAAAAAACTAAGTCTAACTATGGAACAGTGCCGGAGGTACGTGAAACCTAACGAGGATCGAACACAGTAAAATGCATCGCCAGACAAGATCGATCCCCATCACCACTCAATAACAGTTAATCAGAGAGTGATGTAATGTCATCCTACACCTCAATGTATCCGATATACAAGTAAGATTAGAGGCCATTTTTAAATGAAGCAAGTGATAAGAACGTTTTTGTTTTTAGTTTTAGCTGTTAAATTTCTTGAGCACAACAAAGCGGCCAAGTATTTTGAGAGTTAACCGTTTTAGAACTTCTTTTTTCTCAAGATTACGTTTGCAGTTTTTGCTAGGTTTATCTTATGGGCAATGAAGAAGAGATATATCGAAAATGTCAAGAGTTGTTCGCAACCGGAGATATACTTCGCCATGCCACAAAACTGTCGGACATTATATGTGCGGTGGTCCTAGATGAGGACATTGAAATCTAATAGTTGTGCGAAGAGATGCCTAAGATAACCATAATGGAAACGCTTTCTCTGTATCCTTTCTAGCTATTCATTGGACACCCAGCTTTTGCAAAAAATAAAACCTTCAATAATCGCAAACAGAAGAACGATTTAGGAACTGAAATTCATTTTTGACTTTATGTAAATGGTCTCTTCTTCTCACCGGCCTTCGGCACTTCTTGTCGCCATCTTGTCTTCTCTCTAATCTGTAGTCTTCTCTTGTTGTTTGAGCCTATCTTCTGTGCCTCACACTGTTTCATTCGGACGAATAACAGCGTTATGATCCTGGACACATATTTTATTCACTTCATCGATTGCTTACCACCATCACCGAACAGATTTAAGTCAGGAGCTATGTATGGAAACTTGACAAACGCGCTCTAGGGGTTTTCTCTGTTGAATGATTAAAATCTAACTCTAAAATTACCAGAGTCTCTCTCTTAATAACTAAAGCAATGGCGTTTACGCAGTAAGACTTACTATAAGATAACTAGACTTGGAAATTTGTTCGAACAGAGAATCTATCGACTCTGTTCTGAAAATTGAGTCAAAAGAAACGTAAGTTTTGTGTCATCCCCAAACATAATGTCAAGTGACTGAACTTATCCAGTTACAAACAAGTTGTCATCTGACCCTAAACTGTCAAATACACTTATTTGACACAATGGTCTCCTTATACTTTAAAAAAATCTTTTAAAACTATAAAAACTGTTGACCAAATAAAAAATTCAATCAATAATTCAACAGTTACTTAATGTCAGAGAAAAGAGAACAAGCACGTATGATTCCAAGGAGAGAAATTTCCTAAAAAAAGTCTCTACACGAATTGCCTAAATTACTAGAATTAACGGAGATATTCCGAGAATTTAATATCGTAGTCTAAAAGGCTGGCAGACAAAGATATCGAATAGAATAGAGCGAAACTTTAACAAGATAGTTTAAGTACTGTTATTAGGAACCATAATATTAGTTAGGTGATTGTTGACAGTTATATATTGATGGTCTGGGTCAGATCATTGATGATTTGTAAAAACAATGCAGGATGTACCAAAAGGATGCACAGATATGAATAAAAAGTGATTGGTTTGGTTTGGTTTGGTTTGTTGGGTTTTATGGCATATCAACCTTTGTAGGTTATTTAACGCCAAATCCATTTTTATGTAAATAATCTGTTCTATTTAAAACAATTCAGTTTAGCATAAGTACACAGTTTAATGGTCAAAACATTTCCATTTCTAACAATTCAAGCAGTTGTATGTAACAATTCGGTTAAGTGTAAATACAGTTTTAATGTCGAAAAACAGTTCTATTTCAAATAATTCAGTTAAGCACAAGCACGCAGTTTAAATGTAAGTACAGTTTAATTGTAAAAAGTCATTTCTATTTCAAACTATTCAGTTTTACTCAAACAATTCATTTTAGCATGAGTATGCTGTTAATTCTATTTAACCCATAGATAGGACCCTTATCAGGTGCCAACACTCCGGGGAAGAGTGGACCTGGGAGCAATGGCAATGAAGGGGTACTCCACATTCCCCAAAGCTCCAGCATTGCTGGAACCTCACCATCAGATTGTTTAGTGTCATATCCAGGAACCTCGTTAGGGGGGGGTCTTACCCCTCTGCAGAGGTGCAGTCAGTGTATTCTACAGCCCCAGCTGACTGGGCAAAATAAAAAGTGAGGATGGCCCGTAAGCTAACTAGAATGACTGCGGAAATTTGCGTAGAATGAAGCTCATACTCCGAGGTTACAGTCACCCCTAACTATAACGAACAAGTGTCCGTGAAAATATCCTTATACTTACCAACATATGGACAGTTTACTTTCTTGACGTAAACCGTTAACTGCAGAATAATAGACAAGCAATCTTACGTTTCTTTTGACTCAATTTCAAGAACAGAGTATTTCTGACTTGAACATTTTGTTACTTTTATTCAGCTTACGTTCACATGTATTCAGATAAATGTGTATGCTACAAAGCATTTC
Source organism: Sepioteuthis lessoniana (assembly GCA_963585895.1). Lineage (NCBI taxonomy): Eukaryota > Metazoa > Mollusca > Cephalopoda > Myopsida > Loliginidae > Sepioteuthis > Sepioteuthis lessoniana. The sequence goes on along the minus strand of OY757911.1, from coordinate 57,873,993 downwards.
TTATATTATTGTAAAATATATTCTCTACTAGGTTATGGCAAATCCTATAAGTACAAACGGTTCAATAGTAGGAAAACAAAGCCGAAGCACCGTCTGCTACACAAGCATAATTTCCATGTAAGTATCATAGATTTTTTCATGTCAGTAATACTCACTTTTGAACATTGTTATCGTAGTCACTGATGAATTCTCTGTTGGTGATGGCTAATTGTCGCATGTGGAAAAACTAATAAGCCCAACTAGTCTTAATCGTTCAGACCTCTAGTGCTTTATTCTCTCCCTACAATTTCTGAGGACGTGGAAGCCGATGGAAATGGCTAACAAATACAACGTGCTGAGTAACTTCTTCGTCACGATTTGCTTATCCCTGACCTTTAAATCATTTCGGGTTCTCCGTTCACGCAAAAGCTTGTTTCTTCATAAGCCAGCCACCGAGAGACTGAATCGAGAAACCCGTCGGCTTATGTTGTGGTTGACAGATTACCAACTCCACATTGTCTGGACAGTCCCCACCACTACTCAGATGGTCAATCGATTCTGGTGATCTCGGTAAATCTCGGTTAACTTCAGTTTTCAATAGGAGGTGCCAACTCAAGAATATCTTGTTACACATAGCACAACAGAAGAAATGTTGAACTTTTTTTAACTCGTTTTTCTTTCTGCAAATGGGGATTTTAATAACTTATTTATTCTTACTTCACTGCGATTTGCTTGCAATGTTTCACAGTGATGAAGTTGTAAATGTAAGAGGATCAAGATTCCGACCTGATAAGATAAAACTAAAAAACGTCTTTCTTGATAGTAACTGAGTCATATGATCAACGTGACATTTCAAGGATAATATGATATAATATAACTACAATAGGAAATTAAGTTGGGAAAATAAAAACAAATGACATTAAATAGTAAGTTAAAGGCCCTACAATAATTTTCGGTAATTTTTTTTTTGACTACTTCTCAAAGGAACGGTGACACTTGTGGAAAAGAGAAGGGGCTAAAGAATTCAAGGTTGCGTGACCAATACGTATCTGTAACCAGAAAGGCGGTCACCTCTGAATCGGAGGCCAGGCAACCTGCGATTGACATGTATCTCAGATTTCGGCCATTTCTCATAGCCTTGAAGAACTTACTATTTATATAGGCTCAATCTGTCATTAGCTGTCATTGCTGTCGAAAAGAGGCGTTGTTTTGAAAGTCTGTTGCAATTTCTATGGCCGGACCAAGACGTGCCGTTTTAGAGAATTTCCCGAGTCTCTCTAAATCACCAACGAAATAAGCTGTAAGACTCAGTATAAGATTACAAGACTTGAAAAAAGTGTTCGAAAAGAGAATCTATCGACTCCTATCCTAAAATCGAATCAATAGAGATATAAGTTTTGAGTCACCTCCGAATTAAGAAAAGTAATACAAAATTTAAAGCATCTCTTGGTTTAAAACAAGATTCACACCCTATTTAATACAAATACATAAACTAACGTAGAAAAAAGAAACTGTAATTCTTCAAGTTAAAGCTCAGTTACTATCAAGAAAGACGTTTTTTAGTTTTATCTTATCAGGTCGGAATCTATAATTGAAAAAAAATCTCTCGTCTCTACAAGATCTAAAATGCTAAATATAATATAGACTTATATAAATAAAAAATACAACTTCTGAACAAAAAGTCGGTAGAAGAAAACCGTGTAACGTTGAGGAAAACCGTAATGGTAGAGATAAGAACTGTATTAAAGGACCATGTTTAGAGGGAAAGACCTTTTGAAAACTTAATGATTCCTTTACGCAATTTGTGTAAACTCATCTTTGCAGATCGTATACTTACTTGGGTTCAATTGCCAGAGAGTTATATTGGATTAGTTGGTCACTAGTTTTAATAGGAGAGTTTCTTAAGATACCCGATATGATCCATGCATAGAAAGGATTTAGATATATATGAACTAATTGATATAGCTAACCACAAGAAAAACTAGATAAACACAATTTACAAAAAATTATAGATGCAGCACAAATACAAGTGCAAATGTAAGACAACCATCAACTAATTTTAGTTTAAACCTCTGCAGGATAATGAGATGCAGTTCGAGCCAACGCTGACCAATCGTACAAACATGCAAAAATATTATTTCTAGAGTCTTCATTTATAAACAACGAGAAAAAAAACAATTGTAAATGATGAAATGCGTTAATCTATTGCAGTAGATGAAAATTTAGAAATCGACCGGTCCTTTTGTGTATTTTCAAATGAAATGCTAACAGAAAGTAAAGCATTTGTCTTCCCTACATCGCATTAGTAAAAGCGAAGGCAACGAAACGCCAAATTTTGGAATGAGAGTAGAATATTTCTATAAAAGAAAAGAATAAACCAAACAAAAATATCAAATACGATAACACTTGTACACATCTATATAATTTAATTTTAAACGCAAATCTTGTTTACTTGATGTACGCATGGGATGCTACACACTTTTATTACAAAAACTTAACTTGTAAATAGCAATACGTCTTCGTATCTTTCAACGTTGTATCTATTTTGTTTTTGGTCAATGTGCCGCTGTCAGAGACAGAAGACACGTTCAAAGAAGTTGATTGACACTGAGTTAAAAAAAACAAAACATGTCAGTCTTGCCGGATTGACAGTTATTCAATCACTGCAGGCACTTAAATGAAGAAGAGAAGGTTTTGTTTATTCCATATAAACATGCAAATAACCATAGCAAACAAGATACAAAGTTTACATGTTTTCAAAATAAAATGGTAATTTCTTGACGCGTTTTCGATTTGAAAGTATAAATGTACGAACTATCTTACGCATGCGTATAAAGTTATGTAAATATGAATTCATTTTATATGTATTTTTATCTAATAAAGAGTAAACAGTAAAACTTGTACGTTTCAATTCACTTAGTTTCGATTTATAGTTGGTTATAGGCTCAGATTTATAAAAATGAATTTGTTTTTCAATACGTGTTAAAATAACTGGATTCCTATTTGCTTGTATTTTTATATGTACAATGATATATACGAATTATCTTTAAGTGTTGCTACGTTTTAGAGCATGATTGATTATATTTCTGTCTGATAAAATGTGTTGTTTGTCTTTAACGAGCAACGCATTTATTACTGTTAGTAATAAAATGTGGAAGTATTGCATAAAGTTGCATCTGTCGATGTGGTTTCTTTTCATTCCATCAAATGCTCTATTGTCAGGACTTAAAATACGTAGACATCTCAATAAAAGAGGTGTATCCTTAGTATGACACGAAATTGCATCTCACCCCAATCGGCTGCAGCTGTAGACAACACCGGCTGCACCTCTGCAGAGGGATGACTCCCCCAACGAAGGGCCCAGTCGACTGGGGTTGTGGAATACACCGGCTGCATCTCTACTAAGGGTAAGAATTCCCCAAAGAGTATCCTGAATATGATGCAAAACTATCTGATGGTGAGACTCCTGTAATGCTGAAGCTTTGAGGAATAGTGTGTTTCTCTTCATTGTAATCGCTCCCAGGTCCACTCTGGCACAGAGTGGTAGCACCTGATAGAGTACTATCAATGAGTCAAATAGAACACTTTGTCAATTTACACTGTAAGCAAACTAATGACTTATGCTAAATTGAATTGTTTGAAATAGAACTGATTGATCATTTAACTGTGTGTAAAAACTTTAAACACTGTGTAAGAAAGATCCCTGGCTGGTTTAATATGTCATCCACAAAATGTGTTTACAAATCATATATTTAATGTATATGTATAAACAGGATTTGATATTAAATAGCCTATACTGGTTGATAAGCCATAAAACCCAACCAAATCAAACTTAAACTGCATCTGATGGTTAGGATCAAGTTTGAGAGATCTGGGGAACGTAAAATATATCTTCATTGTCAGTATTCCCAGGAACGCTCTGACTCGGAGTGGTAGTACTAGTTAGGGTCTTATCTAAGGGTCAAATAGATCTAGCATAAGATAGCTCTCGACGGGTTTACATGCCATTAAAATCAATCAAGTAATTTCCTCAACAGGAAGGTTAAAGAGAGATTCTGCTGATGGTATTGATGACGACGAATATCTTGAGAAATAGCAATACTTAGATAATAAGCTGCTGTAAGTAGACTTTTATTAAAAACAAATAAAATTGTTACGTTAAATTTTTTGTTCTCACTTTTTTTTTAATAAAAATGTTTTTTTGGCTTCTTTTTATTGATTTATACATGTAGAACTTAAAGCAGACGTGTTATTTTCAAACTGGTCTATTGGGTAGAGTGTTTACCAATAATCCGGGAACCCTGGGTTCAATCCCAGGTCACGTCATAACAAAGATTTTTAAAATTGTACTTGATACCTCCTTGCTTAACACTCAGCAATAAAAGGTACGTATCAAGAGTAAAGTGGAGCAATCCTGGGAAAGGAGTAGAGCCCTCCCTTACTCATCATTGTTCTAGCTATTGAAAAGGGAGCCTTCTGGTCGCCCTCGACTACGGCCGCCAACTTTCGACCGGCTTATTGGGCAAGTGGGTAGAATGTTCACCAATGGTCTGGGAGACCTAGGTTCAATCCAGGTCGTGTCATACCAAAGACTTTAAAAATGGTACTAAATATTTCCTTGCTTAACACTTAGCAATATAAGGTGGAGAAATTCAAGGAAAGGAGTAGTGCTCTCTCCTTCACCTAGGTGTAGTAGTTATTGAAAAAGGAGTCTTCTGGTCGCCCTCGACTACGGTCGCCAATTTTACTTACTTATAGAGTTGTAAGTTGATCGGATGTAGTAGTCGAGACCAAACCACAGGCTCCCTTATCATTAGCTACTACACCAAGGTGTAGATGAGGCACCCATTTTTTTCGCTGGATTGCTCCATTTACCCTTGATCAGTGCCTTAAAATGCTGAGTGTTTAGCAAGGTGGCATCAAATACCATTTTTTAGGTTTTTGGTATGACTCGAACTGGGATTGAACTAAGGTCTCTCAGACCATTGACGAACACTCTAACCATTATGCCAATGGACCGGTATACTCTGTATAATTACTGAGGAGATTTAGGAATTCCCTGTTAAATTAAAGAAAAGAAAATTCCGTTCTTATCAGTTTTATAATCTATGTATTAATTCTATAGTAATAATCTTCCAACCTTCTTCCTTGGTCACGGCGTGGGTCATACAATAGATAAAATCATAGACTGAGAGGAAAAAGCCCTCCCTACACACACATGGGTAACGAGATTACAAAAGAAAATCATTCGCACACACTTTCTTCCTCGACTGACGGCTTCACTGTCAAGTTTCTCCCAGTTAATCGGTCTTCTGTCTTTTTCACTTCGGATATGCGATTGTCCCAAACGATTTGTTTATCTTTTAAATCCATAAAATGTAAACATAAAATTACTGCAAAATATCTTTTGATTTGTTTAGAGATGGGAAAAGGCAGTGTGGACCAATAAATATAAACGCATACGTACAAGTTCTCAAAACTTTCTATTTTGAATATCCTACAGATGATTATCATATGTTTTTATTCTCCTTGGATTGTCCGTGGGTGGATTACAGTGTTAACATATTCTTATCTGTAGTTTATCAATTTATTTCAGTATATATATATATATATATATATATATATATATATGTTGAAATGGTAGATTGTCGTTAATCTGACTATATGATAGAAATATGTGGAAAGTTGGATAAATCAAACGCTTAAAACTGGTTTTGAAGGCGTGACATTTCGTTCTTTTATTTAATTTTTAAGAACATTCGTAAACCTTTTTTAAGTGTTTGATTTATCCAACTTTCCATATATTTCAAATATATATATACATATATATATATATATATATATATATATGTATATATATGTGTGTGTTGATCTCGTCGTATGCACACAGTTTAAATATTGCTTTAAAAAGCGAGTACATACTATTAAGAGTGTTTTAAAATCATAAAAAAACGAATTAAAATCCTAAAAAAGGGGGACCCTTTCTATCAGTCACTTCTCTTCCGAGAATTGTAAGTGACAATCGATTTTGTACCAGGGGAAGTAAGTATGGGATTGTAACCAAAGAAAAATCCAGGAGGCTGAAGAAAAACAACTTGAAAAGAATTACTGTAAGTCAGTAAAGTTGGTAGGGGTAACGGAGTTTTCTTCTAATGGTCCGTGAAGGTTATCAAAAAGAAAAGGAGTATAGCATTGATTTTGAACTCACAATTTCCAGTGTATATTTTTTTTATTAGTAATGCTTCAAGAAAGGATAGCTTCAGTTCAGTTCAGTTATTGATGTCTCCAGAATGTTAGAAATTATGGGATTGGATACGCATATCCAGGTCTTATTAGCCAATAGATAGCAGCCAATGACATAAATCGAAATATAACTGCTCGGCGTCGTAGTGTATTCAGAACTATGTGTTATGATACTCAGTAGAATATGTTGGTTTATTGTAATCTCTAAACATTAACTAGTGCGGCCTATATAGCAAACATCGCATTTGAATGTAAACTGGTAAATGAGGGAAATCTTTTGGAGGACGATCACACTATCTTTGAGATGGGTGGGGGGAATACGTTAGATTTAACTCTTTTATTTAACCGAATTGAAACAGCGGTTGACAGATCTTTCAATCTGTTCTGATAGCTGTATGGAGGCGTTTATGATTTTAAAACATTCCTGATACCATGCTCTCGCTTTTTAAAGCAATATATATATATATATATATATATATTGCTTTGCTGGTCTTCCAACACAGGAAAGGCCATGTTTTAGAGTCCATAAGAGAAAGTCACTTATGAACTCGTTCTTACTTCTCCAGAATGTCTTCTTCGCTTTGTCTGAATGGTTTGTTTGAGAGGAAGTGAGTGGCGGCACAGATTATCTTTTGTTGGCTGTTAGTCGCAGGATTCATTCAAGACCTCACGTTGTATTTTTGTGTTGTTCCCATCTACATTTTTCGCTATGTATTTTGTTAGCGTCCCAGTGGTGAATCCATACAGTAGTACTGATACCACCAAAGCTTGAAAAAATCCCCTTTCATTTTATAAGAGAGATCAGATTTTCATATCATCGATAACCAATCAATATGATTCTACGTCTTCACAATGCGTATGTTGATATCACTTTCAGTAGATATTGCTGCCAAAATGCGAGACTGTCATTGATAGTCCAGACAAAAGAATATATATATATATATAGACGAGGATCATCAAATAAATTTCTAGAATTTTTTCGTATGGGCACTTTTATTCATCGTACACATGAAACTCTACTCCCTTTCGAGGCAATCTACTCCGACTGCAGTGCACTTGTTGTACCGTTCCAACAACTTCTGGAAGGCGCTATGGAAATACTCTTGTGTGAGCGTGTCAATGACCTTCTTAATAGCCGCCTTCATCTCCTCAATTGTCTCATAACGACAGACCCTGAGATTAGGGAATAACCAAAAGTCACAGGGAACAAAGTCTGGACTATAGGGAGGCTGAGGAACTGTCTTGATGCCCATCTTGGTCAAATAGTCTATGAAAAGGATGGGGTCGTGGACTGGTGCTTTGTCCTGGTGGAAATTCCATTGACCCGATTTGAAGAGTGTTGGCCTTTTCCGGCGGAATCTTTTCCTGAAATCCCTTAAAACCTCATCATAGTAACCCTAACCCTTACCCTTTGGCCAATCAACTCTGGTGTATTGGCTTCCTTACTCATCCCAATCCTCTCATCATCCCTCAATTACTCTCTGCCTTCCTTGAATTTCTTATGTCACTCAAAAACTGAGGCTCGATTCATGCAAGATGGTCGAAAAGCAGTCTGAAGCATTCCATACGTTTCTGTGTCATTTTTTCCAAGTTTAAAACATATTTTTTATTGCATATCGTTCTTCTAAAGTGTCCTAATATCAAGATTGCATTTTTGAAAATCACCAGCTGTGACAATCAGGCTTTGGTAGGGTGTATTCCAATTCCTGCTGTAGCTGTTCATTTAAACCTGAAATCATAAAAATTGGTCTGTCTTTTCATAAGACGTTTAGCAATAACATACTGAATTTTCAAGAGTCTACAACAATTTTAAGTGCCTGTACAAAAAAGTCTGGAAACTTATTGAATGCACCACGCATATATATATATATATATATATATATATATTCAATTTCCTTTGGTTTAGATAAAATCTAAGAAACTAAAAGGGCATTATCTCAAATTAATTGGCATTAAAACTTCTCTCTCCTAACCTGAATGTAGTCTCCTATCGATGTTCCGTCTAATACATACTATATACATATGAGAGAGAGAGAGAGAGAGAGAGAGAGTAATGACCATTTCCACATAATGCGTCTGAGTAGAAAAATATTCAGAACCTCAATTTTGATATTATTAAGTTTGCTAAAAACAACAAATTACTTTTCATTTTTAGCAGGCCTTTCGTTTTATGTGTTCGTTGTTAATGGAGGGTGGATATACAAGTTGGATAGATTTAAAATGGTTATCATTCGTAGCGAATCCTATTTGGAACTAAAAAGAATAGAAGGGATGATTGGTTGTCTTTCCTGCATACAAGTGGCCTGCCTTATTTCCACTGGTGGGTAAAAAGGATCCACCGTAAGGCAATTAACTGAAGAGGCCGAGGAAAAACTGATAACCAGTAACGGATCAAATGGAAAATGTAGACAGTGCATACATCTGCTCTGCCCTTTGAGAACAAACGCCTTCGAAGCCGGGTGCGCACCTGGGTTTCAAATTTCGTCTGTATTTCTTTTCCAACTGAAGATCAGGATTGAACCATACCTGAAGGGGAGCGATCGGTCAGGAAATGGAATCTCCTGAGGAACAACGCCCCCTCTCTCTTTTTCGAATTCATTTTGGGCTTTGACACCTTCTCCTACCTTGCAGGCTCCTATCACACGGTGCTTATATCCGATCAGCATGGCAAAAACACAGTGAAATCATCGGTGTATGTAGAAACCGAGAGAGCATGTTGAATGTAGGACCTGATTTACCATCGCATACGTAAGCCTTTGAAGCAAAGAGTCCAAAACAAGGTGAAGAGAGTGAGAGAAACCCTGCCGAACTGTTTGATCATGAAAGACCCCGAGTGTTTTTTTTTTGCTTGTACAACTGCTGTAGGGGATAGACACGGAATGCAGGACGCTAGTTTGAATACAGTGGTCTCCAAAATAGTTACCAAGAACCGATTGTGCACGCTATTGAATATTTTGTATTGATCTGAACTGATCAGCCCATGTTCTGTAGTTTTTCTGTCAACAAGTGCAAATTGTTTTGAAGTGATCCACCCTTTACACCGTAGTTCTGTGCAATTTCGATCAGATCATGAGAAACAAGCTGCAAATGCTTCGCTAAGAACTCGGTTAAAATCTTCAAGTCTGTGTTTAGGGGAGTTATAGGTTTGTAACCATTTTGTTCCTTCCATACATATCTGCCATTTTTCTCCAGCAAGAGGATCAAATCTCTGGTTACTTGTCTACGGATTGAATAATGGTTGAAGACATTCATCATAATAGGCAAAACATGTGACAACCTCAAATACACTTCATATGAAGGACCATCGAGAACCGGAGAATCGTTGAGGCTGTCCTGCTTTAAAGAAACACATACTTTAGTATCTGTCACTCTTTCCATACAGCTAGCTACTTTCACCACCCGTGGGCAAGAAGAGTCGGCTAAATAATGGAAAAACCTTCGCTAGGGAGGGATTCTCCCAATTTGTCTATATGTTCGAACTTGCCTCTTCGGTATCCTGTAGCATTCTCCATATTTTAGTTCCTCATCTCCCCCTCGATCAAACTAAAGTGAAAGAATCCTTGAACATTTTGAGAATTTTAGTCTTTTTCTCGTCCACCATTGTGCTTTTCTCCTTTGGAAGGAGGGTTCCTGTCCAATTTCAATTGGGATGAAATTTACAGCATCTCTCTCTCTTCATCAAAGCGATATTTCCTTTTGAAAGTTTTCTTTTTTGAAGTTTTCCAGCAAAGTAAAGCTGATGCTGATCTTGATGGTTCTGTTAATATTTGATTTTTTCTTCGTTTTCAGACAAATAAGGATGGTAGAGATGATTCTCATCACATGTCGTAACTTTAGGGAAAGTGGATTGTTTATGATGGTTAAGGGGCTGGAAGAGGTTTTAGAGGATTGTTTGGGTAGTTTGTCATTATTTGTGAAGCTTGAAATGTGTTTTCGGGAGAACTTTTTGAGGAGACTTGGGATTTTTAAAGAGATTAAGAAGGGTGTATTGACTTCTGTCCTTTTAGCTTGTTCATGTTCTTTGATTTTTGTTGGTGCGTATGTTTACTGCTCCTTAGGTTGCTTTTGTTTGTATTGTTGGTGACGGGAAGTTGAGATTGTTGCTGTTTCTATAGTCTTTCGTAGTGTTTTGTTTTGGAGTGTGAAGATTGTTTAGGTAGAGGAGACTTTGAAGAAAGTTGATTGCGATCCCAGATATTCTGCAGAATATCTGGGATCGCAATCAACCTTTTTTATCGGACAGACATTTTGAACGCATAATTTCTATTTTGTGCGCTGGAGTTTCCATAAAGTGGATTAATTGGCTCAACATCCTCATATGTACAAAGGGAGACTGTTAACATCTCTCCAGGCATGTCTATGGAGACGTTAAACATAGTTATAATGTCCTTGAGAGAGAACATCACCTCTCCATCTGATGGGAGCAGAGTGTTCAAAGTAGCAAAACGTCTCTGGTATATACATTTGACGGATGCATTGTTCGTCAACTATTTCACTTTTCAGCCTAACCAGTATCTTGGTCTTAATCTAAGAGAAAACAAGAGACAGGGTCCTACGTTCCAGAATTTTCTGTAGTATGGGATGCGTAGAATCTCACTGCTGTCGTTCTACTGCTGGTACTTATTGAACCTCGGAAGTTTCTAGCTAGGTTTTGTTTCGGTTTCTTTGTTTATTGGCATATCAACCCTTTTGGGTTATTTAATGCCAAAACAATTCTCCTAGAAGAACAGGAGTGGTACTATTTAACACATAGCTGGGAGGATAAGGAGGTTCATATATTTTCCGAAGGTATTTGCCCGAAAGTAAACATAATTGCACGACTGGAGTACGAACTTGATTTCTACGATTCCGCAGTCCATCGCTTTAACCATTACACCACGAGGACACCCCGCTTTCTAGTTAGAGTCTGGTTTCCATTTTTCTCATTTGGACTGTTCAACAGGGATTGGTGAGCTGTTTTGAGTTGCGATTGGACTTTTGCAGAATTTTGGTGGAGAAGGACACGCAACGCCGATTTTACTGACAGGACGTTCGGGCACTACTCTAATCAAAGTAATTCTCATTTTCCCTGAAGTTTCTAGGAAATGCTGGGATTTTCTACAGAGACGTCCCCTTTGGTTTAGTTGGTTCTGGTTCAGCAATGTTTGGTTTCTGTATCCATGGCCTGTTGATCGGACATCTAGCCACCTGGGTATGGTTTTCTTTGTTGACTGGTGGTCTCCTCTTCTTAGACCTTAGGGTTGGTCGAATTTTTAGATTTCCCGGATTAATCATCATGGTCAAGATCCATCTCTGTTTGGGCCCCCTTAGGGACTTAGATATTTTCTCCTAAGCTACAGAGTTGGTTCTTTTTTCTTACGTCACTCCTTCTCCCCGACACTCTCCTGGTAGTACCCTTTGTGGGCCTTCTAGGTTGTCCCTCTTTTCATCTCTCTCCTCGGACTCACCTATATCTGCGCCTTCGATGTGGCTTCTCCTTCTATGTCACCGACAACTCTCACTGGAGTAGAACTGGCCTCACTGGTCAAGCCCTAGAAACCCCAGGCATCTCCAATAATCCAAAAGCAGTTTTTGAAGTTCAACAGAGGCTCAACAAAAAAGAAATACCAGAAGGAGAAAGTCAAATAATCTAAGAGAGGTTAAAATTTCAAAAAGTTAGCCAAAAAGAGACTAACCAGGTTAACGATTGCGGATTAAAAAAGCTCAAGAGAAGTAAAACAAAGACAAACGTTAAAAGATTTCTTCTTGTAAAGAAAGTACAGAGAATACACAATGATTTCTCTTAAAGTGATAAAACACGAACGATTGTCTGCGTACGTCACGAATGTTGCCTCAGTATTTGTGCAACACACAAAGATCTAGCAGGTATTTTCCCATAAGTACTTACAGAGCAAGTCCATTAAACTGTCTTGCTGATAAACTACACTTAATTAAACACTATAGTTATAATTATAACCTTTGTATGGAAGACTATATGCTAAAATGCCTCACTTTTTTAATAATAAAATACTAGTAATACACTAGGAAAAATCAAACAAAATACAGATTGCAGAAAACGTAGGAAGGGACGAAGAAATAAATTTATAAAAGTTATGACCTTATATAAAAGTGATACATATGTATAAATACATATTATGTTTAAAATATGACATCAACTGATAAGAAAATAGTGAGAAAAGAGTGTTGCTAGCATATTAGGTTAAAATTATTTTTTGTTTTTCAAAGGTCATTAGCATAAATGTTATAGACAATTAAATAGACGTAGAAAAGTGATTGCTAAACAAACTTAAATCCATAATCAGTTAAAAGAAATGAGTTCACAAGACACAGGTCCGTAGAAAAATATATTACGATTTGGGCCAATATCAATGTAGTAGAATAATGTGTTTTGAGGCAGTAGATAAGATAGATATTCGAAAAATAAATTTAACATATACCTTAGTTGAAAAAAAGTTCTGACTAATCATAGTTAGTAACACAAAAAGTAAAACTTTAATGATACATTAAATTCATTGTATTTAATAGAAAAATAACAACAAAAATTAAAAAAACAAACTTTCCCAACACTTTACACCATGAATTTAAAAAAAAAAATTCTTTTTATAAATAACGTTTTCCATCAAACTATTCCTACTTATTCCTCTAAAATATACAACTTTTGTATAATTCTATGTTAAACACTCGTAATGGTTAGAGTGTTCGCCAATGGCCTGGGAGATCGGGGTTCAGTTCCAGGTCAAGTCATACCAAAGACTCAAAAATGGTACTTGATGCCGCCTTGCCTAACACTCACCACTGTAAGGTACATGTGTAAGGTAAAGTGGAACAATCCAGAAAATGGAGTAGCGCCCTCCCCTACACTTCGGTGTAGTAGCCATTGAAAGGGGAGCCTTCAGGTCGCTCTTGACTACGGTCGCCAACTTTACTTTTTACTTGTCGGTCACGTTCTTAAGAACTAATTTCTTGCCAACATCAAACATTTCAAGAAGAATATTTTTTGTAATCCACATATAAACATAAAGAGGAGCTATGAGTCAACCTCCTTTTTGAAAATTAATTCCATAAAGTTATAAATAATGTCATGATCATAGATCTCAGGAGAATCTATATATGAGATATAATTACTTAAGAGTATATTCGGTAACTAAGCAAGGAATTTGAGGTTTAAAAATGTTTGACTTCACTGTTTTTACAGGGCTCGCTTCTTTAGGATTATTCAATGATGATTTTGAGGCCAACATTTTTACAAGATTACTTTCGTTATTCATAATTCGTTTTTCACTATATATTAAGCTATTGTAAAATCAGACCTGTCTATTATGTTTTCTCATCTAATTATGTATATCATATAAGGGTACACTCAGTAAATATTAATCATTATATAAACTATATTGTAAAGTAAAGTTAGGGACCATAGTCGAGAGTGATACGAAGGCTCCCTTTTCAATAGCTACTACATAGAGGTGTAAGGGAGTGCACTACTCCTTTCCCTGGATTGCTCTACCTTAACCTTGATCCTTACCTTATAATGCTGAGTGTTAAGCAAGGTGGTATCCAGTAACATTTTTTAAGTCTTTGGTATGACGTGATCTGGGATTGAAACCCGGTCTCCGGGACCACTGGCGAATACTCTACTCATTAGGCCAATGACCCGGTAATAAACTATATTTTGGCATTAATCTCTTTCGTTTAATTAAAATTTTATTAATAAGTACAGACCAGAGGTTTTTGAAGAGTTTTTGGAATTATTTTTCTCTTACATTCTTCTGTACTTGCATAAGAAGAGTAATGTTTTGTTTAGGTTTCAAAAGAAAATCACAGAAATCTTCTTACCGAGCTCTTTATACCATGATTGGTTATTTTTAGGGTGAAGTTTGTCATCTGTTAACAATCAATGTCTAAAAGCTAATATATATATATATATATATATATATATATATATATATATATATATATATATATATATTCAGTCAATTCCGATGAATTCAAAAGAATTCAGACGCAAAGATTGGGTATGCACAACTTAGTCATCATTGGTTTTAACTCGTTTTACTTTATTGTTGGAATTTGGAGAATTCACGTATTTATAATGTGAGTTATAACATTACGTGATTTATAATGTAACAAACAATGAATGCAGCCGTTTGCAAAATATTATCTAAGTGATCATATGCTAAATCATTCTTAGTTATTAGTTCGCTATCAGTAATAACTACATGGCAAGACATTTTAACTTTTAGGACATATTATTCATTTGATATGTTTGTAACAAACATTTGGTCCTGTATGTACGTATTATGTTCCTCATAATAATTTCGTCTCGTTTATAGTTTTGACGCATTTGCGTGTGATCAAATAACACACACACACACACACACACACACACACACACACACACACACACACACACACACACACACACACACACACACACACACACACACACATATATATATATATATATAAATATATATATAAATTTTCCTTTAGAAATAAAGGAAAAGCGAATAGTGCGAGACTATCTAAGTACATCTGTGAGCATAAAAAAATCATGGCGACGAATCATGAGATAAATAGTTTATTTCAAAAAGGACCTGTGCTTAAAATGAGGTATAAAACGACGTAAACTGAATATAGAAGGAAATATCACATGTTATTGCAAGCTGTTAAATAAAAAATCGGGATTGGTATCTAAATGTCACAACAACAACAAATATAAATATTTACTTCGTAACTTGACACCAGATTAAATCATATATCTTAAATATTGCATAATATATTGAGAACATATTCAACAGACTGCAGGTGTGTACGTACACGCTCACCTGAATATCAAGTACGTGAAACTCCAAGGTATTTAACTTGTTTATTTTATAACTGAATTATCCCGATATTTCTCTGCATTCTTTAGCATAAAATGCTAATTTAGAGAAATTTTAGAGTTAAATTCTAACTAAATAGCTAATTAAGTAACTAACAAACTCCCTCCCCCTCTCTCTCTGTCTATATATATATATATATATATAGTTAGTTTATTTAGTTAGTTGCACTTTATATATATATATATATATATATATATATATAAGATGTAAAATTTAAAGTTTGCCTCTGCAAGCACCCCCATATTTCCCCAGCAAGTTTTTAAGAAAAATAGAATGACTGCTAAGGTCTGTTTATCGAACGGTAAATAAGTCTTATATTCAATTTGTATCTCAGTAAAAATAGACAGGAGACTCTAAAGATGATTTATTTCAGGCAATTTAATGATGGCTAATTATTCCTCTACCTAATTTTGTTTAACAAGCAGGGATACTTTTTCTTCTTTTCAGAAATAATAAAGATTGATGTGTCTTTTCACCGTCGTAGCCAACTTTTATCAATTACATTATTTTTCTTTTACATTTTATATATGTTGTCTGTCATCCTTGAAACACCTTTATATTTTTCCTCTAATCATAGGGAAGCGTAAAATAACTTGATACATAAAAAGATTTTCTAGATATTATTTAGAGTCCAGGCATTTTAATGGATGAGACAGAGTATATTTTTATGAATTCTGATCTATTGAAACTTGTGTCACGTTAGGTAGAAATGAATGAGAGGAAAGATAACCAAACTGACGGATAAAGTGTTTGATTAAATATTAATTCCATTTATTAAAAACTAAATCTAACATGCTTTTAGTCATAACATAGTAATTAATGTTAATTATTATTCGATGGTTTTGAGAAGAATTACTTCATAAGTTATGCGTATTTGTCCAACCAACGAGCAGAATATGATACAAACGGAGTAAAACTCGTTGAAATTAAGAGTATTACTTCTAGTAGATTGGTTGTCTTATCTTGTCTAAACAACCCAGTCTGCTCTATTATTTACTCATAGATTAACGGGAGGTAATGGAGTAATGCCTTTTCCAATAGAATTAGCGCGAAGTGGAACGCAAACAGCTTTGCTCAGGAGTTGAACTTAGGTCGCCGATTCCATTTCCAAACACGATAACCGTTATGTGAAGTGCATTTAGTAACTGAGTATCTATTCACCCAATCTCTACTCTATGATCAGGATATAACACAAGGTCAATTTTTAAGCTGAGTGTTGCAGTCTGACTTCAGAGTCTATCCTCTCCTTAGCTAATGGTCAAGCAGGACTACATAACCCAGTCTGTCCTACAATTTGCCCATAGATGGAGGGATAACAGAGACATTCATGTTTTCCCCAGCAGAAATAGAGCAAGATAAGATGCAAACTGATTAATTCAGGACTCTCTTGTTCCAATGCTTACGGCAACAACCGTTACATTAATCGCATTTTCTTTCATTGCAATTTTGTCATCTCTGCATCATCAATTTAGTTGTTTTTTTCAATACCAGCCAAAATAACGATGGAAACACCACCTAGAATAAACATGTGGAGTTTTTCATATCCATTTTTAATAATTTCACTCTTTAACATAACATTTGATAATTTTGATTGATTGTTATGGTTATTATTGAGAGGAAAATATTTTTGTTGAGACAACCAGCCCGCGGTCAGAAAACTCAAATAAAATTCTGGGTTAATCTTTTGGTAACGGAAGTAAAGCGAATCAACAACAGTAAAAGCCATTTTAGAACATGGTTTCGTCATTGTACATTCTCTTAACATTCATTTAGAGATGTTATTGGAATGTAGGTAGACATATAACGCTAAATTTCTGAAAATCACAATTAACAAGAGTGTCTCAGGTCATCAGAATCAATCGGCCATCTTTGCGAAAGTGAGAATTAGGCTTTCTTTGAACCCCAATAAAAAAAAAACGGTTTTCTTGATGCTCTTTCTGTTTTGGTGATTTGTGTACAAAGAAACAAGCGTTCGTGTGGACGAATGGTGAGTGTATCATTCAGAGACACGAGAGGAACTGTTTCTTTCTAGAACGAAGAAGCTATCCAACGCATTGTGTTCGTTATACATTTCAACATACCTCTATAGCCTCAGAAACAGAGTGGAGAGTATAAAACAGAAGTCCTACAACGTGGGGCGAGTTGTATTTTACATTTTTCCTCTTCAATCAGACGATTAGTCATCACTGACATAGCAGTCATCTGTGACTACGCTACATTAGCAAACTTGGCATATCAATAACCAAAACCAGCTAGCCATCAATTAATCAAATCCAAATATACCTCATCTATGTCATTATATACTCATCATATGACCCTGATATCGTTTTATAACGCAATGATACATATTTTCAAAAGTAATTGTAAATCATATACATGAGTGGAGACAGAAGGGAGATCACCGCCCTCTGTGGGACCAGGTTGAGATCATAGAGAAGGAACACCAATGGAAAATTCATAAACTTAAAGAATCAGCACATATGCTAGGCCACAAAAAACTCCTGAGCCGACCAAGCATAGAAATTAATACAATATGGGAACCAGTAATAAGGAGTGCCAGGGAAAAGCAATAATAGCAACAAAGTTGTAATATGAGTTCTGGTAAAAAAAATGCAATGATAACAGCAAAATTTCAATATGGGCACTGGTAAAAATGGTTGCTGAAGACATTATGTTTATAATACCCAGAAATTCATAGCACAGTGGATAAAGGCGTTGGTTAGATCCAGTGTCTTAACCAAAGAGTATGAGTTCAATAAGGCAGTGAAGTTTCAGAGGGGAAATTAACCGGAGGTAACTGATAACTGACATCCATTATATATGGCTCTTGGAACTAGGACAGTCTGCCCCAGTAAGCGAAATAAAAGGTTAAGTTCGACATTCCAACCACCTGAAGAAGGCCGGAGCGTTGTGATAAACATGGTGAAAAAGATGCGGACAAAAGTCAGAAAAATGTAAATAATGTACATGACTGATACTAAAGTTGAGTTGGTTGTGAGTTGGTTTCTGGCATCCTGATACCTTAGAGCGACATTCATTAATAAGATTTCACTGATTATGTTATTTCTTACATGCAAATTAGAGATCTTCAAATAAATTATTCGCAGAAAACTAACCAACTATGGGAGGATGAATCGATCAGAAAATTACTAATTGGGGTTATTTGAGAATCTGATAATATAGAAGATAGTTGATAGTGAGACAACTGAAGGGAGAATAAAATACTGAGGCGGTCAAATGTAACAACACACAAATTGTAAAGTTGCCGTGAAAGCATTTTAGCCAGAACAATTTATTTTATCAATAAAGATGGAACAATAGCTGAAATAAAACGGCATGTCAAACTGAAATGGTGTTTATCTCTATCATTGAAAATCCTTACTTTATACCAGTTTGAACAATGGGTTTTGACTGAGCTCTTAGAGACAGCATGTCATCTCAGGTCTTGAGGAGACTTTTACATATTCTTGCTAGTCTTTAAAATGTTGAAGTTAGGATGACCTCAGTCTTCTGGTGATATCCAATTGTCCCAGTTCTCTTTCTAGGCGTCTATGGACTGTTCCATGGTTTCTAACTACTATTGGTAAAACTGTTACCTTTAGATTACACGTATTTTTCAGTTTTCTGGAAAGATTCACATATTTGTTTAACTTTTCGCTTACTTGTATTTTCCCTTCACAGTCCGCTCGAAAGGCAAAATCCCTGAAATGTTACGGTCTTTTCTTCTTGTTAATATGCTTGGCCTTCAGATTGGGATTGGATGATTCCTTTTTATACCAAAGTCTCATTTTCTACGACAAATTTTTGTTTATGCATAGACATTTGTTAGCATGATCAAATTTTAGTCTCTTGCACAAATACTAATCGATCACTTTTCCCACCCAGTCGTATTTAGTCTTGTATTTCTTTTGTGCCAAATTGCAGCGTTTGCTTACTAAATGATAAGCTGTTTCCTCACTGTCAACACATAATATACATTTGCTATTCTTCGGTGTAGTATCAATTTTTGCTTTTATATAATTAGTGCTTTTTTGCTGCTATTGAAAGAGATTCATTTTCTCCCTTGATGTAACCTCTTTTTAGCATAGTATAAATCCCTTTGAGTGTGATTTTTTTTTATTGTCGCTTGAAGTACCCGTGGAGTTGTTTTTCTTCTGATTTTTGTTTACTAGTTTTTGGTTGCTCATGTTACCTTTTTGTCCCAAAGTTATTCCTGATTATATTACTGTCACTGGCTGCTGTAAGCAGTCTTTCTTTACTATTTTTTGTATATTGCTCGAGTCTCTGAATTGTCGCATCAACAAACTGTACAATAATGGCGAATTCATTTTTTCTTTCTTTTCTTGATGTGCAAAGTGTATCTCTATCCGCTTTTAAGTGCCGTACCTTTTGTGTCATTCTTCTTGTTCTTCTTGCTCTTCTTATTTTTCTTATTATTAATTGCGAGCTTTCCACACCAGCGTTAGCTGATGTTTTTTTTCACAGCAAGTCTCCTCGGATCTTCAGGACTTTCCTCAGTATTTTGGCTGACCTCAACAATGCTATAATTTGGATGGTCCCGGTTCGTGTTCTGATTTCTCACTCTTTAGCCCCCTTAAAATCTTTTGGGGATTGTTATAAGCACACCAGTTACAGTTGGCATCACCGTTACCATAGCTTTTTAGTTCTGAAGCAAGTTCCAAGTACTAGTCTCTTTTTTGTTTTCCCTGGTATTCACTTTGTGTTCCACCGGGGTGGCAAAGGTCACTGTTGGGCAGGTTCTCTTATTTTTGGGAACTATCACTAGCTCTGGTCGTCTGGCAAGGAGCAGGTAATCTATCGTTATTTCAAAATCGCAGATAATTCTTTGCGTCTCATTCTCCGGGAAGGATTCTGGTTTGTGCATATACGATTTCGGAGAATGTTTAAATTTCATCCTCTGGAAAAATTCCCAGTGGAGTACCTTCCCTACCCAGTCGTGTATAGTGTTTTACTCTTTTTACATTAATTTGCTGCAATCACTAACGTGATTAATCGTTTCACCTCAATCACCACATGACCTACACTTGCTATTCTGTTGCGTCTTATCTATTTTCGTATTAATATAGTTGGTATTATTATTATTATTATTATTATTATTTATTCATTTGAGTTATTCAGATCAGCGTTAACTGATAGTCTTTCACTGGAGTTTTAGTGACAGCAAGTTTCCTTAAGTCTCCAGAACTCTTCTCAGTATACTGGTCGTTCTCAATAATGTAGTAGTTTGGATGGTCTCCACTCGTCCGCCAACTTCCAAGTCCTCCAGTCCCTTTAGTAATCATTTAGTTGTTGTTCAAAACGCACCAATTACAATAGGTATAATTGTCACCTTCATGTTCCACAGTTTTTTCCATTCCCTAGGAAGGTCGATGTACTTATCCTTCTTTTCATATTCTTTCAGTTTTACTCAGTGGTCAGCCGGGACCGTAAAGTCGACAATTTTGCAAGTTCTCTTTTTTTGTTGTTGATGATTTACTCATTAGAGTTTTTCACATCAGCGTTAGAGGATGGTCTTTCACTGGAGTTTTAGTGACAGCAAGTCTCCTCAAGTCTCTAGGACCCTTCTCAGTGTTCTGGCTGTTCTCAATAATGTAATAGTTTGGATAGTCTCCATTCGTCCTCCAGTCCCTTTTGTAATCCTTTACTTACTGTTCCAAACGCACCAATTACAATTGGTATAAGTTTTTTTAATTCCCTAGCAAGGTCGAGGTACTTATCCTTCTTTTCACATTCTTTCAGTTTTATTCTGTGGTCAGCCAGGATAGCAAAATCGACAATTTCTCTTTTTTGTTGATTATTTTTAGGTCTGGTCTTCTGGCCGAGATTAGGTTATCCGTGTGTATGTCAAAGTTCCATAGGAGTTTATGTGTGTCATTTTCTAGGACAGGTGCTGGGTTGTGCATATATCATTTGTTCGTGTGGTCAAATTTAAATTGCACATTTCCCAGTGGATCATATTGTGGACCCAGTCGTGTCTCGCCTTATACTCCCTCTGTGTGAATATGCTGCATTTGCTTTTATTCAAACTTTTATTTTTTCACCTTGTTTCGTTCTCTTTGGAGTCGCCCCGGGCATACATTTCAACCCAAACTGCTGAGAAAGCCAACTCGACAAAAGGAGTCAGATGATCGTTCGGGGGGGGGGTATGTATAGTCACAGTATTGTTAATTGGGAAAAAATATTAAGAGTTTATTATCTAAATATTTTTATGCTGAATTTTTAAAAAGACTATTGTGAGAGGTAAAAGCAAGTCATATTCTTGCTAAATGATGTTGCGTTACTGAAATACTCGAAAAACAACTTTTTAAAGTTCAAAGTAAAGTTTTAATTTAATGTTTATTTCTATTGCAGGATACGGACGTTTTGGTTTAATTTGTAAACTCCTCAGGTTACCAGTGAAATAGCAAGTACATCAACTTGCTTCAGGCTCGTCTCTGATTGGCCATGTGGTTTGAATACTCAAATTTTTCTGTTTGTGATGAGAAATTGTGAACATAGATGATCGAAAATGCTCTAAATGAAAAAAGGTTAATTATGAATTTTTTGGTAACGTGCGTTTCCTTGTTTCGAGAAATATTTCTATTATTTTTACTTTTACTTGTGTCCATCACGTTAATCTTTATTTCCCAAACCCTCCAATATTGGCTGGATGTGACACGAGGTAGTTTTTAGGCTCAGTAAAGTAAGTTTGTATTCATAGTTTTTCTTGTCCTAGAACTTTTTTTTAGTTTTTGCATTTGTTTCTGAATTTTTTCTGTATCAATGCTTTTCAAATTATTCATTTGTTATTTTTTTCTTTTCTGGATGAGGTGAGTTGCCGTAGCAAAGTGACTAATGTGATGGACTGCTACATGGCAGTGTGAGAGTTCGATTTCCAGTCGTAGTATTACATTCAATTTCGGATAAGCACTCTTGGGAAAAGTATAAACCTCCTTACCTCCCCTAGCTATAAGTTAATTAATAACACTTGTCTTTTACGATGATGGCTTTAGCATTATATAATCGACGAAGGTTGATATGCCATTAAACAAAAAAAAAAAAGAAGTCTTTTCTGGTGTCTCATTAGTTTGTATTATTCTTTATTTCTTCCATTGCGTTTTTGTTTTATTCTTTTTCGATTTTTATTAGCTTGTTTTCTTTTCATACATCTATTTTTTCTATGTGTGTTTCTGTTGATGAGATTTTTCTTTATTTCTTACACTGCGTCTTTGTTTAATTTTTATTTTTTTTTTTTTTTCTTTCTTTCTTTCTTTCTTTCTTTCTTTCTTTCTTTGTGTATTTTTGTTCATGAGTTTTTTCTTTATTTTTTCCACTGCGTTTTTGTTTTATTCTTTAAAACTATTTGTCCGCTTGTTTCTTTCTTTCTTTCTTTCTTTCTTTCTTTCTTTCTTGTTTATGAGTTTTTTCTTCATTTCTTCCTCTGCATCTTTGATTAAAAAAATTTTCCTGGTTTATTTTCTTTCTTTCTGTCTTTCTTTCTTTCTTTCTTTTTTCTTTCTTTCTTTCTTTCTATGGGTGTTTTTGCTCATGAGATTTTTTTTCTGCCATTGTGTCATTGTTGCATTCTTTTAAATTTAGTTGCCTGTCTCTTTCTTTCTTTCTTTCCTTCATTCTTTCTTTCTTTCTTTCTTTCTTTCTGAGTTTTTTCTTCATTTCTTCCGTTGTGTTTTAGTTTCATACTTTTTTGATTATTTATTTGCTTCTTTGTTTATTTCACTCATTTTCTTTCTCTTTCTTGTTTGTGTCTTTCTTTTTTCCTTATTTTCTTTATTCGCATTAAATATATTTTCGCTGCACGAAGTCACTTTTTCCTTCCTTGCAACCAAAAGCACACCAACCCTTACCATTCTGAAGCACACTTCAACCTTTGCATTTTTACTCCCCATCCTTAACTCTAACCCCACCCAAATCTTTGCCATTACCCAAACCTGAACACATCTGCCCTCATTGACGTTGCCTTTGCGTTTTCGGTTTTGGCCGCTCGGTGATGTGTGATATCTAGCGATAACAGCACGCGTGGACCCAGTCCAATAAGAAGGCCTTGCAATGCCAAACTCATGAATCCTAAATGTCGGCCATATCCCTAGCGCTTCTCCCCATCTATCCCAAACATTCACCATTTCTTTAACACCCCTCCCAGTCACTTCAGTACGTGGCTGACGACGTGGGCCTCGCTGGTATCGCTTGGGCCAAGTTGTTAGATCAACTCCCGGTAGAGACAGTACAGAGCCATGCATCAATCATGAATGGGCTGACCGGCCTTTTAGCTTAGGCGCCACCCATCTCCCGGCCCGCGTGCCCCTGCGATCTGAATACACAAGTGGGTGATATACGAGGCTTCTATCCAGATATGACGCCACACAGGTAAGTGTGGTCTCTGATAGAGAAATAGACAAGACAAGAAATGCTCTCTCTCTCTCTCTCTCTCTCTCTCACACACACACACTGGAATATTTTTGTGTGTGCACGTGTGGTTCCGTGTCTATGCAACGTTTATATGAACCTACGGTGATGTAAACATGTGGAGGTATATTTCACAAGTGAATGAATATATATATATACATATATATATATATATATATATATATATATATATATATATAAATATATATATATATATATATATATATAAACTTAAATATATATATATATATATATATATATTTGTTTATATATACATACTTATATATATATATAAAAAGAAATTGAGGATGTATTTATTCATATACATGTATACATAATAAAAGATAATATATATTTATCTACACATACACATATGTACTCTCATATGTAGATATTATACGAGTATATATATATATGTACACACATATATGTATATGCACAAAAATATTATAGGTGGATAAATGAATCTATACATGTAAGTAAAATGTAGCAATTTGTGCATTTATTACACTTGAAATTTCCATAGATCATATAATGCCGTTTTCTTCCCTTTTAAATGTCTTTTTCTGTCTCCCTCTGTTTCAACCCCCACCACACACACACACACACACACACACACACATATATATATATATATATATATATATATATATATATATATATGGGGACTCAGAAGGGATTCTGCACTCCACAGGGTTCCAGAACCTGTGAATCTGAAATTTTTTACTATAAAGGAGGAAATAAATTATTGTTTATATACTTATTAGTTTTATGTACTTATTTTTGAATCTCATTCTCTGTTAGTCAATCAAATTATATAGTTTAGACAAATGTCTAAATTATATTCAGGTTTATGTTTTGTATTTATTTATTTACGAGCTGATAGGAATTTCTTTTTCAAAAGCTTGAATAAACTTATCAACAGTGTATTTAACTTATTCGTAGATTTGGCTGTAATGATTGATATTTATTTAATTAATTTATTCATTTATTCTTCACTTTATTTATCTGCTTATTCATTTTATTTTTTGTTTCTTTTATTCTATTCTATATTATATATATATATATATATATATATATATATATATATATATATATATATATATATATATATATATATAGCAGTGGTACGTCAGCATCTGCCTCATATCATGACATACACACATGTGCGTATTTATATAAGCACATACACACATGTATACAAAAAATCACACACACACGAACAAACAAACAAACAAACAAACAGACAAACATTCACTCACACACTTACCCATATATGTATATGTATACATATATACATACATATATATACATATATATATATATGTGTGTGTGTGTGTGTGTGTGTGTGTGTGTGTGTGTGCGTGTGTGTGTGTGTGAGTTTGCATTTCATTGGATTTTAATGTAAAACTAATAATCAAAATGTCCAATAAAGATGAAAAACATACACACGCACAGATACACAGATACACACACATCTATCTATCTATCTACATAGATAGATAGATAGATATATAGATAGATTTACGTGTGTGTGCTTTTCACCACGAACCAAAAAAGGATCTTTTGAATTTCACTTATACTTTAAAATAGAGGGAAACTTTTTAAATGACGTTTCTCCTTTTCTTTCTCTCTTATAATGAATAATCTCTACGATACATATCTATAGGTCATTACTTTTACAAGATTACTTTAGTGCCAGTCAGTGAAGTCATTTGCACACGTTCATGCGTACAAATTATAACGGAACTGTCTTATGACCACATAGTCAAAACGAGTGACTGATTTGCTGAACAGAGGAAGGTTTTGAAACAAAAAAGAAACAGTAAATGGGAGTTTGATAGACAATGAAAAAAATGTTGATGAAACTTGAGATATAATATAATAAACAAAATAATAAAACAGCATTTTGAAAATGCACTTCACAAAATAAATAAATAAGAAAAATCGAAAAGCAATACGACCTGAACAGAGAGTTATAAAAGGATGTGAAAAGTGTATTCAAATAAGCTTAAATAAAATGATGATAAATAGCAAAAGAAATAAACAGAGGAAATATTTAACACTTTCGACTGGATTGTTGAGATGTCAATTATTTTACCCTAGGAAAATTTCGCAAGCAATCGGAAGGGCATCTACATTTATGTTTCAGCATGATAACAGAAATCAAGAAAAAATATACAATCTTAATAGAGATATCTTTTCAAAGTTAAGATAAAAAATATGGCATTTTGTTCAGAATTTTAGCTTAGGCTAGAATTGTGTGGTAAATAAACCAATTGTGATGTACGAAAACGCAGTCAAAAAATTATCAGAAAAATGCTCAAGATAGTAAGTTTTCAATTTAAAGATAATAGATGAATTATTGCAGAATACAAGAAAAAATATTGTTTTTTTTTTTTGAAGTTTGTGACTAAAATATGACAAAGTTATATATAACAAGAAAATAGTACCTAATAAAGCCATATTGCAAAATTTTGAATAAATATATGAGGAACTCTTTTCTAAAACATAATCAATTTTACTTAATGCGCCAGCAACTTCTCCTTAGAAACTTATTGGATGTGGATGAAGGTCTTAATGTGAAATATCTTGTTACCCATAAGAAATGAGGGAATATAAATAAGGATTATGTGTCTTACTAAAAATTAATTCTGTGTTAGTAATTATGTTCATTGGTTGTGCATCAATCTGAAGATATTAGATAGTGACACAATATTATTAATTAGGAAAAATGACCGAGACAAAAGAAAAAGTATTTTGAATCAATAAATCTCTAACACATCACTCAATTTAAAAATCGTTTTAATCTCAATATAGCCAAATGCAGTTTGAGTCGTGATCGTTTCCCAGATGAAATGATTAGGTTAGTTTTTTTGTTTAATGCTATATAAAATTTTGTGGGTTATTTGATGTCAAAGCCATCCTTGTAAACGACGAATAGTGATACAATCAAACCCATATTTTTGGGATAAGTGAGTTCGTCCATTTTCCGAGGTTATAGTTGAAAATTGAACGCAGTAGTGCCATTGGGGTTCAAGACCACATTCTACAGTTAAATAGTACATGCCGTTAGTTACTACGCCCCCAAAACATCATATATAGATTATTACATTAATCAATAGCAGTCTTGATGGTTAGAGGAATTTATAGTTAAAAAGAACGTCTGTTATACTACAATTTTTCTTTGTAGTAATAATAAGAAATTACAAAACATGAATGTAATCTATTAAATATAAAAAGACCACCAAATGTTTCTTTGAATCTGTATACCAGAATTCCTTGAGATGTTCAAGAATATCGGATCATTGGAAAATTTCATTATTAACTGAATAAAGAAGTCAAAATGTTGATGCCCCAGTTAGCTGGGACTGCAGAATACTCCGACTGCATCTCTGCGGTAGGGTAAGACTCCACCAACGAGTATGTTGTATATGACACAAAACTATCTGAAGTAGGGCTCCAGTAATGCTGAAGCTTTGGGGAATACGGAGTTCCCCTTCATTTGCTATCGCTCCCCGGTCCACTCTGGTCCGGAAAAGTAGCACTTGGTAGGTTCCTATCTACGGGTCAAATAGAACTAAACTGTGTAATTACACTAAACTAAATTGATTGAAATTTGCTGTTTTTACATTTAACTGCGTGTTTAAACTGAAATAGAATTTTTTTGACACTTAACTGTGTGTTACCAAAACTCTATACTTATACTAAACAGACTGTTTGAAATTTTTATCATTATGATTAAATTCGACGTTAAATGGCTCGAGAAGGATTGATACACCGTAAAACAAAATAATCAAACAACCAACCATCTAAATGTTGTATAGTCACTCTTTCAGGCGATGGTCAATCATCGCTACTCTATCTTCTCTGCTGTTCTCTTGGTGATTCGCTTTGCCGTGATGGATAACATTGAAGGTAACTTTACTTCTACGCATATGTATCTGTATTCATCTCATAACGTCTTCTAAATTACCGGCTGTGCAAAATTGGGAGCTAACCATTTGAATATTGATTGGAATTACCTTAAAAGTTTTTTCTCATGCGTGAATCTCAGCGGCGCCGTGCTAGTTATATATATATCCAATCCGTGTTCGACTATATTATTAAAAAATAGAAAATACAGCCATTTCTCAAGGGAATTTGTTCGAAAATGAACATAATTGAGTGATAAGAGTTCGAACCGATTACGACGATGTTGGAGACCAGCACGTTAGCCTCTATGAACATGATATGAAAAACAGAAGACACAAATATTGATTATCTAAAAATATTTGCAAAGAAGAAAAGTCTAGGAGAAAGTTGATCACAGTTGAAACAGTTACATAGAATGTGATTCTTTATCCAAATATACGCATCACGTGTGATGCACAGAAGAGAACCTGCGATAAAAAAGGGTTTGAATTTCAGATATCAAATCAATTTGGGCGTTAAACAAAATAAATATTGCAAATATTATTTGGTGCATTTGGATGAATAAGTAAAAAATATAATTATTGAGAGAAAATAAGCGAAATAAAATACAACAAAACTGTAGACAACTAACACAAAAGATTGATATATTAGCGTTCGAGATAAGAGAGTGAAGGTTAAATCGATGCACCAAGAGAGGAGGAAATTAAAGATTATACGAAAGTTTCTGCAGTCCCGAAATAATTGCAACTGACTGTATTTTAAAGGAAGGAAGAAGATGACTACTCAGTATCGAGAAGCATAGTCAACTGCCATATTAACATGGCAGGCTAAAAACTGTTGGGAAAAAAAACAAAAACAGCGACAGCAAAAACCACAAGAAGAACAAAAAGAACAGAAAATATAGATTAAAAAAAATATAAATGGAACGATATGGGAACGGGGATCAGTGGAAAGACAAATTCGATTTTATAAGAGAGCGTCAAAGTGTTCTCGACTCAAAGAAGAAGCCAAAGTTTTTATACTTAAAAAACAACAACAATTATTGATATGTTTGTAAGGGTCAAAGAATCTTGAAGATAATATACTAAGGATGTTGAACTGCAGCAGGACTATATAAAATAGCATATAGGTGTTATAGCTTCAGGTCATTTGCCTTTTGCTTGAGCAGAGAGTTTTTCCATAGATTTTGATGTTAAAGAAGGTCCAACCACGTGATAATAGGCTCAGCTGAACTTTCAGAACATATATGAAACATATTATCAACTGCAAATAATTCTTTCAAATAGATCAGTGTCACCACATCCAACTCAGAAAAGCAAGAGGAAATGAAAGAGAAATAACGAGAAAAACTATTTTTGGAGAGTCAAGTGACGATTAAAGCTCCGATTACTGTTAGATAACTGAAGTTAAGCTGTGAAGGGCATGGTTAGTAATGAAGTGGGGAACACTTCGTAACAGCTGACATTATAAAAAAAACCTGCTGTATAAGTGCTGTATTAAGTAAAGCTTGGTAAAATATGAATTTAAGAGAATAAGAAAAACAAAACGAAACAGTATATTTTGAAATGATTTAAAGATAACAAAAGGGGACATTCTGTATACGTGGCAAAAACTTTTCAAATTCATCCTTTAAAAACAATTAGTACGTCTGTTCAGGTCTGTTCTATAACAGAACCTCAACAGTGTAAACGCTTTGTCGGCTGGGGCTGTAGAATATGCAGACTGCACTTCAGCAGACTTTGTAGACCTTCGAACGAGTGCTCTGAGTATGATACTAAGCTACATCGAATTGTCCCTGAGATTTGGGGAATGTAGATTGCTACTTCATTGGCAATACTCCCTTGTCCACTATGAACCGGGTTAGTAGTACCATTTCAGGGTCATACTTGTGGATCAAATGGAATTGTGCAGTCATTCACTGAGGATTATTATTATTTATTCTTTTAGAGTTTTTCAAATCAATATTAGCTGATTGTTTTTCACTGGAGTTTGAGTAACAGCAAGTCTTCCCAAGTCTCTAGGACTCTTCTCAGTATTCTGGCCGTTCTCAGTAATGTGTAATTTGGATAGTCTGTACCCCTCCGCTAACTTCCAAGTCCTCCAGGCCTTTTAGTAACCCTTTATTTATTGTGCCAAATGCACCAATCACAATTGGTATAATGCTAACTTTCACATTCTACAACTTCTTCAATTCTCTAGCAACGTCGAGGTACTTATCATTCTTTTCACATTCTTTCACTTTTATTCTGTGGTCAGCCAGGTCGACAATTTTGCAAGTTCTCTTTTTTTTTGTTAACTATTATAAGGTCTGGTATTCTGGCCGAGATTAGGTTATCCGTGTATATGTCAAAGTTCCATAGGAGTTTATGTGTGTCATTTTCTAGGACAGGTGCTGGGTTGTGCATATACCATTTGTTGGTGTGGTCAAATTTAAATTTCTTGCACATTTCCCAGTGGATCACCTTGTGGACCCAGTCGTATCTCGCCTTATACTCCCTCTATGCTAATTAGCTCCATTTGCTTATTATGTGATTGATCGTTTCGTCTCTGTCACCGCATAGTCTATATTTGTTATTTGGTTGTGTCTTGTCTATTCTCGCTTTGATATGATTGGTTCTTATGGCGTTGTCCTGTGCTGCTATTAGGAGAAATTCCGTTTCTCTTTTAAGGTTACCCTTTTTTTTGGCCAGGTCCATGTTATCTGGTGTAAGATGGTGTTTATTATTCGTTTTAAGCGGCCATTGAGTTGTTTTTTTTTTCCCTCATTTTGGTTTTCTAGTTATTGTCATTCTATCGTCTGTCGTGTTGTCAGTATCTTTTTTGATGGCTGAAATCAGTTCTCGTTTGTGTTTTTCTATGTAGTCTTTGAGCTGTTGTATTGATGTGTCAACGCTGTCTTCAATGCTGGGAAGTCCTCTTCCTCCCTCCTTTCTAGATACATATAGTCAGTCAACGTCATCTCTGGGATGTAATACCTTACGCATGGTCATTGGTTTTCTTGTTCTTTGATTCATTTGTTGAAGTTCATCTCTGGTCCACTTTAGAAATGGTCCCGAATATCTAACGAGTGGCACAGCCCAAATATTTATTCCTTTGATGAGGTTTCTGCTAGAGGGTTTTGTCTCTAGTAGTTTACTAGTCCTCCTGAAATATTTGTTTGAATTTTGTCATGGCACATTTTTCAATGCCAAATTCCATTCCTATGTGCTGACTGTATATTCTAACACCATGTATGAGAGTTCCCAGTTCTTTTACATTTTTGCAATTAGTTTGATGTCATCCATGTACATTAAATGATTAATCTTTTCTTGCGATCTGAGTTTACTCCTTGAGAGTTTTTCCCATCAGCGTTAGCTGTACTCTGGTCGATAACAACAATGCCGTAGTTCGGAGAATCTTCACCCGTCTCGTTATTTCTAAGTGCTCCAGTCCTTGTACCAAACATTTGGTGACTGTACCAAGAGCACCATTTATAATTGGTATAATTTTCACTTTCATGTTCCACAGTTTTTCAATTCCTTTGCAAGGTTGAGGTACTTATCACTGTTTTTTTATTCTTTCAATTTTACTATGTGTTCCGCCGGAACAGCAAAGTCCACAATCCTGCAAGTTAACCTCTTTTTTGTTAATTATCATAAGGTCTGTTCGTTTGGCCGAGATAAGGTGATCAGTTTGTATCTCAAAATCCCAGCTGAGTATGGGTGTAGCTTTCTACAGGACATATTCTGAGTTGTGCATATACTATATGTTCGTATGGTCAAACTTCAATTTCTTGCACAATTCCCAGTTGATCACCTTGCCCACCCGGTCTTGTGTTATACTCTTTCTATGCATCTTATGTGATTGATCGTCTCGTCTCTATCATCATATAATCTACATCTTTGTTTTGTGCTGCTATTAGAATATATCCAGTTTCTCTCTTAAGGTTTCCTTTTCTTAGCGACGTCCACGGTTTCTCGTGTGAGATGTCGCTTGTTAGTTGCATAAAACACGAACCCCTGCCCTAAAAGAAAAATCAGCAGAAATTGCAAATTATGCACAATTCTTAGCGGTGAAACGTTTTGCTAAAAAAAAGTAAAATAAAACTCCTCTGAACAAATGAATCGATGAATGAAAAAATACAGCTACTAGGATTTTAGGCTAATAGTAAAAGAAAAAATAAATGACAAGTCAAATTTTAGTTACATAATGTTGTGGAAAGTTTATTGTGAAAATGTTTTTCATAGTGATATATATTTGCTACGCTTTTTTGATTAGAATTGATGTGAATTGATTATTTGAGTCATTGATGATTTTTCCTTTGATGTCATAGAAATTGACAACTCTAATGGTGTTTAGATGTTATGCACATCATTGTATATTCATCAATGGATGAACAAATATAAACTAGCCTAAAAAGTATATGATCAATCTATCGGAGAATATCAATTCAGATGTGAGATGATTTCTCTTCTTTAGCTGTTGGATGTTGAAAATATCAGTAAGCACTCTGTCTATCACCAAAGACAATTTGACACTTCCATGTTTGATGATTTTTTGCGGTCCATAACTTCAAATAGAGAAATAGTGATGGAAAGATTGATATATATATATATATATATATATATATATATATATATATAAAGAGAGAGAGATGCACACACACATGCTCAGAAGCACACAAGTATAAACACGCACACACGCGCGTGCATGCACACGCACGTGCGATCACACACACACACACACACACACATACGCATACACACACACACACACACACATATATATATATATATATATATATACAGTGATCATACATTACCGAAAATATACTCACATAAGGAATATATGCATCACGTCAATAAGCGCACACACACACACACACACACACATACACACACACACACACACACACACATATATATATATTTATATGTATATATAAAAGGAACACACATACATTTATATTTTATTTATATATATATAGAGAGAGAGAAAGAGAGAGACATAGGGTTAAAACGTTGAGTACTTTTATGTAACACTTTCAAACAGTTTCCATCAGTTAAGTAAGTTTGTCAGTATATTCTAGACTTCTTCTCCAGATTATCAACTAATTATTAGTTATGCTTATCTTGTGAAGGTATCAACGTCGAAGTGTAAATATCTTTTAAAATTATCCCGTATTAATAGATATAATTTTCATATATTCTTAAATGTATTCATATATATGTATCCCTTCATACACATATACAAACATACATAAGCACATATCGATAGCCATATATCTATAATTGAATATATATATATATATATATATATGTATATTTATCAATAATTGAATATAGATATATATAAATGTACCCTATATA
This sequence comes from Sepioteuthis lessoniana, assembly GCA_963585895.1. Taxonomy (NCBI): domain Eukaryota; kingdom Metazoa; phylum Mollusca; class Cephalopoda; order Myopsida; family Loliginidae; genus Sepioteuthis; species Sepioteuthis lessoniana. The sequence goes on along the minus strand of OY757911.1, from coordinate 57,841,202 downwards.
TAAATGTACACTATAAATGTACCCTATAAATGCATAAAATTTCATTATGTATATCACATACAACATATCTAAATAGGCATATTGTATACTTTATCATCGGGGTAGATATATGTTTACTCAATACTTCCACCGCTTGAAGGATTTTACATAAAAATAGTTTTTAAGCGGAGTAAAACTGGTTTGGAATCAGAGTTTTCTTTCTCATGGGTCGGTTGCCAAATTAAAGCTAAAGACTCTTGTCTACCTCACTATTTACCAATAACTGGAGGGAGGAGGAGATGCAGATTCATACTTTTCCCAAGGGCATTACCTTATTGTCGACTTTATTTCACAAGTATTCTCTTATGAGGTTCGAAAAGTTTCTATATTCTAATCATACATCAATTCAATTATTAAGAATCAACCAGCCCTTAATAAAATGTTTTAAAAGACATAATTATGCCAAATATATTACGGGTTGCTTGAATTTTATGTCGCAAAAAGATGTATACTGCCATGATTTCCCCATGCGTCAAAACACGGTATATACATTCAGCGCTAATTTTCAGTTTAACTCTGTTTTAAGAAAGAACTTTTTAGTGCAACGCTACCTTGTAAAAGCAATGCTTTACTCATCTAGTTGGCGACCCTAGTCGAGGGTGACCCGAAGGCTCCTTTTTCGATAGCTACTACACCAAGGTGTAGGGGAGAGCGTTACTTGTTTCCTTGGATTGTTCCACTTTACCCTTGATCCGTAGCTTATAATGCTGAATTTTAAGCAAGGACGTATCAAGTACCATTTTTTGAGTCTTTGGTATGACTCGACCTGGGATTGAACCCAGGTCTCCCGGGCCATTGGCGAACACTCTAACCGTTAGGCCAATGTCCAGTTATATACTCATCTAAACTCAAACAAAACATAGCTTTGAAGAACTAATGAGATAATGTTGTCAGGTTATTTTGAAGTGTCGTTTTGGGTATTCTTCCAAACATATTGGCAAATACCTGAATGTAATCCATACATTAATCAATCCTCTTGTTGAAAAACACATTAAAATGTTATGTAAGGAAATGACAAACGAAGGAGAAAATAAAACTAATGCTTTTGAGGACTGGTTACTTCTAATATTTGTCAGGAAAGAACTCTGTTCAATAAAGTGCATTCTTCAAGAACAATGTCACATTAACATCGAAGTTTCCTTCATTATCCTTAAAAGCTAGTAGTCTTTCTATATGCCATTATATTCGACAACTCTATAGGAACGTTTACGTTTGTGTAATGTCAGAATTCTTTTGGTGTGTCTGCTTTTGCGGAAGAGTGAAGTAGACTGAAAGTCGATTTCTGTTGCATGTGGTAAGTTGAGAAGCTCGAATAAAACTTGTTAGAGCAAATGAATACCCTTGACTAAACATCCAGGACGAAACTCTTTTTGGTGGACGTTCCCTTACAATTTAAAGTAACAACTCGTGCGACTACATGCTCGTCTTGTGATATTACGTGGCAGCATCAATGGCCAAAATCTCCATCGCATTCTTACTTGATGGGCAACGATACTGTATCCCATAGATTTAGGGAATATATGCAGAGTTCTGTCTGATAACATTTCATCTTCTGAAGGAATCCCTATCAAAATCCTGTAGAAAATTTGGAATATGTTTTTTGGTCGTTAATTGATAACTAATGTTTTCTCAAATAAAAATAAACGATATGAAAATGATCTGCTTGAGATGCAAATAATTTACTAGTTTCGTCATTTGGAATGCGACAATACAAACCTCCCAGTCAATGACGTCAAAGTGCCAACATTAAATAGGAACATTTTTTAAGCGTAGGCAATCTCTCACTGATGGCTGTCAAATTATATCAAAATCGTGTAAACTATTCTTGAGATATTGAAATGATTTCTGGTCAAACAAAGAAAGACCTAAACTTGCTTGCTGTCTAATAAGGCTCTATTGAACACACACACACACACACACATACACACACACACACACACACACACAAAGAAACTAACAGAAAGCATCAACAAAAGCAAAAACTAAACAAATAAAAAAAATAACTGGCACATACGTACCCACGTTCTTACACCGATATTTCTTCCTCAAAACACAATAAAAGCCGCAAGCATGTGTTCTAGCTTACACAGTAATTTTATCTTTACTGAAAAGATACATGTGTAAACTGCCCCTGGGCTGGGGCAGTAGAATACGGCGACAGTCCCTTTTGCAGAGTGGTAAGACACACCTATGGAGTGTTCTTTGTATAACACTAAACCATCCGATGGAAACATTCCAGTCCAAGAGCTTTGGGGAATGTGTAGTACGCTTTCATTTCTCAGAGTCGGAGAGCTAGTAATTTACTAAGTGGTTTGCTTTGATGTGGCACAAGGCCATATGAATAAGGTGCCAAATAAGACGAGTCTGAGTGTTAGTATCCATTAAGTTTCCATTTATGAATCAAATAGAACCAAATAATCATTTACTCTACTTGAAATTATTTAAGCGCATCCAAAGAGAACTATAATTATTAGATGACAATATTTGAAACCGTATATTGCCCAGTCAACTGGAAATGTAGAACACACCATTTGTACCTCTACACAGGGGTAATCCCCCAACCAGTGTCCTGGATATGACACAAAACAATCTAATGGTGAAGTTTCAGTAATACTAGACCTTTAGGGAATGCAAAGTACCCCTTTATTGCCATCGCTCCCGGGTCCACTCTGGCCCAGAATAGTAGCAACTCTTAGGGTTCTGTCTATGGGTCAAATGAACTAAATTGAGTACTCATGTCCAACTGAATTTCTTGAAATAGAATCGTTTTGATATTAAACTGTATACTTATTCTGAACTGAATTACTTGAAATAAAACTGTTTTGACATTTAATTTGCGTACTAATGCTAAACTCAGTTGCTTGAAATAGAACTGTTCTTGACATTGAACCTGTACTTACGCTAAACTGAATTGTTTGAAATAGAACTGTTTTGACATTTAACTGTGTGTGTGTGTGGAAAAAGACTATACTGATAGAAAATTGAATTGTTTGAATTAGAAATGTTTGACTGAACTGAATAGCTTGAAATAGAAATGTTTTTGACAATTAAAATGTGTACACATGCGGAACTGAATTGTTTGAAATAGAAGTGATTATTTTTATAAAAATGGATTTGGAAACCGTGTAACCCTGTGCGCACAAATGATCACTGGTTTGTTTAAGAATATTGTTTACTACTATCTATTCGCTTACAAATCATATAATGTATATATATATATATAAGCGAGATCTGGTGTTAGATAAGCCAGAATGGTTTATATACCATAGGTTAAAACCAAATCAAGCGAAACACGTACATATGCACGCCAAATGCAATCTGTGTATACACACTTACGAACATGAACGACTATTTTATACGAAAATCATTATACTTGCACACGCGCGTGCGCACAGGCAGATATACTTGTAAATGGCAACATATACGATCTATGCTTTCCTTATCAAACACATATTTTTAAGTGAATTCTGGACCTAATTATTTCATCATTATGCAGTGATCTTATATTTCCTTATGATTACCTTTGAGCTGTGCGTGCGCGCGTGTATGTGTAGGTGTTGACTTTTCGTCAAAAGTACCAGCTTTGGGAACCCCATGCGGCGTTCCTGCTTTCCCTGGACGAAATTTCCCATCTTCACAGGTGCGCCCCGAGCAGGTTGTAATGAGGGTTTTATTTGTCTCACCTGGTCCAGGGGACCATCCCACCAGACAATACCTGCTTTGTAGGGCTGAGTTCCTGATTGGTGCTTGAGCTGCCTCAGTATGGAAATGTCGACGAGATCAACATTTTTTGTGATTGTCGTGCAATAGACTCGATTCGTGCATGGTTCCTTGCATTAAAATATCCTTGTCTCAAATCATACCAAGTGGGAGGTTGGATAAATATAACCAGTTATATGTACCTGTTCTTTGTCTGCCATACACTACTATCTTTACGAACTCACAAGTCATCACGCACATCCATGCATATGTAGCATCGCCCTTGTGCCAGGTCTGGTTTTCTGCCAATGTATTAACGGGATTAAATAAAATGTGGCCCTGCAGTTGTTAGGTGGGATGTTAGACTCTTCTATATGACCACAAAATGTGTAATATCTAACTCAACCGATCGGTGTTGTGTACCTACCGACAAAATCTTACGATTCAATCAGCAAGCAGTGATTTTCCGATCAACTTCACAAAGATTGAATAGGAAAGAACAACAAAATCAAGAATTGAAAACTACACATTTATATAAACAGAATTACATTTTCTTTTATTTGTTAATTGAAACTTTCAAGTTTCGATTTTTTTATGGGAGTAACGGATCCCTTTGCTCTAAGTCAGATGGTTGTGAGAGACCCAGCTGATCGTTCTTGTATTTCTTAAACCTCTGTGCGAGGATTAGGCGACTGTCACTCTTATCTTTAAGCTCTAGTCTTTACTGCATTCAGTCTGATCTTTTGTCTGTCTGGTCATTCGTGTTTTTCCCTATCTATCCCTCGTGCGTAATACCACATTATATGTAACGTTCTCAATTTCTCAAAGTATTCATGATTATCTGGTTTACAAAACAAGGATTCAATTTTTCTAATTTTCCGACCTAAAAAACAACCAAATTGCTGATATTAGATATCAGGAACCATCCCAATGGCCACTCCGCTGATATAAATGGGCCTCAAGATCTCAATTCTATTCTTAATTACTTTTAAAAACAAAACAGTAAATCTTCCTTTCATCTTCATAGCCTAGAGAAAGACGCATTCTGAAAACAATGCAAATTTAGACCTCCCACAACCACTCGTGATTATATTTTACCAAAATGTTTCCATTTTCAGTGCTTTCCCGATATCTGAATCCCTCGGGGCAAACGATAATATCTCCATAACATCGCTAGAAAAGAATTGATACAAGGTACAAAATGGAACCGAAAGGAGCGGAAAGAGAGGAATTTTTCCCATGCTGACCTCCACCCAATTCTAATAGGTTATTTTTAAGTTGAATCTTAGACATCAAATTTCACAAATTAAAATCGATTTCTATATCGCCCATTGATTCTTTCTCTGTACCTATTTGAACTACTGGATTTCTCTTGTCTAAAGATCTAACATCGTCCACTGCTCTAGATTGTTAACTGCACACTCATGCAACAATATACTTTTAAGCACCAAGAGTACTTTGTCACATCTACGTATATACATCCGCTTTTTTACAAGAATTCCGTAAATCATATTCATTATATATATATATACATATATATATATATATATCATTGAATATATATATATATATATATATATATATATATTTATATGTGTGTGTGTGTGTGTGAGTGTGTGTGTGTGTGTGTGTGTGTGTGTGTAAACGTATACCGATATATACATAAATAAGTTTTATTTCCTTTACTCTTAACAAATTTCCAGAGAAAACCCATTTATCTTTCTCTCATTTAAAAGTGATAAAAAATTTTTTGCACCGTTTACCTCTTCAAAAATCCATGTTCATTTCTTAATATTAAAGAAATCTCTTCATAAAAAACTCAATGTAGAATATGGTGAACGGAAAAAAAGAAAGATTCCTTTCACTTAGAGTACACTTTCAGTTTCAATGAAACTTCTTACATAAAACAAACATTACATGTATATATTCTGATTTAAATTTCATCATTTGTTTATGATATATTTATCTAAGGACATATTTTAAAAAAATGCAGAATATACCTTTAAATTATTAGTTTTGTTAAGTTTTAGATATTTGTCGGCTTAGATGAAAACAATGTTGATACCTTTGCATCTAGCCCTACAGCAGATATTTAATAATTGTTGAATTTTCATATGAGTTAACCAGGGAAGTTTGAGAATACTTTCCTTACAAAAATACCATTAATTTTTTTTTCACTTATTGCATTGTAACATTAAAAGTAAGTAAAGTTGGTGACCGTAGTTGAGAGCGACTCGAAGACTCCCTTTTGAAAAGCTACAATACCGAGGTGTAGGGAAGGGCGCTACTCCTTTCCTGTGATTGCTTAACTTTACCCTTGATACATACCTTATAATGCTGAGTGATAAGCAAAGTGGCATCAAAAAACCATTTTTGCGTCTTTGGTATGACTCAACCTAGGAGAGAACACCGTCTCCCGAGCTATTGGCCAACACTCTACCCACTGATTGATTGTTTGATCTCTGCATTTTCTGCATTGTGTAATGTAATAGCCAGCTCCACCCCGAGTAACCGTGGTACCCAGATGTGTAGCCAACAAAAAGTCAATGATAAACACTCCCAAAGACGGTCATTCACAAAAATTGAGGATTTTTGAAAAAAGTGCCGTTAGTTCGTTATCAGAGCGCAATAAGCAACGACCAAAGTTTCGGGGTTAATAAAACCACCTCCATTGGAGTAGCCAATGATTTGTCAAAGAATTATTATTTCCATGATTTGACTGGAAAATAAGACTTGACTCTTCCAGTTTTTGAGACCGGTCCTGTGGGAAGTTTTATGCTTGATAATAGAATGTGTCAGAGTTTTATCAACCACTTGTCTAACCTCTTGGAACACCTTATTCTCATCGTTGTTTTTTCTTCTCGCCTTTGCATGTTCGTCTTTGCCGACTTTCTCCAAGACGCTCGTAGCGCTACAAATGAAAATGATGACTTGTGACTGAGATTTGTATCATAATTCTGTACTTTTTAATTAAAAAGGTTGAAAGGAACTTTTCTGATTTCTAATTTAATGTTGAAATTATTATGAGAAATATGTGTGAGCATTTCATTCCATAAAATTTAGCACAAATAACATATTTCTTATTCATTCAGTATTCTATTTTCATTTAATAAATCAAGAGGGGACAATGATTTGTTCATCATGAACAGGTGTTTTGGAATGTTTAACCCTCCAGATTTCCCTAAGGACGGTCTCCACAATGTTGACGCAGGTTATATGCTGTCTACATCCTGTGCAGTAACGTAAGGTGTTTCCGTAAAAGGGGCCAGCTAGGTAAGGCACTAAACTGCAAATAACTCTCAGGCCCAATCTGACTCACAGCAGTAGTACATCTACGTGTCAAATAGATGTGTTGGCAATTGTTTTTTTATTGGATAATAATAACTGATATTATATAACCGTGTGCACAAATCTAAGAAACTACACAAAAAATGTAAAAATTAACGTAAAATATACGCAAGTATAAAATATCCTAGACATGTAAAAATGCTGTTAAAATTAATCAATCAATCAATCAATCAATCAAAGACGGTATCCAATGGCTTTATCCAACAATATTTCTGAGCCACTCTTGGGTATAATTTAGGATTGGTTTCGGTTGTTTCAATTGTTAAAAAAATTGAAATTTTTTTAAGAGAGATAGATAAATTGGTTTTATTGTTTTCAATAGCACATCAAGAGAAAGATAAATAGATAGATAGATAAAGAGAGATAGATAGATAGAGAGAGAGAGAGAGAGATAGAGAGAGAGAGAGAGGGAGAGAGAGAGTAGAAAGAGAGAGGAAAGAAGAGACATACGGAGAGTCACAAAAGATGAAAATATTTAAATATATAAATAAACAATAATATATTGTTATTGACTGTTCCTTTAATTTTACATCACCTTGTATACGCATATATATATATATATATATATATATATATATATATACATATATATATATATATATATATTACATTACATTGAAGTGAATGGAAGTCTGTTAGAACAAATATTGGCAGATATACAAGCCCACACTCTCTTTACTAAGTACTTTTCAATCATTTTTTGTTCGTATGATTTTGAAAGACTGTAATCCTGGTATCTAAAAAATATATCTTAATTTGGTCCATATTTTTAACATGACAGGATGGCATCACAAACGAAAGCTTTTGTATCTTTGGTAAGGACTCATACTTTGAATAGACCAACTTGAAAGAGACATTCAAGACTTCATGGATGGATTTACAAAACCGGCTCTGCTCAAGAACTTTTTATTAGTCTTTAAAAATGTTAATCGTTCAATCCACACTAAGTAAGCATCGTGTGTTAAGTATCTAATTTCATTTGTTTAAATGAATATCAAATACTTAGAAACTATTACTGATACATTTTAATCCCAACTTTCAATCCTCCATTGTATCTCCTTTATTGCTTTTTTTCATTGGTCCTTAATAATTTTTTTGTGAACAGTTCACATATTTTATCCAATACAAATGATTTTCAATCACATCTATAAGACCTATTTATTGCAGCACAATAGGCTGGTAGGTTAGTCGTTTTCTTTTACGGTGTATCATTTATAGCCGAATTAAGTAATTTTTATAAAGGTTTTCAACAATTCAATTAAGTACAGTTTTATTTACTCAAAGTTTAAATGTCAAAAACAGTTAACTTTTTTAACAATTAAGTTTAGCATAAGAACCCAGTTTGTTGTTTACACACAGTTAAATCTTAAAAAAAGTTATTCTCGAACAGTTCAGTTTAGCGTAATTACAGTTTAGTTCTATTTGACCCATAATTAGGACCCTATCAAATGCTACTATTCCGGACCAGAGTTGACCCGAAAGCGATGGCAATAAAAGGGAACTCTGCATTCTTGAAAGGTCCGGCATTACTGGAAACTTTCCATCAGATTGTTTAGTGTCATATGGAGGACACTCGTTGGGGGAGTCTTACCTCTCTGCAGAGATACAGTTGATATATGCTACAGCCCCAGCCAACTGGGCAACCCTAATAGCTATTATCCCTCCTTGTTAAAGTGAGCTGTTAGTAATGATGAACTAGTATTCCATACTCCCTGGAGCTTCATGTAAAGAGCCTCACCACCGAATGCAGTTTAGCGTCATACATACGACACCCTAAATTTAAGAAAAGGATTATATATCAAATGTTTATATAAAGAAATTACTGTCAACTGTTTTTGTAGTCTTCACAGTGAAATCTCATAGAGCATAATAAATGGAAATAGTGGTTTTAGGAAACTGAAGCTATGTCTCTGGTTGGCTGTGTAGAATATAACACATTGCTAAAATAAAGGTATAAAATGCTCATGTGCAAATTTTTTTCTTTACGGATGCAGAATATGACTTACTAGAAGCCATCAAATATAGCATCTAGATTGTTTTCATGAACAATGTTTGCAAAGAATTATAGGCGTTTTAGAAGTGATTCAAAATACTACAAATGACGGTGACATGAAACATAGATATCAATGTAGCAGTTTATGGTCATAGAACTTAAACTAGGTTAATACAGAAAGATCATCTACTTAAAATAAACGATGGAGGAATTCCAAAATTGTTCTTTCATAGAGAATTTGCAAATGGACACTGACGTATGAATAGGTCAAAGATGAGGAACAAGGATTGTCTATGGATTCCTCTAAAAATGACAAATATCAAAACTGATAACTGAAAGATATCCTCCTTAGAGAGAGCTGGTTCACTCAAGGATGTTTTTTATAATGATGGATTGTAAAAGAAAAAAAAAAGAAAGAGTTTGTATATGAAATATTTCATCCAAAAGGTGATCAACCAAGATTAACTTGTGATGTTTGTGCGCAGGATTACTTAAGGAAAGTTTTTAAAAATATGGATTTATGAAAAAAAGCTGCTTGTGGATGGTTAAATATTTACAAACTGCAATAAAATCTGTTATATCTGCAGAAAAGTCAGTAAATTAGGGGGATGTGTTTAATGCAGTGCTAAAATACAAGTAATATGTATTATATATATTTCTTGCTGGTCAAAATCTTCTGATTGCTTGAAAAGCCATGTCTTTTCATGTCATTGTTAATTATTTAGTGAAAAATGATATATGATTATGTGGTGTTTAGACACAAATCTGAGATTATATATATATATATATATATATATATATATATATATATATATATATATATATATATATATATATATATATATATATATATATATATATATATCTGTGTGTGTGTGTGCGTGTGTGACATTATGGACTTGCTTAACATTAAGGCCGTTTTGAAATTTATATATATATATATATATATATATATATATATATATATATGCTAGAAATATGTGGGAAGTTTAAAAAATCAAAGACTTAACTCAAATTCAGATGTGTGAGGAGAAATAATTAGATTGCCGATGGCATATAGTTGTATCAGCAAAGTTGGGAGGGATTTAAAGTCAAAAGTATCAGGTTTCATTAAAGATTTTAGTTTAAAAAATGGAGATATATTTTTGGGCGGTGATAAGAAAAGTAAGGAAGCGTTTGTGGGAAAGGGTGTTTCGGCATATCTTGTCTCATCGAAATATATTAACTAAAATTTGATAATCAAACCCATCCACTTCAAAAATAAATCCCGATGACTACTAGAATCTGCGGTCATTTCCAAAACAAATTATATAAAACAACATTCAGGTTTTAAACAAATCTCACCATACCTAGGGAGCATACTAAACGAAAAAAAAATTCAAAATAGAAAAAGGACGGAAGGATTGTTTTCAATCTGTGCCTCCATACTTTTGAGAATCCTTTCCATTTCCTTACCACTTTATCTCTTAGCCCTTTCTCACTCTAATTACAACTCAGACACCATAATATAGACAATTCTCTTCAACATTAATATCTTTCAGTAAAACAGGATATGCCGAAAACCCCTTTCACTAAAACCCTTCCCTGCTTTTTTCTTACCAACCCCATAAATGTACCTGATACATTTGACTTTAAATCCCTCCCAGCTTTCCTGTTACAACTATACCCTCTCCACCATCTTATCATTTCTTCTTGCATGCTTTTGAATAAAAAAAACAAACTATCTCTGGAAAAGTTCGAGATGATATAAAGCTAAACGAAATATCACACATCTAAATTTGAGTTAAGTGTCTGATTCATCCAATTTTCCAAATATTTCTATTATATATATATATATATATATATATATATATATATATATATATATATATATATATATATATATGTGAAATTCAGAATGACCATAATGTTAAGAATGTCCACCTGTACAAAGACTTGAATATATTCATATATCAGTATGGATACATTATATACCGGGCCAATGGCCTATTAGTAGAGTGTTCTCCAAAGATCCGGGAGACCGGGGTTCAATCATACCAAAGTGTCAAGAAAGGGGTACTTAGTGACACCTTTGTTAACACTCATCATTACATAGTAAGAATCAAGGGTAAAGTCAAGCAATCCAGGGAATGGAAAAGCGCTTTCCCCGACACCTTCGTGTAGTAGTTAATGAAAAGGGAGCCTTCAGGTCACACTAAACTAGGGTCGCTAACAACTTATACATAAATGCATATATATTGCTTGTTTATACTCATATAAAATATCTACTCATAGATATTTTCTCTCCCTCACAATCTTACGCCATCTTTTGTATATATATATATATATATATATATATATATATATATATATATACATAGGGGGAGACGCGTAAATTTGTCTGCATTTAACCCATATAATGTTTACTATATAATATTCAATCTCTGTGACTTGTGAAGTATACAGACAAAAACAGAATGTGTTAATCAATGAATATTTGTAATGTAAATATGTTTCTGATAATTAGGCTGTGAACTTATAAAAGTAAGTATATATATATATATATATATATATATATATATATATATATATATATATATATATATAAGGGATATATACTTATTCATACTTATATATTTATATATTTATATATATACTTATATATACTTATATATGTTTACTTATATATATATATATATACATATATATATATATGTGTGTGTGTGTGTGTGTGTGTGTGTGTGCTATTATACATGTGGATGTTCAGACATGTGTATGTAAATCACTTTACATATTTACCATTAACAACGTTCTGTTTTCTACTTTTCCTTAAAATAAGAATATAAAACACAGAGAAAACATTTACGCATGTTTTTCTGGACATAAATACGTATAACTTGAAAGAAACACACATACACAGACATATGAGTGCAATAAATAGGCTTCCATATACACAGAAATACACATTAACTGCCTAACCTACACGTACACGCACGGATAAACGAAAAGATATGACACATTCACATTACTTGTGTATAGGCTCTCACTCACGTTTCTACTGCATCTAATATTTGTATACATAAAGATATGGATACTTATTCTTTCACATATGCCTTCATCTTGACTCACATTTTTGCACTGAAAAGGAAATGATTAGCCGTCGGCAACAGGTGTCTCTGCTAATATAAAATAACAACGTCAAAATATTTTGCCCAGCATTATACAGTGTTGTTGTTTTTTTCTATCATATATGAGTTTATCTTTCGCAGCCTAACACCTCGCCCAGAAGGACTTTGCTTCCTTCCTTTGTTTTTTGTTTTCTTTTTTCTCTCTTCGTATGTTTTTCTTATGATAAACTTCGTTCTTCAGACAAGTAAGATCGTGTTGAAAGAAGAGAAAAGCATAAAAGAAAAGTGATATCAAATAAATAAGAAACAGAACATCGTGAACTGTAAAAAAAAAAGTGGCGTCATCTACTTTCATCTACAGCAACGAATGTGGTTTTATTTTATTCATCTAGTCTCTTTCTTTATATCAATCTATCTGTGTTTATCTCTGTTTATCAATAGATCCCATTCTCAAAATATACTTAATACAAACACACAAAACTATACGCTCATATATTTTCCTAAATTTTGATCAAAATATTTAACAGTTATAATGTTCGATCTACAGGTGCCCGTGGAGGCATGGTTATCGTTGCAGGAAATGGACACGGCGACATGAGTTCAAATCCTGGACGAGGCTAATTACATTCCACATAGCACTAATACCCTTGGGAAAGGTATGAATCCAATTATTCTCCCTCCAGCTATGGGTAAATAGTAGGGCAGACTGAATTCTTCAGCCTGGTCCGGAGTTGTCGAAACCGTCAAAGTCCCATTCCATGGTTCAAATAGCTTTGCTTAAAATTATTAGCATTTGATAGAACCGTGTGAGAACTCTTCAGACACAACAACAAAAGATATATATTTATATGAAGGAACAATGAATCTGATTCCCTAACACTTAGGTATGAAATAACCTTAGACGAGTTCACACACCGTTAAATCACTCAATGCATCAATCATCTACTTCCTTACTTAAACGAACTGCTTTTTATGGTCTTTAAAAGATACTAAGGTTAATAATTGTTATTCTCGAATTATAGATTTCTAATATAAAAGATGCTTCCAGTTTGTAGTGAGATAAATATCATTCAACATTAATTGAACTATAAAGAGTTTTTTTTTTTTAGACATGTAATTACTTATCAGAAAAGAATGAAAAAATCGTTTGATTTATAAGTCAACAAATAATATATATTAAATAACAATACAATTAACAGAAATTAAAACTGTGTTCTCAACGAAACTTTATGAACTCAGTTTTAAAGAAATTGTTGTAATTAGTATAAGTTGAATAAAATTCAGAAAAGTAATTGACTTATTGATTAATTTTAACGGCGTGGAAATTCGTCTTGGGTTATTTTGTGCTTAGAGGTTATGATATGTTTATTCTATGTTCATACGTACTTTTTTGTGCATTTGTTTTTAAAAAGTTGTTTTTTATGATATCAAGTGTTCCTGTATAATACAATTAATTAGCTCAAAGTTGCATGGTTACAATTAACATTGTAATAATCCTTAGTAAATGATAGAACAGTTTCATTTGACCAATAGATGAACTGCTTACAGGCACAACTACTCTGAGTCAGAGTGGACCTGGGAGTAATTGCAATGAAGGAGTGTTTTACATTAATGACACCTCAAGAAGTGGAGCTTCACCATCAGATACATTTTAGTGTCATAGTCATATTCAGGATCCCCCATCCTTTTTTAGGGATGTTATAACTCTGCAGGGGATACACACATCTACTTTTGAAGCTCCCTGGCGATGCGGAGAATTCTGAAGAATTATATTATGCAGTAGAGAGAAGAGACATGTCTAAACGTAGGTATTACACTATAAGACATGTCTAAACGTAGGTATTACACTCACTGGAGTATATCTAGATTAGATTGGTTTGGCTTCTTTGTTTAGTAGCATATCAACCTTTGCCGGTTATCTAATGCCAAATCCATCCATCTAGAAGAACAATAGTGGCATAAATAGGTGGATAAAGGGGATCATACATTTCCCAAGGGTATTTGGCCGAAAGTGAACGTTTTAGCGCAACTGGAGTACGAACTCGTTTACTACGATTCCGCAGTCCGTCGCTTTAACCATTACACCACGAGGACACCTGACACGAGGACACCTGACATATTAGATTAGTGAAATAGTATGCATATATAAAGTATTATTTTCATCATGCTTTATTTTTGTTTATCTGTAGATACAATCCTCACCACACACATCGTTTAGATATGAACATATAATTTTCTAAATTTTATCTGGAAATGTTCACATTAGAACGTTCAGTTTAAACAATAAATCGTAAATAAAAGATTAAATTCTTTGAAAAAAACCCAAAAAAACAAAGACAAATACTTGTTGCATAAAATCTATGATTTACAATCATTAAGTGAGGAATTATAAAACATGCAAATGTATATATGTATGTGTGAGCGTTTATATGCATGTTCTATCACACACTAACATAAAACAACAACAACAAAAAAAGACAACAAAAATAAATTTCCCAGAAGAGAATACAATGTACATACACTTAAACGACAGTATCCCACTTTAAGTCATTTCAGTGTACGTCGTCAAATTTGCTTTTACGTCACTTGTCTCGACAAAATTTCAGTTACGTCATTCAGCAATGTTGCATAGATCATAATGAAAAGACGTGATTTAAATGAATTTTTCATTTAGATTATATTTGAGATAAATATAATATTTGAGATAAATATAATCCATAAAAATTAACAATAAAAGATAAAAGAAGACAAAAGAAATTACCATACAATAAAAATGCATTTAAACTTTAAATACAGAACAAAAAGTAACAACTTAAAAAATTGTAAAGAAGCGCATACAATTATAAGTAAAAAATTAACTAAAAGTTTTTTTTCTCATGTTCTTAAATGTTTAGCAATGTTTATATTCTTTCATGAGTAATTTTAGACTATTTTATTGCATATGTCCTCATCTTCAGACAGTTTAAGGCATTAGGTCCCGTTCAATTCAAAAACTGCGTTACACCATGGCTTTTGGAACCAGTTAATGACGGAGAGCCGGGTATAACTGTAGTAAGATACTCATAATGGGCACTTAAGTAAAACTCACTAAAAGACTCTTTAATGAAGAATACATTTTCAGGAGGCACGTACAATATCGTGTTTGATTAACTCTTTCATCAGTGAATTTGTAGCTTTTAGCTACGTCAATAGCAAACGCAAATTAAAGTATCTATATTGGCCGAGCAAGAGTGGAACATTTAGAAAACATCTAATCTTTTTACATTTTTCTCATCAAATGCAATTTAGTTACGCCGAACAGTTACACATGATCTTTTTTATTAAGAATGGTTTGGTATTATTTCTTCGTTTTAATGGTACATCGACCTTCGTGTTATTTAATACCGAACTCTTCCTTGTAAAAGAACAGTAGTTGTACTACTCAACCCATAGCTTGGCTGATAAGGTCAGTTATACCTTTCCCAAGCATAATACAGCGTAAGTGAACGCAACAGCACGGCTGGATTTCGAACTCGCAAACTACGACGTCGCAGTCTATCTCGTTAGCAAGAGCTCAAAGGGAACTCCCCACTTTTATAAAGAAGTAAGCATCATATCAACAAAATGATTTATCATTTTATCTGATCTTTTAAAAATTTATTAAATTTTATATCTTTAAAACTTATGTTACACTCCATTTTCCTTATCGATTTAAATATTTTTCTGTTTCTTTTTAATATTCCTAACTTAGCAATAATACTGTGTAATCATTTTAAGTCTCTAGCAAGAAATATTAGGTATGCTCAATATAAGAAAGTTTTAATAAAATAAAAATGATTATTTTACAAATTTACCCATATAAACATTTATCCTTTTTCTTTTAAAGTTTGTATCTTTATTTTTCTACGACCGGTTACATTTTGTAAAATTGTAGCTTCTTGCTGATCATTGTAAAGTATTAAAGACTCCATTATCCTTCCCATAAAAAAATACGCCAACTGTTTTTGTTACAATGCATCAAATCGTCTAGCTGTTTATGAATGATATAAAAACACATAATGTGGAGGTGCCAGTGGTGTAATGGTTATCGTCACAGGAATTGGACACGGCGACACGAGTTCAAATCCTGGACTGATTGCATTTCACATAGAACTAATACCCTTGGGAAAGGTATGAATCCAATTATTCCCCCTCCAGCTATGGGTAAATAGTAGGGCAGACTAGGTTCTTCAGCCTTGGTGAGGCAACTAGTCTAGGAGAAGGAAAACTCTGAATTCAAACCTGTTAAACTCCGCTTAAAAAATTGACCTTGTGTAATATCCTGCCCGAGCGGATGGGTCGAGTAAATATGGTAAAAACACATTATTTCAAATTTTTTATAACGTAGATGCACAAATCAGTGAATAAACAAAATTATTATAAAACAATTTGTGATTGATTTGTTGTGCATCTTCAGTTAATATTCCTTATCAAACCAGCCATTAAGATGAATGCAGAAATCATTTGTTATCGTATTCTCCTTTTTTCGAATTTTGAGCTAAGAAACCAAAAAAGAACAAAAACTTATTAAAATAGGTAACAGCTGTATTTTCATGAAGCTGCAATTTAGCATTCTTGATATTTTAAAATTCCCATTAGAATGTTCATGAATGTAAAATTGTAACCCACTTTTAATATTCCATTTGACCTTTTTATAAATTATAAAGGAATAAGGTTATCTTCACGAGATTAAAAGCTCAAACTGTAAATAATCACACAGCCACAAAAAATTTCCTTGAATGCTCATACAAACTTATACGAAAAGAAAATTTCACTGGTCATATCTTTCTATTCAAGATCATCCGACTTAAAGATGTGGGTATAGCAGTTCTGTATTTATCGTTGTCATGTCATTACACAGACTCAACACGTTTTAATGTTTACCGTCAAGGCTAAGCTAGTGTCAGTAGACAAGCAAATAATGAAACAGACATGAAGTAATGGGTCAGATGAAAAACAAAAATATCTCACAGAAGAAGAGTGTCAGTGTGAAAAGTAAAGGCGGAAAGTGATGCAAGAAAGATGAGAATTAAAGACTGAAGAATCTGTTGTGGGAAGATTAGGCTTGGAATCTTTTGAAAAAGACAATGAATAAAGAGATCAGAACGAAATTAAAACATCAAATCGTGATAAAGGTGTGAGGAGAAGTGAGAAATCTTACAAGCAGTAAGAAAAAAAATCGTTGTATTTTTCATGTTTCAGATTGAATGATGGATTAATTTTTACTGCATGCTAATGGTCTTTTTATGTGTAAATGTTAGGGAATTGCATTAATCGTATGATCATATAAATATTTGTAGTACAGTCGTTCCGTAAGAGTTTTAGAAAACTTGAATAAAGGCAGATAACTCTATATAGCTGTAGAAAAGATATGGATTGGAAAAACAGGTAACACATACATAGAGAGAATGAAAAAGAAAGTTAATAAATAAAATAAAAATAAAAATAAACAAAATAGATTAATATCTATTAATTTTTTAATTAGGTTTTGTATTTTTTAAATGACTGTTACACTTCATTTTCCTAATCGATTTAAATATTTTTCTGCTTTTCTTTATATTCCTAACTTAGAAATTATACTGTGTAATAATCTTAAATCTCTGGCAGGGCAAACACTATAGGAAAAGAGAACAGAAGAAAATTCCCTAATCCAAAATATGAAAAAAAATATTTACAAAGACTTAAATTTAAGAATTCGAAAAAGAAATCATTGTGTCATTATATAATGATAATGATATAATAATATTCAATATATATCACTGACAATAAAAGAAAAAGAAAAGTAAACAAATGCTCTTATTTTTAAGAGAGCTGAAAAAGTTGTGGAACATGAGTATGATAGCAATTGTAGGTGCACTTGGAGTGGTCCCAAAGGACTTAGAAAGGAGACTGACAAGAATTGGAGATAAGAAAAAAGAACTGAAACCATTTAAACATTACAATTTTAAGATCATCAAGGATATTTAGAAAATGTAAAGAGACTTACTGTCACTCAAACGTCAGTGAAAAACCACCCATTAAACTAGTATGAAAACCTCGTAAGGAGAAAATATATGTTGAATAATAATAATAATAACAATAATAATAATAATAATAATCCTGTAATAACCAATCATATCAAAGCGTAAATAGATAAAACGCAACAAAGTAGGTAATGTAGGCTATGTGGTGACAGATGTGAAACAATCAATCACAAAATAAGTTAATGCAGCAAATTAGCGCAGAAGGAATAGAAGACTAGACACGACTGGGTCGGCAAGGTGATCCACATGGAGATGTGCAAAAAATTAAAATTTGACCATACGAACAAATGATATATGCACAACCCAGTAGTTATCCTAGAAAATAACACACATAAACTCCAATGGCACTTTGACGTACAGACGGATCACCTAATCTCGGCCAGAAGACCAGACCAAATAATAATCAACAAAAAATGAGAACTTGCAAAATTGTCGACTTTGCTGTCCCGGCTGACCACAGAATAAAATTGAAATAATGTGAAAAGAAAGATAAATAACTCGACCTTGCTTGAGAATTGAAAAAAAACTGTGGAACATGAAAATGACAATTATACCAATTGTGATTGGTGCTTTTGATACGGTAACTAAAGGATTATTAAAGGGACTGGAGGACTTGGAAGTTGGCGGCCGAGTGGAGACCATCCAAACGACAACATTATTGTGAATGGTCAGAATATTGAGAAGAGTCCTGGAGACTTGAGAAAACTTGCTGTCACTCAAACTCCAGTGAAAGACATCAGCTAACGCTGATGTGAAAAACTTTAAAAGAGATAACAATAATAATAATAATAATGAATCAGAAAATCTTATCAATATAATAAACACCAAGGCAATCCACCTTGTAAGATACTCAGGGCAATTCTTTAAAAATATTAGGGGAAAAAGTAAGACAAATAGATCGAAGGACAAGAAAGTTGATGAGTATGCATATGGCTTAACACCCGGGTGGTGACATAGCCTATGTGTTCAGAAAAGTGAGAAAGAGAACTTGCCCGAATTGAGGTTTGCGTAGATGCATCAATTCTAGGAATACATTTAAAGAGCAAATAAAGACTAATTACATCAGCAAATAAAAGCAATGACATGATAACAAACAGAAAAACAACAAAAACTAGAAAATAGAAATGGAAAGAAAACAACAGTGTGGATAATTCAAATGCTAAATCAACGAGATTGCACATCTAAGCATGATTGAAAAAGGGAAACCTTAAAAGAGAAATGTAATCTCTTTTAATAACAGCACAAAACAACGTCATAAAGTCTAATTATATTAGAGCGAAAATTGATAATACACCACAGAACAGTTACTGAAGATTAAATGGAGAAATATATAAAAAGATTAATTACATAAGCAAACAGACACAGAAGGAAAACAAAACTGTAATAGAGGTTAAGATTTAATCATTCATATAGTATACGTACTTGTCAGAATCCCTCCAAGAGAATGAGATGCTTAAAACTCTCTCGGATTTTATGATAAAAAATGCTCCCCTAATCCCGGCTAGATTATCAAACCTAGTGTTAAATTATAAGAAAAAAAAGAGAACTTGCCATCTTGTGGATTATTTCGTTCTGGCTGAGAAGAGAGCTGAAAGATAGCGAAAGGGGTGACAAATTTTTGGACCTAGCCAGAAAACTGAAAAAACCGTGGAACATGAGGCTGACGAGCATACCAATTGTAGTTGGTGCAATGGGAACGGTCCCAAAACATTTGGAAAAAAGATGGTGCAATTGGATATCTAAGGAAAAATTGCTGACATCGGCTAGAATACCGAGAAGTGTCTAGGAGTCCTGAGGATACTTGCCGTAAATCAAAATCTAATGAAAGCCAACCTGCTAACTCAGGTGTGAAAAAAACTTACGAAAAGTAAGATAATATCTTTTGTAATGAAGACAAGAAAAAAACATTATTTCCATGAACCCTTATGGTATTTATACGTTTATTAGTAATATTTTGAATCCTTAATTTTCGGCAAAAAAAAAAAAATCGGCATTATATGTTATATAAAAAATTAGGATTTCTCAGTATACATGGGACCTATTTGACAGCTAATATCTACTACTAATAATGTTGTTTTTTTGCTTCAGACTTGAAAATAGCATACTATAACAACTTTTAATCTTCGATCACAATGCCGTGGGCACGAGTGGAAATATATTTTGCGTCACTATTTATTTGAAGACAAAATCACCCAAAACTGTCTCAAAATAGATGCAACCAATTAATGTGATAATGATATTATTGAGACAAGAAACTCAAAAAAGGATTGCATGATCTTAAAGTTGATTTAATAACAATTAGAGAAAACATCAATAAGATGTCTCTAGCTCATGAATTCTATTTTTTCAGGACGTATTCCAAATGACCACCATTGCGCTCGTTTGAGTAATAAATCATTATCATATTAATGAGCTGCATCTATTTTGAGACATATTTCTGGCTCTCATACACATGAAACATCCATCTTTTTGGGGAATGCCCTCTCGTTTTTTACTATGCAATTATTTGTTTTTAGTTATATCTATTACGACCGCTTTCATTTTCCTGTTTACACCAGGTGTTTGTTGGTTACTGCTAGAAATTAAGTGACTCTCAAAGATCCAAGCTCTTTCCTTATCATGGCATGGTATTAATAACATTTTTGTCGGAATATTTGGATATTTTTTCGGATTTCCTTTTTTAAAGCCTTTTTTTTAAAAATCCTTTGGAACTATTTCAAGTGTTCATAAAAGGTAAGAACAATTATTTTCACGTTACATGTTGAATGTACGTGGTCTATAATGTATTTTTAATTTATGTTTTATATATTATATTTAATATATTATCATTGGCACATTATATTATTATTTTTTATATTATATATATCATTTTGTATTACATTTAATTTTTCTTTAAGTTTACTATGTTTTCTGCAGCAAGAGCACTATTCAAATATGAATTTTCTCGTCATGGATGATTAAACCATTTAAATATTCATCATCTCGGAGGATTTTATTCATTTATTCTCTTAGACGTATTTTTGTTTTTATATATTTTCTTGCTGCTTTTTAAAAAATAATATCTTTGCCTCTTACACAGTTCCTAGTGATTCACCCAACTCACCATATCATTCCTGTTTTTATTCTTTCTCGGATAACTCCCCACTCAGTCTCTTATTAACTATTTTCCTTATCGGCTTTTACGTAACTTTTTCACATGGCGTTATTAATAATAATAATTTAATCTTCTCTTTAGATTTCCTCTGCAATAAAGTCCACATTATTTCATCTGTAATTTCAGAGATTTTTTCTGCCTGGAGTAATATTTTCTTTACATATTTGAATTCTCGTTTGGGAGTTTTCCACCCTTCTATTCGTCCGACTGAGGATTCGAGTCACATTTACAGTGTTGCAATTAGTTTTTCGTATGTCTGGTTTGTGTATTTCTAATTCCTCTTGTTGGTGGGGTCATGGAAGTCTTCAATGCTGAATAATTTTATCTTTTCTTTCCTTTCACGTATAATCGATCAATGTCATTGCTTCCGATTAATACAGTAGTTTTATGATCCAGCTTTTTAACTCTTATCTTGTTTAGTGAAAGAACGGTACTGGATATCTCAAAGTAGACTCTGCTCTGGTATTTATTCCTTTGATATAATTTTTATGATTTCCAGCGGTCGAATACTCAATTCAAATTTCCGTATAATTGAAAAAAAAAAAGTCAACAAACAGTCAGATGGCTATTATCAATTTATTTTAGCGGGCAACTCTTTTCCTCTTGGTTGAGTGATGACTCTCTAAGAAGCTGGTCTCTTTTATACAGTTGCCAGCTGAAATGAATTTATAATAGCCAAATGAGGGATTTTTGAGTTTTTTCAATTTAGCACAGTAATATACTGTTCATCAAAGGTCCCGGAAACTGGAATTCAATCTCAGGTCGAGTCATAACTAAGACACAAAAAATAGTACTCGATACCTCCGAGCTTAACACGCAGCATTATAAAGTACGGATCAAGGGTAAGTGGAGCATTCCTGGGAAAAGAGTATCTCCTTCTTTCGCATATCGGTGAAATAGCTATTGATAAGGGAGCCTTCGGGTCACCATCGACAACGGTCGGCCAACTTACTTTATTCTGTCTGCGGATGACAATATACGAAGTGCCTTCCATAAGTTTCCAGACTTTTTTCGTATGGGCAGTTATTGATAGTACACACATGAAACTAGTCCCCTTCGAAGTAATCTCCTTCGGCTATATTTCACTTGTTGCACCTTTCCAACAACTTCTGGAAGCCCCATGGAAGTCCTGTTGTGTGAGCGTGTCAATGACCTTCGTCACAGCCTCTTTCATCTCCTCAATTGTCTCATAACGACAGCTTGTAAGTTTTTCCTTGAGCTTAGGGAATAAGCAAAAGTCACAGGGAGGAAGGTATAGACTATAGGGAGGGTGAGGAACTATCTTGATGCCCATCTTGGTCAAATAGTCTGTGACAAGGATGGAGTTGTGGACTGGTGCATTGTCCTGGTGGAAATGTCACTGACCGGATTTGAAGAGTGCTAGCCTCTTCATATGGAATCTCTTCCCGAACTCCCATAAAACCTCAACATAGTACTCCTTGTTGACTGTCTGTCCAGTGGGAATCTAGTGCATGTAGATCACACCAGTGTTGTCAAAAAAAGGGATAATCGAAAGTTTGTGGGTGGATTTGTTTTGTCTGGCCTTCTTTGGTCTGGGAGAGCCGGCGTACTTCCACTGGGAACTCTTTCTCTTGGTATCTGGGTCATCCAGCTTTCATTGCAGGTCACCAGAGCATCAAGAACTGCGGGATCTGAATTGTTCAGCTCGACCATCTCCCTGCTGTCATGACAACGTCTTTCTCCCTGGTCTTCTCTGAGCATCCATGGGATAAACTTCGCGCAAATCTTCCGTATCTTCAGTTACTCGCGAATAATTGGGTACAATTCCCACACTGACATCAAACTGTGCACTTATTGTCTCTACAGGCACACGATGATCCTTATCCATGAAATTCTTTATTTGGCCAATCAACTCTGCTGTTCTGACTTCCTTACTCATCCCACACCTCTCATCATCCCTTACAGACTCCCTAACCTTCCTTGAATCTCTTATGCCACTCAAAAACTGATGCCCGATTCATGCAAAAGCAGTCTGAAGCATTCCATACGTTTTTGTGGCATTTTTTCCAAGTTTAAAACAGAATTGTAGTGCATATCCTTCTTCTAAAGTGTCCTCACGTCCCGAAAGCATTTGTAGGGTGTATTCTAATTCCTGCTGTAGCTGTTCATTTGAACCTGAAATCATAAAAATTGGTCAGTTATCTCATAAGCAGTATAGCAATAACATTCTGAATTTCAAGAGTTTACGACAAATTTAAATGCCTGTACAAAAAATCTGGAAACTTATTAACGACCCCTCGTATATATATATATATATATATATATACGTATATATAGTTATTGAAATGAGACAAAGGTATGAAAAACTCAACTGTTGACGGCTAGCACTCTTTATGCAACTATCTTCATGTTTAAATATTGGCATATTGATTTATTGATTGATTTCAACGTCGTGACAGCACATCCGGGGTTATTTTTCATGTTTTTAGGTTAGCTAATTTTGTACACTGTAAGTATATATTTACATTTTTTGTGTAATTTCCAAAAAGTTTTTGCACTCTGATATATTATATCAATTATTCCTATCTAATTTACATAATTTGCAAACCAATATATTTGTATCATAAATGGGACGCTAACAACTACAATCATTCAGAATCAGAGTGGACCTGGGAGTAATGTCAATGAAAGGGTACTGCAGACTATCAAAAGACTTAGGAAAATAACCTCACCACCAGAGGAAATTTAATATCATACCTAGTACATTCTTTCTGAGCAGTTTTACCTCTTTGCAGAGGATAAATTCAGCTCATTCTCTGCTCCATCGACAAGAATGTAATTGATTGGCATGATAGAAGATTGCGCTTGATATATAGACTTAGAATCAGAACAAAGTCGGTAGTTCGTTTAACACTCACAAAAAGTCAGGTAATTTGGAGAGATGCATCAATGATATGAACAACCCCAAAAGTAGCCATACTTTCGCGAAAATAAATACCATGTCTCTCAAGAACAGAGTATAATACCCTAATTCTATGACTCTTTTATTCCTCATTTTGCTTGGCAGAATATATTAAAGATAAGGTGTTTGAATGTTTGCCGCGAATTTATACATTTTTTCTCACAATTGAGCAGTCCGTAAATGATAGAATGTGTCTATCCAGAACCTGATACGGACAGGATGCGACACAAGGTCCATTTTTAAGGACTTTTTAAAAGTAAATATTTAGAAAAAGAAGATAAAGAAAAATCGAATGGAATATATAAAATGAGGCAGGTATTCACATTCTACCAAATAAAATAATATTCCATATATTTTTATGAGATTTCTGTTGTAGTGTTTAGTATTGTGAAGTTTTCTTGTTCTTCAGAGGTCCACTTAGATTTTTCTTTTATTCATTTGTTGGATGAAGTCCATTTCTCATATTCTCAGTTCTTTGAAATTTCTTTTTTTCCAACAGTTGAAATGCATTTCTAATTTGGCATTTTTATTACTTCTGTTGTTTCTCTTTTCCTTCTTTTCATTTGATGCATGGCAAATTGGCTATTGACTCTTAGTTTGTACAAGGGTTTCTTATTATTATCATGTAAATTATGTTAGTGGTTTCAAGTTTTTATTCCCGCGTTTCATGATGGCTTTTTTTTTTAGTCTGAGTGACAGAAAATCTCCTCAAGTTTTTTTGACTCTTCCCAATATTCTGACCGATCTTAACAATGCTTTAGTTTGGATAATCTCGGCTCGCTCACCCCCAATTTCAAATTTTTCCAGACCCCGTACCAAGCCTTAAGGGATCGTTTCTAGAGCATACCAATTACAATTGGTATTACCATTACTCTCATGTTTCACAGCTTTTTATTTCTCAGGCAAAGTCTAAGTACTTGTGTCTCTTGACTTTTGCTCTGTGGTCCACCAGGACGGCAAAATCTACATTTCGACGGGTTTCTTTTTTGTTAATCATCACGACGTCTGGTCATCTGACCGGAATGAGGTGATCTGTGTGTATTACAAAATTTCAGGGAATTTTATGCGTTCCATTTTCCAGGACATATTCTAGTCTCAGCATGTAATATTTGGTAGTATGGTCAAGTTTCTTTTCTGGCACAGTTCCGCATGGATCACCTTCCTCACCAAGTCATTTATTATTATGATTATGTTATGTCAGAGATTTTCACATCAGCGTTTGCTGAGGGTCCTTAACCGGAGTTTGAGTTACAGCTAGTCTCCTCATGTCTCTAGGACTCTTCTCAGTATTCTTGCCGACCTTTATAATACAGTAGTTTAGATAGTCTCCACTCGTTCTGTTATTTCCAAGTTCTCTAGTCCTTGTATCGATCCTTTAGCAACTGTACCTAGAGCACCAATTACAATTGATGTAATCGTCACTCTTATGTTCCACAGTTTTTTCAATTCCCTAGCAAGGTCCAGTTACTTATCGTTTTTTTCAGTTTCTTTCAATTTTACTCAGTGGTCAGCCGGGGCAGCAAAGTCCATAATTCTGCAAATTTACTTTTTTGTTGTTAATTATTACTAAATCTAGACGTCTGGACAAACTTAAGTGATCTATTTGAATATCAAAATCACAAAGGAGTTTGCATGTCT
Organism: Sepioteuthis lessoniana; assembly: GCA_963585895.1. Taxonomy (NCBI): domain Eukaryota; kingdom Metazoa; phylum Mollusca; class Cephalopoda; order Myopsida; family Loliginidae; genus Sepioteuthis; species Sepioteuthis lessoniana. The sequence continues at coordinate 57,815,260 of OY757911.1, read as the reverse complement.
CATTTTCCAGGATAAATGTTGGTTTTTACATACACCATTTGTTCGTGTGGTCAAATTTAATTTTCTTGCACAATTCCCTGTGAAACACCTTGCCCACCCAGTCGTGTCTAGTCTTCTACTCCTTCTGTGCAAGCTTGCTGCATTCGCTTATTATATGATTGATCATTTCGTCTCTATCATCATAGACCCTACATCTGCTGTTTTGTTGCATCGTATCTGTTCTTGTTTTGATACGATTGGTCAGTAAGGTGTAATCTGCTATTAGAAGAGATTTAGTTTCTTTCTTTAGGGTTCTCTTTCTAAGCCATATCCTGGTTTTCTTGTGTGAGATGTCGCTTGATATTCGCTTAAAACACTCAATGAATTGATTTTCTTCCTAATTTTGCTTTCTGGCTATATCCGTTCTGTTGATCCTTACGTTGTCAGGATTGTTTCTTGTACCGTAATCAGTCTTCCTCCGTAATTTTCTATATAGTCTTCGAGTCGTTTTATCGATGCATCAACACTGTCCTCAATGCTGGCAAGTCCTCTTCCTCCTTTTCTTGACACATTTAGTCTGTCAACGTCATCTTTAGGGTGTAATGCCTTATACATGGTCATTAGTTTTCTTGTTCTCTGGTTCATTTGTTGACGTTCTTCTCTTATCAATTTCAAGAATGGTCCCGAGTATCTTACGAGGACAACCCAAGTATTTATGTCTTTGATAAGGTTCCTGCTATATAGTTTTGTCTCGAGAAGTTTTCTGGTTCTCCTGAGATAAGTAAAAGTAAAGTAAAGTTGGCGACCATAGTCGAGGGTAACCCGAAGGCTCCCTTTTCGATAGCTACTACACCAATGTGTAGGGGAGGGCGCTACTCCTTCCCTGGATTGCTCTACTTTACCCTTGATCCGTACCTTATAATGCTGAGTGTTAAGCAAAGAGGCATCAAGTACCATTTTTTTGAGTCTTTGGTATGACTCGACCTAGGATTGAACCCAGGTCTCCCGGGCCATTGGCGAACACTCTAACCCCTAAGCCAATGTCCGGTATAAGATACTCTTTGTTAATTATTTCTTTCATCTCCACTTGTTTGATGGTGTCAGCTTCCAATATTCCCAATTATTATTTTTATTATTATTATTATTATTATTGTTGTTGCTGTTGTTTTGCTGATTTAATAGTTTTTCAAGTAAGCGTTAACTGATGGTTTTCTACTTGTGTCTAAGTGAGAGCAAGTCTCCCCAAATTGCCAGGACTCTTCATACTATTCTGACCGATCTCCACACTGCTGTAGTCTGGATGCTCTCCTCTCGTCTGCCTATTTTCATGTCCTTCTGTTTCTAATTCTTCCAATCCCTGTACTAATCCTTTGCTAATTGTACCGAACGTGACAATTACAATTGGTATCACCGTCACTTTTACGTTCAATAGTTTTTTTTTTATAGTTCATTAGCAAGGTCAAGGTACTTATCTCTCTTTTCGTATTCCTTTAGTTTTATCCAGAGGCCCGCCGGAACGGCAAAGTCAACTATTCGGAAGATTAACTTTTTTTGTTGACTATAACAAGGTCTGGTCGTCTGGCTGAGATTAGATTATCCGTTTGTATCTCAGAATCTCGAAGAATACTGTGCGTCTCATTTTCTAGGTTGTGCATATACCATTTGTTTGTATGGTCAATTTTAAACTTCTTGAACGATTTCCAGTTGATCACCTTCCCCATCCAGTCGTAATTCGTCTTATACTCTCTTTCTGTCAATTTACTGCATTTGCTAATGGCGAGATTTGTAAATCTGCTATTTTGTTGCGTCTTATCTATTCTTGCCTTGACATTGTCCTTATAGCTTTGTTTTGTGTTGCTATCCGAAGATATTCAGTTTTTCTATTTAGATTTTCCTTTCTTAGTCATGTCCAAGTTTTTTCATGTGGCATTTCGCTTATGTACCATTTGAAACGTCCATACTTTTGTTTTTCTTCCCATTTTTTATGGTTAATTTTGTTTTTCTGATTCATATATTGTCTTTCTTGTTTTTGGTCGCTGTCATTCTCCGCGCTTTTTTATGTAGTTTTCTTTTTGTATCGACGCATCGACGTTATCTTGAAATCTGGCGAGTCCTCTTATTTCTTTTCTTGACACATACAGTCTGTCAACGTCATCTCTGGGATGTAAGCCCTTAGGCATCATCATGAGTATTCTTGTTCTCTGGTTCATTTTTTGGATGATACCGAGTATCTTACAAAGGGGATAACCCTGGCGTTCATCCTTTTGATGAAGTTTCTACAACGTAGTTTAGTTTCGATCAGTTTTCTCGTTCTACTGAGGTATTTGATATTTTTTCTTTCATCTCTGCGTTTTCGATGGTGTCTGCATCCAATATTCCCAAGTATTTGTAAGCTTCCTTTTCTCCGAGCGTTCTGATTTTTTCTAGGTTTGGTAGTTCTATTCCTTCCATCATTAGCATGTCAGAATTTTCTTTGCCAAATTCTATCTTTATATCTTCACTGTATATCCTCACTGTCTGAATTAGGGTTTCCAATTCTTTTTTAATTTTTGGCAAACAGTTTGATGTTGTCTATGTACATGAAGTTGTTGATTTTTTCTAACAATTTATGAAGTTTGTATCCGCTTGTGATTGAATGACATCATCGCTATTACAAATAGTAATGCTGATAACACATCTCTCTGGAAGATCCCACTTTTGATTTTCACCTCAGTTAAGCTTTTTCTTTCAACTGTCAGTCAGTTCATCTCTTCAGTTTTCCGTGGAATTTTCGATTTTACTCTTTTAAGAGTTTTTCAAACCAGCGTTAGCTGATACTTCTTTCACTTGAGTTTTTGGGACAACAAGTTTCCTCTAGTTTCCAGGACTCTTCTCAGGATTCTGGCCAATCTTGATAATGCTGTATTTTAGATGGTCTATATTCTTCCTCATATTTCTAAGTCTTCCAGTCCCTTTACCAGTCCTTTCGGGATTATTCCAAATGCACCTCAGATAATTGTAATCACCGTCACCTTCATGTTCCATAGTTTTGTTTAGTTCTCTAGCAAGGTCTCGATTTATTTCTATTATTATGATTAAATTGGAATATTTACCTGCAAACATAAAACTCTGTATTAAGCATTTGTAATTGGGAGGAGCATAAAATCTCATGTAACTGTGTTCATATTAGAATTAGTTATAGAAACTTGAAACTATAACAACTGTGAGCAAAATGAATGATTACTATTAACAAATTAATAAATGCGATTAAAAAATAATACTATGACTGTAATGAGACATTGGAAATAGAAATAATATTGATTATAATCAAACATTTACAAATAATCATATTTCACAATTGAGTGAGCCATAAAGGTTTGTATATGCTGCTAAATATACCCAACCAACCCTAACCCCAGTGCATTATATGAAAACGTAAATTTTGACAAACGTTTATGCTGAGCAATATGATTTAACCAATAAATACATTTATCAAATAATTTTTCTTGTGTGAGTAGCATATTCAAATCCACATAAAAGATATGCTTAGAAGCTAAATTCCCTTATAGTCTAATTAATTTTTTATGACTACTTCCTTTTATAATTATTGACCATGTTTCATCTAATAATAATGATATAAACATATCCTAATGTACTAATAATGTACGTCAATATATAAGCGAGAGAGAGAGAGAGAGAGAGAGAGAGAGAGAGAGAGAGAGAGAGAGAGAGTAACTCTTTTCCGTCTATCATTTTGATTTTCAAAAATCAGTTTTCTCCCCTTTCTGTGTTATTTCGTTTTCTTCTCTACTTTGAAAATTATTTTCTCTCTTTGTTTGTTTGTTTCATCCTTTCACGGTAAATTTGAAAGGATTCCACTCATACAATAGTCCTGTGTTCTCAACTCGCGAAAATGTCTCATGTCACCAATGCAATATGGGAGAGTCTCACTGGTATGGTGGCAAAAGTGCTGGACATTTTTTCCGAGTTCCAACCCCAGTCCCACTATAACATTTGATTTCAAACCATGAGAAATGTATGAACTGTCTTATTCCCCAAAAGCTATGAGCTGAAGAGTAGCGCTGTTGTTATTTTACAAGGATGGTTTTGGCATTAAATAAGCTCCGAAGGTTACGATTCCATTAAAGCGACTAACCAACCAACGCAAATAGAAAGTAAGGCAAAAATAGCAGTTCATCCTGTCATAAATGGTTGGGAATATACTAGTATTTTTTATACTTATTTGTTTGAGAAACAAAATCAATGTTTTGAAATCTCAGTCCTCAGCAAATACTGAAAGTACTGATGTTTTATCTTTTTCATTCTACTTTTCTTTTCTCTCAAAATGTTTAGATTTGCATGCTTGCGTGTGGGTGATTGTATTTCCAGATAGAAAAGGACCTTTGTAAATCGTGAGTGGAGAGAATTGAGAACTGATCAATTGTTTTATGCCGAGCTTCTTCAAGCCAGACATATTACATCTTTGTTTAATATAAGAGGAAGACAAACAATTCTGGACATTTCTTGGCCTTGCAGTCAGATGTTTAATTTGTCGGGGAAACAAATCTTTACGCCCACTCAATCAATTTCAGATTGATGCACACATTGCTTAACAGACATATGTTTACACACTTACGCAACGAAATCTTTTTCTCTGATCATATATATTCACAGAATCAAAACACACACAAGTATACACACCGTACCTCCATACATATATATATATATATATATATATACATATTTGTGAAGATTTATAAGACTATTCAACCACGTGTATTGCTCATATTTCAGAGAGAGAGAGAGAGAGAGAGAGAGAGAGAGAGAGAGAGAGAGAGAGAGAGAGAGAGACTATATATATATATATATATATATATATATATATATATATATATATATTTAGACTGTTGAAATCGCAAAATACACTTCTTATTCATTAAATCTAGATCTGATCTTTTGGTCTGGATCGGGTGATCCGTTTGTATCTTAAAGACCTAGGTTGCCGTATCGATGACATACTAAAAAAGTAGGTACCAGTACAACCTTTAAAGGCCAAAACATACAAGCACCTGTGACAAACATTTAAATTAATCGAAGGAACGCATTAAAGTATATTCACCTCACATTATATAAACCAAGAGAAAACAAAGTAAACAATTAAGCGCGGGTCAATAATCATTTAACGTTGTATTTTGATAAAGTTTCTTCGTAAAAGAGAGTAAAAATGATTTTTTTTCAGTACTAAGCAAAATGATACACATATATATATTTATGCATATATGTTAAATATTCGATGAATATATCTTTAAAAAATATTTTTGAATATCTTATATTTTTATTGCTTGCATCAAATCCACACCTACTGAAAATAACCACAAACTATTAAAAAAAACTGAAAAGAGTACTAGACATGCAAGATAATTTGTGGTAAAATTCTAAAACAGGAGGTTAAACATATTAATATACATTTTTGACACAGAAAGCTATACTCAAAGAAATATAGACACATATATTCATTCTTAAATGGCAGCACAAATTCTGTACGTATTTGATATTCTCTTGAATTGAAAAATCTAGGTCAATTTAACCCCCTACTGACAAAGATGGACCAAATTTAATATCAGCTGCAATTTATTTAATACAAAATAATGCGTATTAATGATAAACAAATGAAGTTCTCTCGAACCACATTTATTTGTTATAGAAGACACATCCATGTGGATTTAGGAAGGAGAACAATAATTTTATGGGAGATGAGGAAATATTGGTCATCATCAACATTTGAATACAATATACTACCTTAGCTTGTCAAAAAATGTAAATATGGATGTACATTTTTAGCGATTCCCTAGTTCCAGGCATAAAATACACATAGACGTGTTGATATGCCTTTAAAATCAATCATTCATTTTAAGGTAGAGTTTTGCTCATACTCAATATGACCTACGGTGTTTGTTGACCTTTAAATATGCTTTGGATGTTAGTCATGACACTTTATATGTAGTTTCCTGAGTATGCCAGTAAATTGTCACTGGTGGTAAGGTTCCATTTGGGGTATCTGAGAGATGTAAGGTCACCTTGACAGAAAGTTTATATCAGTTAGGGTCCCATCCATGAATCAGATAGTTCTGTTTGAAATCATGTTTAAACTGATTGTAAATTACATTAATAAATTGGATCTTAAAACATTAATATTGCGAAAAATTACGAAATTTTTACCTAAGTATCTGCGCCGTAGTTGTCAGCCAGTTCAATTCTTATTGTAGCCTCAAATAAGTTGGTATGGTACAAAAATTGTTGGTATTAAATAACCATTTCATAATCACAAGCACATACTCAAATTCAAACATATTTAGTCAAATCGAAAATCCTTGTTTTCTTTATTCACATACACATGCAAATTTAATCTCTCAACAACATATCTGCGCATGCGTAAATATCACTAAGAATAACATAATTCATTGTGATCTTTTTTAAAAAAAAAAGATAAAAATTGTCGTCTGCTAAAACTGACTGATTGAAACGTAAAGAAATAGGCTGCAGTTTGTTTTCTCGTCGACCATATTAACTTGATTATATGACGGAGCCATTCGTCAACTGTCAGTCTGATGACGTCAGAGAACAAAGAATTTTCTAATCTCTTTGCTGCTCTCTGGCTTTGTTGCTGCAGTAATTCAAACGCCTGACGACAGAGTCGAAGTGACACATTTACCACTTTATCACCAAAGCCCAGACACACTGAGACAGATGCCGATCAAGTTCTTTCAGAGCATACATTGACTGACCTCTCAACACTTCATTAAGTTTGTCTTGGGCTGTTTTATTACATCATGAACCCTGGCATCTTTGTCGACTATACCTAACCTATTCCTCAAATCGTTAAAATATTTTAGATTATATCAAGAATGTCTCTTACTATAATTCATCAAAAGTGTTTTTGTGTTCTTGTCATCTAATAACTAAAGTAAAGCCAGACCTATGAATACCAATTTTCTGAGGTTGCAAATGGGTCACCAGGCCATTATTTTAGCATATTGTTTTTGGTTTTGCTAATAAAAAAAAACCGAGGATTTTAAATTACAATGTAAATATGGTTCTTAAGTTTAATTTGTGTCAATAAAGTTAGCCAAACCAATTTTATATCTATTTATACAATAGTATAAATTAGAAATATATCGGAAAATTTGATTATCAGAAATCAAGTTTATGTCGTTTATTCAGTGATATCTTTTACGATTTTTCCATTCACAAGAAAATCATGACTTAAAAGGTTATATCGGTCTGTTTAAATGTTTAGCAATTACCTGCCCAAAGCGGGTCCCTCTGGCTTTCTTGTATGTTGATCGCCTGATGACCTGTGGCAATACCTGTTTAGCAGGTATTATTGCTTAGACCTGAAACTCACCAAAAGAGGGAATGCTGAGGAAATCACATATTTTTGAAACGGTCAGCAATGGGCTTCCACCGTAAAATTAATTTCGAAATTCCTACATCAGGCATTGACGAACGATAAAATATTGAATACCTTTATAATCTCGTGAGTCATCATAAAGACATTTTACACAAGTCATTATACAACATCTGGATCGGAGGTCAGATATAAGTTAAAACACCTTTCCTTTCAGTGATTTAGAGTATAATCAATGTGAACACATTTTATGACTGATTTTCACTTTAACTTTTTAAAGTTAATTTTTACTAAATTATTTACGTCTAAATTATGAACTTACTGTTTAAATTGTATATTACATCTTAAGTAGTTAAATCATAGAAATTATACAATGAAATTTGTATATAAAAAGTATATCTACGTCTATATTATCACAAATAATAATAATAATAATAATAATAATAATAATAATAATAATAATAATAATAATAGCAGCACAAAACAACGCCATAATGACCAATAATATCAAAGCAAGACAAGGTAAGACACAACAAAACAGAAGATGTAAATTCTGTGCTGATAGAGTCGAAACGATCAAACAAATAATAAGTGAATGCAACAAGTTAGCACAGAAAGAGTATAAGACTAGACACGGTTGGGTAGGCAAACTGATCTACTGGGAATTGTGCAAGAAATTTAGATTTGTTCATATGAACAAATGGTATATGCACAACCCAACATCTGTACTGGAGAATGAGACGCATAAACTCCTCTGTAATTTTTAGAAACAGGCGTGTCACCTAATCTCGGCCAGATGGCCAGACCTGGTTATAATCAACAAGAAAAATAGAACTTGCTGACTTCCGGACTTTGATAACCCGGCTGAACAACTGAGTAAAATTGAAAGAAAACGATAAGAAAGATTAGTACCTGGACCTTGAATTGAAAAAAACAACAACAGTGGAACATGAAAGTGACGTTAATACCAATTGTAATTGGTGCTCTTGGTACATTCAATACAAGGACTGAAGGACTTGGAAATAAGAGGACTAGAGGAGGTAATCTGAACTACTACATTATTGAGATCAGCCAGAATACTGATGAAAGTTCTGGAGACCTGTGGAGACCCAAACTCCAGTGAAAAACCATCGAGTAACGCTGATAGGAAAAACTTGAAAAGGAGTAAATAATAATAATAATGATAATAATAATGATAATAGAAGAAGAAGAAGAAGAAGAAGAAGAAACACAAAATAGACTCTGTTTTCACAACTTGTCAAGCAAAAAGGAGGGATATCAAGTAAATTTTTCTATTTAAAACAGGCTAGCTGGCTTAAATACTAAATTTAAAAAACGAGAGGGAAAACAATGGATCAACACCAAACTCTAATAACTCTAAAATACAGTTAGATTATATATTCGTAAACAAGAAGTGGATCAATAGAGCTTTGATCTGTGAGACACTTTTCATTTTTATTACACAATATTGCTAGTCTTCACTCACCAATAGTAATATTAGAACTCATTATACGGTAACTGTTGGGGAAAAAATGATACTTTTCAGGAGACACATGAAAGACGTACGCCTAATGACGAATATGAAAACTTTGTTACCACCCACATAGATGCAGCAGTCGAAATGCATTTTGATCAAACCAAGAGCCAAATGCAAAGTTCCACGGCAAGCAATAGTAATTACTTATAAATGGCATAACATGAAAATTGCATACTTACTTAATAAAACAACCCTAACAAATGTCACAGCCCAGAAACTCAAGAAATCCCTGAGGGAACTAACATATACCAAAAAGGAGTAGAATATATTCAACGTCAAATCAATATTAATCAGAAACTCAGTAAAGATATCACAATTAGCGTGACAGACAGTAAATGGGATGAACGAAAGGAAGATCTCCTCGAGAGCCAAACTAAAAACTACAAGCCCAGAAAAAATAACACAGGAGTGGAAAGAACAAGCTTATTGGAAACACTCCAAAAGTCCTTGATAAACCTATCAAAAATCATTAATATCCAAGGAGACATCTCATCAGTTGTGTATACCGTTATCTCACCCGCTGGAGATCGAAACGACGACTGCAGAATCCAGAGCCGAAACTCTACCATTGAGCAAGAGGTCAACATCGCTCACAGGCGATCCAAAATTTACTAGTCATCGTAAATGCGAGGTCAATTGTAGTTAACTTCGTACTCTTTCAGATGACATGGTCACCTCCAGGGCTACGTCTTCCTAAGAGGATCAGAGATATGTATCCACATAATTATAACCTAATGAGAAAGGTAATAGATGTAATTTTTTTTAAACTGAGGAATTATTCAAGTTGAGCAAATATTTCAATGGTACATTCCTTTAATCAATATCTCAAATCATGAGTTTAATTTTACTGTTTAAGTAAGCCAATCAAATGTATCATATTGTTGATTGAGAGATGTGAACTGGAAAAGATCATTCGATGGATACAATCACTTAATTTACCAATATTGTCATTCTCTTTTTCTTGCTATATATTTTTAATCTAAAAAAGGAAAAAAGATGATATGAATATTGGCAAGTAATAACTTCCCCAACAAACCCACCGGATGTGGAGTACATTCGAATAGGATCAGTCAACAGATGAGGAGGGGGTGAAAGTTCAAATCCTTGGTCATGAAAAACTGAGAAACGTTGTACTGGGGTGTGGAACGTATGTGCGAATTACAAGACAGACAAAAAAATAACAACAGTTTAGTTTTAGACGTTAAACGAAACAGACGTATATTTTGCCCTGATAAATAAGAGACACCCGAGGAAGACCAGATGATAAAGCGCCCGAAGCGTTGTGTTTCAGCTCACTACGATAAAAACGTAGACAACAGTCCGAACAACCACGATCAAAATAGTATATCTTGGGGTTTAAGTGAAAAGGCCGACTGATAGCGGTAGGGAAACAGTGCATAAAACTATGAATCTTTTCTTCATTGACTGAACGAAATCCAGCGAACATTCTTCCCATTTGAGATACCTGTCCAACTTGTAAAATCCAAAAAAATCGTGAGTGGGTTTTTGTAACAATGTATTTGTCCATTTCATTTCTTCACCGGGTCACATGGATGAGACAAGAACTATTTACCCATTTAACAGTATACTAAAAAATGACTGATCATAAACTGAATTATTAGTGTTATATAATCATAATATAATAATACGTGAAATGATTTAATTGTTCAAGCAAATGCATAATATCGAATATTGATATTTTTGTTCAGTAGTAATACTTGAAACCATTTAAATCTTTGGTATTATTTGATTTGGTTTAATGGCAAATCAGCCATTGTAGGTTATTTAATGCCAAATCCATTTTTATACATATAAACTATTCCATTTTTAAGAAAAAAAATCAGCCTAAGTACATAGCTTCAATGTAAAAATATACTTCTATTTCAAATAATTCAACTTAGCGTAATGACACAGTTCAATTGTAAAAAAAAAAAAAAATTCTATAACAAATAATTCAGTTTACCTTAAGCACAAAGTTTAGATCTATTTGATCCAAAGATAGGACCCAATCAGGTGCTACCACTCCAGACCAGAGAGGACCTGGGAGTGATGACAAAAAGGGAGTACTCATCATTCTTCAAAGCTTTTTTTATTACTGGAACCTCACCATCAGATTATTTACAGTCATATCCACGACACTCGTTGGGTTCGTCTTACTACTATACAGAAAACAGTCGTTGTATTCTACATCCCCGGCCGACTGGGCAACATGTAAATGTGTGCAAATATAAGAACTCTAGCTAAAAACATTACCTAGAAACTATTTTTTTACAAATCATATATATCAAATATATTTTTAAATAGGATTTAGCATTAAATAACCTTCAAGGGTTCTCATAAAACACAACCAATTAGCCAACAAACCAAACTTCGATTATCGGAATCAAGTGACAGTTTCTTCTCTTTTAGACAACTTTCGAAATTACCGTAAGTTTTTTAGGGGGTCTATTTGGAGTATCGGTTAATGTGTTTGACTATTAAATCGTACAAAGCGTGTTCGAAATTTAGTCGTGCTATTACTTTCACTTTTGGGCTAATACCCTTTGGAAAGGTTTGAACCCCTTTATCCAACCAGGTATGGGTTAAATAGTACGAATATTGTAATTCTGCTAGGATGGCTTTGGTATTAAATAAACAAAAAAAGAAAACAAAAGAATTACAAACCGGAAGTATGACAATATTCACCTTCCCAAATTTATGGAGATTGTGGTGCTCCAGTTTGTGGGAAATTACTTTCTACTAAGAAAATGAGTAAATCCCAGACAGTGTTAGTATCTAGCAAAAAATCAAATGTAAAAAAGAATGAAAATAAAGTTGAATCAGAAGATAAGATGGCGGAGAGAATGAATGAGATTAAAGAAAAGCGAAAAGACATTCCTTATTCCATAAAACAATTGTGAAGAATGTGTATAAGATAAAGAAAAGTAGAAAACAGATTCAGTAAAATAAAATTATGCATTAGAAGATTGAATTGAAGATAAAGAAAACAAATAAAAGGGAAATAAAATTGAAAAGAAAAACTGATAAAGATCCTAGAAATTAATGTAGAAAATAAAAAGAAAAAAATCGAATAGAAGAAAACAAAAACGTAATCAAAGCCCGAAACATTAGTAAACAAAGAAAGAATAAATAGTGGATCGAAGAAGAAGAAAAAAAGGAAGTGTAAACATTAGAAAAATGAAATAAAAAACGAAGGAAATAAAGATGATAAACAGAAGAATAGATAAGTAAAGATAAAAAAAAAACTAAAGAAAGAAAGAAATGAATAAAGAAAGAGTAAACAGAAGAAAAATTACAAAAAAAGTGTTAACTAATGAAAGTAAAAATTAAGATATGATGTGAAAAAAAAAAAGGTTAATAGAAAAATAACGAAAGAAAAATAGAAGAAAGAGTCAACAGAAGAGAAAGAAATTGAGTAAACATAAGAAAAAAGAAAGAAAAAAGAAAGAGACGGTAAAATAAAAAATAAATAAGAGAAAATAGAAAAAAAAAGAAAGAAAGAAAAAAAGAAAGAAAGAAAGAAAAGTAGAAGTAAAAAAGAAAAAAAGTGTAAACAGAAAAAAAGAAACAAAGAAAGAATAAGCAGACGTATAGAGAAAAAGAGTAACCAGAGGAAAGACAGAAAGAAAAAAAGTGTAAACAATGGATTAGAGGAAAATAAGAATGAAACAGGATAATGAAAAAGGGAAAATTCTGTTGAAGAAAGAAAAAGGAAAGCGGAAACATGTGACAAGTTTGAACTGCAAAGTTTCCCTCTCGAGTCCATATGTCTGCACTCATATCATAACTTCCGTTGGGAGTAAGTCACCTCGGTCGGTCAATGTGCTACTCAGGCGTGCAACTGACCGTACCTAACAGATAAGTCAACCAAACCGATAAATCCGAATTTACCGCTATTCTTTTGATCATGCGCAACCGGCGTCCATGTTGGTCAACTAGGTATTTGATCTATTATACTACAAGATCGATTCCCTGTTCGAGTCCGCATATCCAATTATTAGATGACTTACATACATAAAATTCTTGATGCTATTTTTCTTTTTGCTCTTCTTAGACATTTTCCCCTCTTCCCACTTTTATTGATTTTCTCCTTTTATTATTCTACATTTTTTTCAACTTATTCTCTCTCATTGTTCATAAACTTTCATTCATTTTTTTTTCGTTTCGTTTAAAAGAAAGTTTCTAGTCTCTTTATTCTCGTTTACCAGCCGCTTTTCCCTTCGATCTATTTGTGTAAGATTCTTTAGTACTTTTAGCTTTTTCTTTCTTTAATTATTTCGAACATTTGGTTTCACCGGCAATATTTCGGGCTTTGCTTTAGTATACCGTAAATTACTAAGGTATAAACTAAATTTGAAGACAATTGTAAGATAGCTTTGAGGTGGACCACAACCAAATTCCGTAAGTAACGGAGAAATTATTACATCATTGGAAGGACAATGAGACACCCTTGGCTACACAGATACATTTCTTGAATTATCTTTTTAATCGGAGTAAGCGAATTCGTACTTCAGTGGCTCGATTACGATCACTTTTAGACTAATAGCTTTGGGAAATGTATGGACTCTATTATAGTCCCAGCTATGGGTTAAATATTACCACTATTGTTTTTTAATTGAGGTGGTTTTGGTAATAAATAACCGAGGAATGTTCATATGCCATTGAACAAAGGCAACGAAGCAAACCGTTTGGTTTCATTTCTGTAGATTAAACTTGTTGTTATTAATCATTACGATCATGTGTAGTATAACATCAAGTGTTAGAAATATCTCCAAAATTAATGTTACGAGTACTTTAACCCAAGACCACAAATGTGAGGAATCCAGGGAATATCAAACTTTCAAATAATAATCTAATATACAAACTTGCAAACCATAGCTCTATGGCAGGATGCCATTGGCAGCTACTATTGAGTAATCCTAATTACGAATAAAAGAAACTCCGCTAAATTACCTACTAAATAATGAAAGAAGCATTGTTATTCCGTGTATAACTGAATACTGATTGCAAGCAAGGAAGGAGTGGCTAAGGAGAATGAAGACATTATTAAAACGCACTGAACGTCCTTGAATGAAAGAAAACTTTTACATGTTTACAAGCAACAAATAATACAGTGACAGTCAACGGTTAACGAATGAATTGCTATTGAAAGGCATGCTTTAATCCCAGCGGGGGCACTAAATGAGAAGAAGCTGGCTTGCTATAAGTTGGGAAAGTGTTTTTTACGCACAAAGATAGAAAGGAAAAGCACAAGTAAAGATGTACAAGATGACGATGATGACGTCGACGAAGAAGAAGAAGATAACAAAACACGTAAAAGTCTAAAATGATGAATGACTAAACGAAGCCAATTAAAGAGGATTTTAAGTAAAAAAGAGACAACGTAAAAACGTGGAGATTTATTTTTTATAAAGATACGTACTAACAAGGACGTATTCGTAGTAAGCAAATTCGCGTATTGCTGTTCACACACACACACACACACACACACACACACACACACACACACACACACACACACACACACACACTTCTAAATACACACACACACAGACAGACACTTCTAAATACACACACACACACACACACACACACACACACACACACACACACACACACACACACACACACACAAGCACAAAATTGTAAATACATACACGTACACAACTACTATTCATAGATACGTATTATGCTGTTAATAACCCTTTAAATGATAAACTATAGAAAAAAGTAAAAAATAGAAACGATTTTCTTGAAAGGAAAAAGTATGTTCCATATCATTCATCATCCAACTTCAGAATATTCATTAAGTTTCTTAAAAATAATATCAATATTAAATGAATGCATAAATGTATAGTTATTTATGATTCTTATCCGTTAAAAGTAACATTCATACTTTGCCCAGTCGGCTGGAAGCTTAGAATACACCGACTGCACCGCTGCAGAGGTTAAGACTCCCCATCAATGAGTGTCCAAGATATGACACCAAATAATGTGATGGAGAGGTTCCAGTGATGCTGGGGATTTGAAGAACAAGGAACAACCCTTCATTGCCATTGATCCCAGATCCATTCTGGCTCGGAATGGTATCACCTAATAGGGTCCTATCAATGGGATTAATACAACTAAATTACACACTTATACAAAACGGAATTGTTTGAATTAGAACTGTTTGACAAAACTGAATAGCTTAAAACAGAAATGTTTTTGACAATTAAACTGTACTTACATTTAAAATGTGTACTTACGCTAAACTGAATTGTTTGAAATGGAACTGTTTTTGACATTTAAACTGTATTTACGCTAAACTAAATTGTTTGATATATAACTGTTTTGATAGTTAAATGTATGTAAACAAAATCTATACTTATACTGAACAGAATTAGCTCTGTTTAAATAAGCTGAATAGCTTGAAATAGAAATGTTTTTGACGATTAAATTCTCTACTCATGCTAAACTGAAATGTTTTAAATAGAACTGATCATTTGTATAAAATTGGATTTTTACATGAAATAACCTTGAAAGGTTGATATGTCATGAAGCTCAAACAATCAACCAACAACATTCATACATGGAATCAAGCAACCTATTTATACATATTACTCTTATGATATTAACGAAAATTGCTATGAGATTGTTTACGTATGAATTAAAAAAAGAATAATTACAGAATTGGATATTATTCGAAGTTGAAAAAAACAGTCTCAAATGAACCAAAAAATTTAGCAAATATACTGTCGTTTCATTCAGCAAAAAATTAAGTTGAAGTAAGAAACTTTTTTTTTATGTAAGATAAATTATGTATATCAATAAATTTAGGCGAAAAAAAAATCTAATCGATGAATAAATAAATCAAACCACGCTTTCTTTTATATATGACTAAGAAATTGTCACTTACTAAGAAATTTGAATATGTTATTCATTCTTTTTCAAAGTCAAACGCCATTATATATATATATATATATATATATATATATATATATATATATATATATATATATATAATTTCCTCATGACGGTCTAATGACTATAAGTACCATGTATCATCAGGTGGAACATTTGCTGATTGTATGTAAAAGAAATGCATGAAACGTATAATCATACGATTGATATAGTTTGGTTTAATTAGTTCCTTTATTTTTTGGCATATCAACTTTCGTGTGCAACCTATTAGCAAATCAAACTTAGAGAAGAACATCAGGGGTACTATTTACCCCATAGCCGCAGAGATAAGGACATTTTCTAAGGGTACATGTCCAGAAGTGAATGAAACAGCACGAGTTGATTTCGAACTCGTTTACTATAAAGTCGCAATCCTGCATTTCACGAAGATTCTACCAAGAATAACTTGAGGAAGTGAGAAATCATTTATTTATTTTTGTTCTTTACTTGTTCAGCTAACCAGCATTTGAGCAAGTTTCTAATTCAAAAATACAGGTGTTGCTGCGTGCAATCCTGAACAAGTCCTGGCAGCAACACCCCACAAGACACCAACTATACGGCCACCTGCCCCCTATCACGAAAACTATTCAAGTTAGACGAACCAGACATGCAGGACACTGCTGGAGAAGCAGAGATGAACTCATAAGAGATGTACTCTTATGGATCCCCACACATGGCCGCGCAAAAGCAGGACGACCAGCTCGAACGTACATTCAGCAGCTATGTTAGGATACAGGATGTTGTCCTGAAGACCTACCTAGGGCGATGAACGATAGGGAGGAGTGGCGAGAGAGGGTCAGGGATATCCGTGCTACCAGCGCGATATGATGATGATGATGATGATGATATATATATATATATATATATGTATATATATAACTGGTTAAGCTTAACATCTTTTCCTTTACCTTTTGGTTTGATAAGGCAAAATCATTTCACATACTCTTTTCAGACCATTAACTAAAACATCAATCACTTCCCCATTACATCTATATATTGGATTGTGTCAAAAATAATTTTGATTTTGTAAAAGCAAGTTGCAACAAAACATATCCACTTTCTAACGTTTTAAACGCAATGTATATTCCCTGAATAAAGACAGTCTCATCGGCCATTGGTATTTCGGTTGTGAAAGAGTGTGCATAATAATTTAATCTATGATTTTACGCCTCTAAATTGGAGTAACTGAAAGTGCATTGTAATATTGTACAAGTTTAGGAATAACAAAAACGCTACAAAAAAAAAGCTAAGGTATTTCTATAGTTTATGGCTAATGTGTCATTGCTGACTGCCAAGTCATTACCTGTTTTCCGAAGTTTTGTTCTGTCAATATTTTCTTGAGAGATGAATCCAGACCAGAACGCCCTTCAGACCTCAATGAAGATGCCGGGAGACAATTAGTCGAATGAAATTCACACAAAAGTACTAGAGAATTTGCACTTGAATTTAACTGGTCTTAATCCCCAATCTATCAGCACTTAAAAATATAGGAAAAGTAAGCAAGCTCAATGTTTGCAATCCTCAAACTCTTAGTACGAAGAATTATGAAGATCGCATATCCATAGCGTCAACTCTATGACCAGTTTCACAAGAATATTACAGATGACGGAAAATGGGTATTTTGTGACCATATCCAATGAAAAAAGGCAGTGGATTGATAAGATGAATGTCTGCAGCCTACTCCAAAGGTAGAGAATTATGGAAGAAAATTTATGCTGTGTCTATTCTGAAATCCCCACTGTATAACTCATTTTACGTTTGTAAACTGCAGCTAGATATTTATTGCTGACTTTACTCTGAATGGCTGTCACGTGTATATATAACTATTTAAAAAAACGCCTTGCACTCGTGAATTCGTGAAACATTGTGCTTATATTTCTTAACGTCCGGTAAAATTCAACAAGAATCACGAAGAAAAACTATTGAACTTTGGTTTGTCTATACTCCTAGATCCATTATATTCAACAGATCTTTCACCAAGTTATTACAATATTTTTCCTTCTTAGCAAAATTCTCTGAATAACAAAGATCTGGTGATAACATTTTAGGCAAAATTCTTAAGCTCAAAACCGGCTGAATTTTGTTTGAGAAGGATTAAAAAGCTACCCAATGAATGGCAAGAGATGATTCAAAATAATGACGAATATATCAATGATTAAAAATAATTATTGTGGAGATATTCATGAATAAATCTCTGTAAAACAGAAATTATTTCTGTGTGAACCCAATATATATATATATATATATATATATACACACACAAACACACAAAAACACAGATATGTATGTAGGTGCATATATATATATATATATATATATATATATATATATATATATATATATATATATATATACCATGATATTTAGCTGACCGGCAGGGACTTACATCAGCTCCGTGCAGACACAGGATGCAGGGATGCAGCCTGCACGGAGCGATGTATGATTGGGAGGGATGGTGAGAGAGAGAGCCAAGGAACTCTGTGCTGTGAGTATGACTTGTTAATAATGATAATCACACACACACACACACACACACACACACACACACACACACACACACACACACACACACACACATATATATATATATATATATATATATATTGTGTTTTGGTCACGGTTGAAAATTTGCTAGTGCTTTACGTTAAATTTTCGGTTTTAGCACAATGCCCTTCTATTTATTCATTAATTCCTTTTCACTGACGATCATATCTACGAAATGACACATTTTCTTTTGCTTTTTTAAGATATTTGCATTTAATTTTTCTCTTTGACGAAGTGGTCACTTTGGATATCAAAGTCAATTTTGTTTTGGTTTTCTACGACAGCTCGTACTGCCATCGATTATTTAAATAGTCGAACCTCTTCCTTTAAAGAAACAATATTTCCAGTGAACGCATGTGTTTATTTTTCAATCAGAGTCGTTTGAACTTTGTATTGTTGATATCTTTGAAATTCATTGTAGATTAAATACACATGTTTGGAATATAGGGATTGTTTCCTGAGCTTTTGTCTCTCTTGCATCACGAATAGCAGTACAATTATCTAAATAATATTGTGATCAAATAAATAACTTCTCATTTATCGGTCGACCGGCATATTTTTACTAAAATACTTCAGAATTTGTATGATTAATTATCATAGAGGGATTTTCATATTTCACATCTTTAGCAATGTTTTATTTGAAAAATTAGCTTTTAATACCGCGGGGTTTGGTTGTTTTTGGAAAATATGTTTTTATCAGTACGTTTGACAAAAAATTACTTTGAAAAAGGAAGATTACAGTCCTAGAATTACATTCCCTTACACTTGATTTCTATGAACATAAGAAGAGAGAGAGAGAGAGAGAGAGAGAGAGAGAGAGAGAGAGAGAGAGAGAGAGAGATGAGAATCTTACTAAAGAACTTAATTGTATGGCGAGTAATTTATTTTAAATATTGCAAAGTACTTGTACGGTTAATGTAATGTACTTGAAATCTTGTCAGGAGTATTTAGATTGAAACGCAGTCATCTATCGAAGAAAGAATAAATGAGTCACGCCACTTGGAGGTTAGCATATTAGTATATAATTTTCATAGAAAGAATGAAATATAATAGCAAGCTTTAAAATCATATCTCAGTGAAAACTATACAATTAGTTAAATAGAACATCAGTGGTACCTACGTCAGGTATTTATCTAAGAGGAACTTTCAGTAAAAAAATAAATCAAATCAAATCTTTTAGGCCCAACGTAAAATATCCAATGATAAAAATGATTATATATGCAGCATAGTTAAAATTGCAATGTATGTAAGACAATGCTTTTACAAAACAATTATGTAAGTGTCAAAAACAGAAGTATTGTCTTATTCCTCCAGCTGTGGGTTAAATAGTCCCACTACTGTTCTTCGAAAAGTATGGCTCTGACATAAAATAATCCAAGAAGTTTAATAAGCCATTAAAGAAACTCAAACAAAGAAGTATTGTCAGATAAATTACTATATAAAATGATTAGTTGTATAAGATTTGAAAACAGATTTTTTGTGTCTTTCCAAATCTTTGTTTTCGATTGTTTAAGTTCCTTCTAAAACAGTAAGATGGTGCTGAAAAATTATATTTGAAGTCGGCCAGTAAAAAAAAAAAAGTAAAATAAAAAAACATAACAAATTTTTGCTTTACTATTAGCAGGCTTTATTTCTATATAACTAGCTACATTCTTAGATTAATGAACATTTTGCCATTTATTTTATGCGGTTAATTTTTTTCAAATGAATTCCTAGTGTATTTTGGAGTATTTTCGGAGAAAACACGGACAGATAACCCATGTCTCACTACTAGTTAGTTTTTAGATTTTTGTCGAATCACATTCTCTGATCAGAGAACAATGACGTCATTTATTTTGCGTAGGAAATCCTTTTAAAATAAATTCTTGTGTATTTTGGAATATTACCGGGGAAAACAAGAGCAGATAACTCCAGCCATACTAAACCTAGTTTGTCTTTGAATTTTTAAAAATGTGAATTGCGATTGAAATACAAATTAATCTTAAATGTTTATGGTACGTGAACTTGAGAGTATTTTTTCATATAGGCAGGAAATCTTTGAAATAAACGAGTACAAAATACGTCTCTCTCTTTCTCTGTCTCTGTCTTTCTCAATCATTTTTACATATATATCCAAATAATTCAAAACATGATAATCATTAAAGAGACTAAATGTGACCAACTACTGTATCATTGTTTTTTTAAGATTTTGGAATGGCAAAAAGAATATTTTTTCATCTTAAAACATCAAATAAATAAAAATAGTTTATTTTGACGTTTCCTTTCCGCGTAAACTTTGTTCTAAATTTGTTTTGACTCTGATTTCTAAATATATGAGAATGGTAATACAGTCAATACTCATATACTGTACATAGTAATATGCTTAAACTTATTGATCCTCACACACACACACACACACACACACACACACACACACACACACACATATATATATATATGTGTGTGTATTTAAATGGTAAAAAAATGTAATCATTGTTTTTTGTGATACTCAGACTTCTTGGAAACAGGCGTGAAATTAGTAAAAAGCAAACAAATAATAAGAAAGACAGTAATAAAAAACAGAATAAAATAAAATCACTTGAAACAAAATATTTTTTCCGAGAAAACTGCTAGATTCTCGCAGAAATCGAAATAATCATTATTAATAATTCCATGTCCGGTTCGGATTTTATTTCATTATTAAGACTCTTTTCAAATAGACATCGCAGGCATTTTCTCGTCGTAAGATATAATTTTGTTGTTAGGTGCCAGACGAAAATAATGGGGTAGCCCAGCATGTCCTGGGAAAAAAAAAATTGAGATAACCGCTTTATTAGATGTAACTCTCGCTATGATTGACTGAAACAGAAATTGATTAGAAACAAGTGTTGCTTTCACTTTCTTTGTGATAGTAAATCACACATCTATGCTATCGTTGCATCTACAGTCACTAGGGTTAGATAGACATGAATATATACATACAATCGGTATACCGGATATGCAAACATATTGGATAAAAATTATGTACATACATACATACATACATACATACATAGACACAGACACACACACATATATATATATATATCTGTGTGTGTGTTTGTATGTGTGTGAGGGTGGAATTCAGCTGCTCTTTCAAAATATACAAAATATCTGACAAAGGCGGTTGTATATCGATATATTCTTAAACATCATTCATTCTTTTGCTCTATATCCTCTGCTTTCACAAAAATGTGAATTATTTTGAATAAAAGTTGTTTCTGTCTGTGTGTCTGTCTGTCTGTCAACCATTTTTACATATATCTCCTCCTAATATTTAAGAATATGATAAACATTAAAAAGACCAAGATTTTGGCTTGGCAAAATGAATATATTTTTTTAATCTTTAAACAGCAAATAAATAAAAATACTTTATTTCGACGTTTCGTTTCCGCGTAAAGTGTTCTAAATTTGCTTTGACAGTCTGATTTCTAAATAGAATTATTTTTCTCCTTTTTTGCCTTCATTTGTATCATGACAACTTGCTGATAATATTCATACCATTGTTCAAGGGCGAAAAGACACAAAACTTTTATTGAATCACTCAGAATATCGTTTTACATGTAGATTATGAGACAATATCGGCTATAAATACAGACCTTGTCGTTCATACTGCCATCACATTGGAGAGGGCTGGTAAATATACTTATTTTACAAAAATATCACATATAAGGGATATTCCTTTTTGAACATGGTCCTATCAAATACAAATAGTTTTTCAGTAGAACTATTTGACCCATACATGGGACCTTAACAGGTACTACCACTCCAGGTCAGAGTGAACCTTGGAGTAATGACAATGAAGGTGTTCTTCATACTCTCGCAGTTTCAGTCAGATGCAGTTTAATGTCATACCCAGGACACTGGTTATCTTGAGTTGTATATTTCAATCAATAATTTTAATGTTATTACGATCTTTTTTATTTTCTATCTTTCATGCTCATTTTAAATTGGAAAAAATGTTGTATAGTATTCATTTGACTGGACCATCAAAGTGTTTGTTATATTTTTAAAAAAATTGATTGATTGATTTGTATTTTAATGGTATGTCAACCCGCCTAAGGTTATTTTATTGTAAGAAGCTTGAGAATCACATTCATATTTATATCTTTATTTTGTTAAAGTTTTTTTTTTTTCACGTGGTTCTATCAAATACTGATAATTTTTATAAAGATCTATTGGATCCAAAGCTGGGACCCTAACATATACAACCATTCCAGATCAGAGCTGAACAGGGATAATATCAATAAAAGTGTACAACAAACACCTCAGCCATCCAGAATTGGAGCGTCACCATCGGATGCAGATTACTTCTATACCCTGGACACCGCTTTGGCTGAGGCCGTCTTTTTGTAGGAGATACATTCAGCGTATTTAAAACCCCACAAGGCTGTGAAATATCAATAGCTAATCACTCCAACTGAAATAATATAAATTCTCGGCTAGTGCTCCGAGAAGAAAATCACCTGTATGTCTCCAAAATTTTAATGATGATACATGCTAACTTTTGGTTATCAATATTTTCGTTTATACTTTTGTTTATTGATGCACGTCAAACTGATAATGATTTTTGCTTAAATAGTATAATTTTGAAATTGGTTTATAAGTCATTTAAAAGAACAGGTCTCTTAGATCTCAAATCAAATCGAAATTACCGGCCATAGAAGAAGTGTTAATGGCAATTGATAAAGAACATATGAGAAAATAAGCGTGCAAAAATAGGTC
>OY757911.1:57772128-57787128 GCA_963585895.1 Sepioteuthis lessoniana | reverse complement strand
CTATCTGATTTTGTATGTATTCTGCCTGTTCTTTTAGATATATTCCTGCTAATTGATATTGTGCTTATTCTAGTTTTCGGGCATTTGTGTTTGTTGGGTTCTTCCGATAGCTTTTGGAGGCAGTTTTCACGAGTGCACGTTTTTCTCTAACCTCTGATGTTTCCCAAGGGACTCTATATTTAGTTCTAGGTTTTGTTGGGATACACTTTGATGCTGCTTCTAGGTGTGCTTCAACAAAGTTTTCATATTCATCATTTGGGGTAACTTTTTCTGTCTTCTCTTGTAGTGTTTCGAATCTGTTTCTTAATTCTAAAGCATATTTGTCTCTAATGTCTCTGTTGTTAAGTAGGGCCCAGTCATAGCGCCTAGTTGTCACTTCGTGTGGCCTTTTTTTCGTAGGCTTAGACGTATTTTGGCCGTGACTATTTGATGATCGGAGGACACGCCCTCGAAAGTGGAGTATGCCTCGCAATTCATCGCACTATTTTTCCATTTTCTGTTTATAAAAAGGTAGTCTATCTGTGCTTTACTCTTGTTCGCGTATGTGTGGGTCCATAATTTTCCCTCCCTTTTTTGAAAGTTTGTATTGAGGCATGTTAATCTATTTTCTATCATGAAATCAATTAGATGTTGTCCATTCCTGTTTGACGTGTTGTGTAGGCTGTATTTGTTGTTTCTTTTTTTCCCGATTTGTGCATTCATATCTCCGCCAATGACTAGCAGGTTGTGTTTCGGAATGCTACATACTAGGGATGATAGCTCCTCGTAGAAGGTGACTAGTTCGGTTTCTTCGCTGACATTGGTAGGGCTGTAGCAGGAGATGAACGTTGCTTTGGGGTTGCCATTAAACGTGGCGGCCATCATCCTAGGTTGTATTCTCTCAATGCTATTAAGTGTTTTTAACGCTCTTGGTCCTATAAGCATTCCTACCCCTCCTACCGATGCATTGACAGAGTTTTACACGCCGATACAGTCACCAGCATCCATCCATTGCCAGTTTCGTGATATTTGATATCTTCGGGGTGAGTGTATCGATGTTCTTGTATACAGATTATATCTATCTTATGTTCTATGGCTGATGCAGTTAGCTCTGGAAGTTGACCTATTCTATTTAGGGTTCTAACGTTAAATGTCACTATCTGTATTGTTTGTTTGCATTTTAGTAGTTTGAGCTCTGTAGCAGGACGCGCCCCTTTTTTACCCGCGCGAAGAGCGATGCGCTTTGTGAATGTGGTTTGAGTATGAGTCATGGTTATCTTTCGATGGCTGTTTTTCATTTTCATCTATAGAAGCCACTCTTATAGATGAGCAGCAGTAGTTCCCCGATCGAACTGACTATCCTGAGCGTTAAGCCGCTAGACTCAAACGTTCAGGAAATATTAGGCATTGCGAATTCGAACACCTTCACGTACACGATGCTGCTTCCCATGAGTACGTGGAAAAAAAAATAAAAAAGAAAATAAAGTAAGTAAAATAAAAGTAGAAATAAATAAATAAAATAAAAATAAAATTAGAAAAAAAAAAAAAAAAAAAAATAAATCCTTTCACCTTAAGTTTTAACTTAGTTAAAGTCCAGGACTGTCGTATATTCAAAAAAAATTTGGGATATGTTTTATCTTGTCATCCGATACAGGCCCTACCAGGTTTATATTTTATTTATTTTTAGTGGAGGTGGAATGCTAAATTTCTAAGTTTGGCGCGGTAAATTCAAACAATTCTTAAGTTGACTCGTGATAGTTGCACCTGGTAAAAAAATTTAGTCGATTAGAAATATATGAAGATTCTTAGATTAAAATATAACAAAAATTCACCAGCAGATTTTACAAGTCATAGAAAATCCAGTGTTATTTTTAAAAAAAAAATTGTGCTAACCTCTACCCAAGGAGTCTTCCCTCACAATTGTTTAGGGTTTTATATATATATATATATATATATATATATATACTTTATGAAAAAAACAATGAAACCGGTCACATAAGATTATAAATTTATTTCCATCCTGTTACGCATTTTTGAAATTTCCAAAAACACGGTGACCGGTTTCGTTGTTTTTTCTTAAAGAATTTATTGCTCTGTATTATTGGTACATTGAGCTCTTTACCAGGAAAATTTTAAATATTCATTCATGAGTAATTTCTTGTCCTGATGGAATTACTCCCAACTCCGGTTTAACTGGACCAAGTATACGATATATATATACTTTCTTTAAAGAAAAAACAAAGACCGGTTATTTTGGGATTATAAATTTATTTTCATCCTGTTTTCGTTTCTGGTGTGAACCAAAAACACGAAGGAAAATTTAAATTTTCAGCTCCTGAATGATTTTCTTGTCTTGAAGGAATTACTCCCAACTTTGGTTTAACTGGACCGAATAATACTATATATATATATATATATATATATATATATATATATATATATATTGTGAGAGGTTCTACTTTAACGAGTTTTAATTAGGTTTGGAGAGAGTATGTTTCAAATTAGCTGTGACTTTACAGGTTTGTTTCTTTGTTTTTTATATGGATTTGTTTTATATCTTGAGAGTAAACTCCAACTTGAAAGATATTTTTAAAAAACAGGCATGCTATCGTTGATCAAATAACCTCTGAGAAATCATCTGCAGCAACATACTTAACAATAAATGAATCCATTGGAAACTAACAACTGAATCCCCAAAATTCTGCTAACCTTGCAATATCAAAAACAACCGGAGCTGTAAACACTTCAGATCAATCAACTCATTCACAACATTTTCAAAATTTACCACGAATCAAATAGTCACAGCAAAAATGTAATTTGTTTATTGGAATGCACGCGAGATCAAAAACATTATACTGGAAAGTCAGAATAGCTGTTTCATTTTAGATTAAATGACAAGAGACACCTAATCAAATCTATGGATCCGAACAGTCTAATAATATTTCTCGAACAAAACTTCCTCACAAACGGTTAAGCATTCAACAGAAATGCAAAATTCATAATCATAGAAAGAACAATAAAAAAAAAATTCAAACATGAAATCAATAATTAAAAGAATAAGAAGGCAAAATGATAAAACGTCTGAAAAATATGTGCAATTTGTATTTAATATGAAACTCAATCACCCGATCTGCAAATAATAAAAACATGACGACCAGAACTATAAACAAATAAAACCGACATTAATTTAAAACAGTTCTGAAAAGTTAATCCTTGAAAATAATCCCCAAAAAAAATCCACATAAAAAAGCCATTCAAGTCGGGGCTAATTTGAATTACTCTCAGCAAAACTAATGTAAAACATTAAAACAAGTGCTCTCAATATATATATATATATAAGAGATTAACCAAAAACACATCGAATAGATAACATTCTTCAGACTAATGATATGCTACATCAGCAGTACATTCTACGTTCTTTTTCATATAGCATATCAACTTCTTCAAAAAAACATTAAAATATTCTTAAATAAAAAAATAACTCTAAAAACATTCTAAAGGAGCTTCCTTTTTTCTCCTGAGGATAAAGTCAAGTACCACAGAAAACTAATATTTCTCTTTGTCTTATCCCTTTTGTTCATCTCTCTTTACAAATACATATATTTGTATATATATATATATATATAGTAATTTCGCTTTTTAGAATATAGAAAATCATCATGACTAGAAAAACCGGCAAACACCTACATGCGACATACGCAACACTGAACTGCTGTTTCGACCCCATTGGGCCCCATCAACAGTGCACACTGTAATCTTCACCACTGAAGATCGAACCAATCAGCAGAAGACAAAACTCTACCACTGGGCCACTGGTTCATGTCACATGTAAGCGATGCCGAATTAACCAGCCATGGTGACAATATGCGACCACTTGACCTAATGTGTCTTGAAGGTACATATTCCCTACAGAGGACACTGTCACATCCGGGGCTATGTCTCTCTCTCTCTCTCTCTCTCTCTATATATATATATATATATATATATACATATATAAACGTGTTGCATTTTATAAGTTTCCAGACTTTTTTGTACAGGCATTTAAAATTGTCGTAGACTCTTCAAAATTCGCTCTGTTATTGCTATCCATCTTATGAGATGACTGACCAATTTTTATGATTTCAGCTTCAAATGTTCAGCTACAAAAGCAATTGGAATACACCCTACTAAAGCCTGATTGTCACAGCTGGTTAATTTCAAAAATACAATCTGGACATCAGGACTCTTTAGAAGAACGATATGCAATAAAATTGTGCTTTGAACATGGAAAAAATGCCACAGAAACGCATGGAATGCTTCAGACTACATTTGGACCATCTTTCATTAATCGAGCATCAGTTTTGGAGTAGCATAAGAGATTCAAGGCAGGCAGGGAGTCTCTGGGAGATGATGAGAGGTGTGGAAAGAGTGAGTAAGTCAATACACCAGAGTTGATAGGCCAAAGAGTTAGATTTAGGGTTAGGGTTACTATGTAGAGTTTTTAAGGGAGTTCAAGAAAAGATTCCTTGGGAAGAGGCCAGCACTCTTCAAATCGGGTCAGTGGCATTTCCACTAGGAAAGTACACCAGTCCACAACTCTATCCTTGTCACAGACTATTTGACCAAGATGGGCATCAAGACAGTTCCTCACCCTCTCTATAGTCCAGACCTTGCTCCCTGTGACTTTAGGTTATTCCCTAAGCTCAGAGGCTGTCATTATGAAACAATTGAGGAAATGAAAGAGGCTGTTACGAAGGTCATTGACACGCTCACACAAGAGACTTCCATGGGGCCTTCCAGAATTTGTTGGAACGGTACATCAAGTGCAGTCGGAGGAGATTACTTCGAAGGGGACTTGAGTTTCATGTGTGTATTATGAAAAAAAGTGCCCATAAGAAAAAAAGTCTGGAACTTTTTAATGATCCTTGCATATATATATATATATACATCTGATGACATAAAAATAATTGAATATCTTTCAAGTTGTGTTGGTACTAAAGTATAGTTACCCCGTCTGGACTATTTCAAAACGCTTGGAGAATAAGCCACCCTGCAGATACACCAGAATTCAACATATTATTCTGTAAAAATCCTTAAAGCACACCCATGAATATAGTCACTGTACGGTCACATACCTGGTATCTCACAAACTATCCACGTAAGATGAACAAGATATGTTGTGCACTGATGAAGAAGTAAGCTCAAACTCACAAGTGACATTTTCGTATGAATGCCTACGCATGGCCACGCCAGTGCTGGACGACCAGGCGAGGCTTACATAAATCAGCTCTGCGTGGATGCAGTTTACACTTTCAAAGAGCTGGCAATCTTCGTGTTCCTATGGTTGGGAGATGGTTCCATGTGAATAATGTATTATTCTATTTCCTGTGTCATAAAGAAAGGACTCATGACAATAGTTTCGGTGGCCACACACACACACACACACACACATATATAGATATATATATAGAACTAACACGATTCTGTTCTTTGTCAAAACTTCTGTTAAAATATATCAAGACGACGTCTCAGGATCATTCACTTATATATTGCTCAGCTATGGAAAAATATTCTTTTAAAGTTATAATTCTATGTTTTCAAATAAAAAGTATTTAAAGGTTTAGTCTTCAAACGTTATGCTACACCCCCAACACACACATATATATATATAGTAATTTACTGAGCTTTTTGCTTAGATGTGGCACAAGGCCATATGAATGGGGTATCCAATGAGACTAGATCTCACCTGTGTAGGTTTGCTAGTCTAGTATATATATATATATATATATATATATATTCTTATTTCAGAGAAAATTTATTTCTAGTAAGTTTACTTTGGGAATATGGTGGAAGTGTATCATGCTCTTGTGACATTGTCACAGGACAATTTGTTTCTTGATTTATTTTAGATCTCCTTGGACACAACTTATATTTTCTGTTTGTACGAAATGTAGCCATTCTGATTAAGTTTACTTCCAAGTGTTCCTGTATGTCTCTGTGCAGGGAAATTTTAGAGAAACGCTCTTCAACGGATTGCAATTTTATTTGCTTTTTGTACAAATAGTACTTTTTAGATTATTTTTTTCTCTGAAAAGCTTAAGAATAACACCTGCAAACTCCAATTTTATTTGCCTTCTGGACCAATTTGTTACTCTTGTTTAATTTTAAGCCAAAATATTCCTTGTGGTCATGAAGGCTATGTTGATGCTCAGTGGTAAACTTTAAACAGTTTATGAATCACTGGAGTCCACAGGCCAAATTTCATCAAATTTATCTCACTAACCAAAGAGTTTATATGTAACAACCAGAATGGAAGTGAGTCAACATAGGAACGAGCAGAATTATATATATATACTCTTTAAGAAAAAACAACGAAACCGGTCACATAGGATTATAAATTTATTTCTATCCTGTTACGCATTTATAAAATTTCCAAAAACACGAAAAAAAATTATCAATTTATTTCTATCCTGTTACTTAAATACCAAGAATACTATATATATATATATATATATATATATATATATATATATATATATATTCGTGTTTTTGGAAATTTCAAAAATGCGTAACAGGATGGAAATAAATTTATAATCCTTTGTGATTGGTTTCGTTGTTTTTTCTTAAAGAAATATATATATATATATATATATATATATATATATATATATATATAGCTCATAACAATTATTCTTTCAAATCTGGAATGTATATTTGATATCTTCTCAGTGATATTTCAGTATTCTATACTAAGGGGAACGTGTGAGATAATTTGATCTTTTGAGGTGTTTTTGACATATTTTTAGTTAACGTGACTTTGTCAGTTGAAATGCTTTTCCTACAATCGATATTTTAAAGATAGAATCCACAGAAAAAAGAAATGGAAAATACTTTCAATATTTGAGAAACAAATGCTGATCTGAAAAAAAGTTTCTGTGAATATACCACGGCTTGTACACAGTAGGATCATCCTTTTGTTTCTATTTCATTTTTATCGTGTTGGATTTTTCGTTCCCTATTGAAGTTACTATTAAAGTTTTAAATCGTCGACATCAAAATAATACAGGTGTATATAACACACACACACACACACACACACACACACACACACACACACACACACACACAGCACACACACACGCACACACACACACACACACACACATATATATATATATATATATATATATGAAATTAAATGAAAATATTGCTTTAAGGTAAAAAGTACAGTTGGGTTCTAGAGTGAACAATTGTACAATAGTATTTATTATATGCTGTGTATATAATGATAAGAAGGGAAAAAATAAACTTTTTTTCAAAGAAATTGTTTCATTATCTGATTCCGTTGTTATGGAAAAAAGAATGAATCAAATTGAAAGAGAAGAACGTGTTTGTTTAATAATAAGGCATTCAACACACAAAACTTGAATCTTAAAATAGAAGACGTTTCATACAAAAAAGTGAAATTCAATTGAGATGTAATAATGTTTTTCTTTTCTATAACAACAAACAGATTCTTTTTTCTTCAGTCGGTAATATGATTTACTTCCAATAGTCTACTGGCTTTTTCCTCAAACAGACAAATGTAATTTTCAACCTTACTTTAAAAAGATGTGTTTTTAAGTAAATTTTCAGAACAATGTATATTACGTAGGTGTTATGTTTATACGATGCAGGTAAAACAGGACTTATATATACACACATATATATATACACATAAATATACAGAGAGAGAGAGAGAGAGAGAGAGAGAGACAGGACAGACAGACAGACAGACAGACAGAGACAGAGAGGGATGGAGGGAAAGAGGGAGAAAGAGAGATGCATATACGCGAGCATACACACATGTATATATAATGATTTAAGCACTTCAGCAGCATTTTACGAGCGAGTTCCAATGTAGGTATATATATATATATATATATATATATATATATATATATATATATATAGATATATATATATGTGTGTGTGTGTGTGTGTGTGTGTGTATATATATATATATTTGTATATATATATATATGTTTGTGTATATATATGTGTATATATATATTTGTGTGTATATATATATATATATATATATATATATATATATATATGTCGTGTGTGTGTGTGTGTGTGTGTGTGTGTGTGTGTGTGTGTGTGTGCATATATATATATATATATATATATATATATAATCAGCTAAATTCTAACAGAAGTTTTTATGAAATACGAACAATAAATCGGATCATAAACTGACTGTATTACTAAAGAAAATCTTTGGTGATACCTCATATATATCGATCCCAAAATTCAATAGTTAAAGGTTAATTGTTACTGCTGAATAGATATCGATAGAATCTTAATAAAGAAAATATAAAACACAAGAGAACTGAAAAAAGAGTTTTTCTAAAGAAATACTTAAATGTGGTATCACTAATTTTAACAATTACCTTTGAACTTTGTTTGGAAATAAAACTGAAAAGAAATATGAGGAATAAGTTTGACGTGTACTTTTAAGTCTCTCTTACTTCCTGAAACATTTAAAATAATTATTATTCTAATGCTGGAAGCTAAATCATAATACACTATACTTATGATCAAAAAAAAAGAGTAGAAATGTCAAAAGTGATTGTACTTTGCGTCATTGTCCACTGACTTTGCTGTTTTCAAACTAACAGATACTCAGTAAAATATTAACATTATTTGTTTTACATAATAGCTTTATGATAAAAATTCAGTCATTAGTGAATTATTGCATTAAGATTTGTGTATAGCAAGACAATGAATCATTATTATCTAAAGAAAATGAGCGTGTCCGTAGGGTGGCTTGTTATGCCACACATGACAGTTTCAGAAACCCATTCTCAATCTCATTTACCTCTGTTCGTTGAACTGGAGAAACATATCTTGGACCCTTCGAGGGGAGGATAAAGCAGCAGTGATCGTTTTTTTTTTCCTTTTTGTACTTCTTTCACTAACAGCTTGTTCTTGGAAAAATCAGTGTATATTTCTAGCCATTGAGATATGTTTATGGATTCTTTCTTTTTGATACCATTGGTATTTATATTATCAATAAAACATTTAGATATTCATGTATGTAAAAATCCGTTTATTTTGTCCCCTGTTGCATTGTGTGCTGTGTCGATAAATCATGAATATACTAATGTTGATATTGGTCCTTGGTTAGTGAACTCTACTAAATATATCCCTTAGTATTAAACATAAATGTGTTTTAAGAAAAAATGACGTGTTAAAGTATACTATTATATTATAATGTAAATTCATTTCAATCCCCAAACAAAAATCTACTTGTTGAGTAAAACATTGCCAATTTCAGCGTACCATTTATTTGGTAATACATTTAAAAGATCGTCTTTTGTTGCCTTCCCATGATTTTACTACTTTTAATAGTGATGTGACGGCAAATTGACTAAAATCCCAAAAAAGGACTTTATTTTCGCACGTTTGAAGACGGGGCAGGTTGGCACTTGATCCCCTATATAATAAGTCCTCGTTCAGAGTTTTTCTCTCAGGCATATAAGACCTGGCATATTACGTGAGGGATTAATTTAGGGCCAGACCGACCGCCGCTGGCAAGGGGTTCCAAATTTCACACTATCCACACACCCACCAGGCCGCTTAACTTCAGCCCCTAGACAACAGAAGATATGAGCGTATAGGTTTTAGTCGTAATAATATTATATTGTAGTAGTCGGCAACTCCGGTTTCCCGTGTGATATTTTTAAGGAATTAATAGGACAATTCTAAGCAAGATAACATAAGGCGAATAGAAGCTGAAAAGGAAGCATGAAGTAACAAATTTGTAGAAGAACTGCAAAGAACAAACTTCGACCACGTGGTAACATAAAAATACATGAATCCTTTACTGTACAAAGCGATACACTTTCAAAGTGTCAAAACATATAATAAATGGACAGTCCACGAATATAAATGTCTTTTCTTGACATTTGTTTTTCTTCAAATTGAGAGAGAGAGAGGGTGGTATATAAAGTTTGGGTATAAAGGAGAAATGGCCCCAAAGTTACTTATCTTATTTTTCGACGGGGTTCCACTGGAGAATCTTTCTTCTTTCACGGGCTAATAGACTTTATTCTATTTTTTTACACTGGCTTGAAGAACCTGGTGTCCCTCGTGTCTCAGTTATTCTTTTGTCTTCAACCCGGAGTAAATGGCTATGGGTCTGTCTGCCACGAGCCCGGCTCAAAAACTGACTTTCTTATTATTTACTTCCGCTGAGGGGAAGGAGTCCCCACTTCCGTTTTGGGGTCCCAGCCAATCATTTGGCTTCTCTCTTCTCCCCCTTGGTGTCCGGCGACCTGAGGTTACTAAGTACCAACACCTGTTGATATCCCCTCTGTGACCTACATTCTCTCTTGACGGTCACTTTTTTGACGGGTCACCACTGTTCATTCCAACGGGAGGATAGTATTAATCTTATTTATATCGTCTCCATGGGCTATCACGTGACAGTGAGGATCGGAATGATTTTTAATCCGAAGGTGAAATATTTGAAGAATATGGTGTTTGAACTGAAACATCGATGCCTATCTCCAACAACTTTCTCTGTTCATAACAGAAACACGTGGATAAGTTATCTCATAAAATATTTCTAATCAATACTTTTCATCTATTTCTGCCTTCATTTAGTGTTATTTAGACCAGAACCTGTTTGAATAAAGCCACTTGTTTTTAGAAAGGGACTCATTATAAAATTCTCATTTCCAATTCTCTTTTGTACCCACCACTTTGTTTGATGAACATATTCTTTTCATATTGTTAACCGTAGTTTATTTCCTTAACCAGCCGATCATTTGTGTTTTATTTAAAAGATAATGTGACTCAAACTGAACATTTAATTCCTGTCCAGTTGTAAATTTTACTTAACGTATATCAAAGTGACATATAATACTGACATGTAACTCTTAAACGATGTAAATAATTTTCATCGCTTGGTTTGAAAGTTTCGTTGAATCCTTGGGTTAAATAATATTCTTTTTACACAATATCTATTAATTATTATGTTGTTTATGCTCCAGTATCGTAGCATTGGATTTTGCAAAGCGCGTTTTGTATCGTTTGATTATTCCATATACATTTTCCATGTATAAATCTTTTTTTTTGTTTGAGTCACACTTTTGCAATTTCTAGAATAAAAAGAAGATAAGGCCATAGTGTTTCTTATATTTTTCCTCATTCAATAATCTAACCATTAAAAGAGGACATGTCTATTCTAAAAGAGAAAAAATAACACATCGATATAGCAGCTGTCATATTGATATTGAAATAAGAAAGAAAAACACAAAATATTCTTAGCTTTTGAATTGATAATTCAAACTAAACTCTTCTAATGCCATTTAATCTTAAGCATATTATGAAATTTTAACCAATCCAAAATGATGGGTCGATATTGGTCATTAAACATTTAATATAAAGAGAGACTCCCGGATCTTTAAAATAATCTTTAAACATCTTCGATGAACTATTGAACAATATAGAATAGAGTGAATATAGAGAAAAAAGAACAAGAGTTCTGTGGAGACATAACCTCTTGATTTTTATTAAATCAGTCCTGTAAAATATCGATAATAATAGTAATACTGCAATTGAATCTCTGCTTGAACATGTAATGTTTTGTACATCTATTATCATTCTTATGATTAAATGACATTGCATGATAGATCTGTAAAGTTCAGATTTAATTTCAGACGCATAACCGTTTTGTACATAGTCTAGCATGACTGGATTCAACCTTGTAAAACTGGAATCACCATAAAAGGAAATGCGTATAAAATATTTCTGCTCCTACTCGTCAAGAATTGTAGTAAAAAAATAAGCAAAAATGCAAAACCAAAAAACAACACACACACACACACACACACACACACACACACACACACACACACACACACACACACACACACACACACACATATACACACACATACACATGAGTCGTAGGAAAAAAGTAGAGGAGAAAATGTGCAACGTTCTTTCGAACCAAGAACTGTAAAAGTGATATCTAAAATAGAGGAAGAAAACAAGAAATATCAATATATCGAAAATAACAACATGAATCAAGTGAATAATCTGATATAAACAGGTTCGATAATGTTTACATTGAATGCATCGGCACTACACTATTTCGAAACAGAGTAAAAAGAGATAAAGATACAAAAAATACGGGATTAATCACAAATGAAAAATGCTAAGAAAAATGTGAAAACAATTCACGACAAATAAAAAAATCAACAACTTGGTGTTGCGTTGGGGATCCTAGAAGAAATTCTGGGAACATACGAAGAGGTATCAAGAACACAGTCACTTTATTTCAGTGATGAAAAAATCAAAAACTGTTAGAAGAACCTATTCACGTTTATCCTTGTTATCAGATATTTTTTGATCAATCTCATAATTAGGATGTCGTGGGGTTGTTTTTGCTTATTTGCCGATGGAAAGATGAAGCGTAAAGAACGTAAAGGTTAATGTGCCTATCACTACTAGTTCACCTGGAAATTAGAAAAAAAACATTAGAAACCAGATTATCGCAATAGATAATATGAAGAAAAGTCGAGATTAGTGCTATCACAGGTGCTTGTGTCTGCAAGATACTGAGAAATATGCTGATAGATTGATTGACTGAATTTAATGACATGTCAAGCTGTCAAGGGTTATTTTATGCCTAGAGGTTAGAGATTTGCATTCATTTCACGTTTTCAGTTACATATATTGTGAAGTGGTTGATAAGACGAATTTGTTCAGATGGTTTCAAATATTCCAATCCAATAATATGTTTTCGAGTAATTATTGCCTTTTAAAAATTAACGAGTTTTCACATAGTTATATAGTTTACAGAAAATAATAAAAATCGTTTGTTAAAAATTATAGCTTTAAGCAACTATTTTTCATAGAAATAATAAATAGTTATATGGCATCAACTATTCTTGTTGAATACAAATAATTAGACATTTGGTGGGGGGGTACCCGTCTACTGGGGATAGTCAGGTATTTTAAGCTCCGTCGACATGGCGGAGGATAAGCAAAGGATTAAAGAAGAGTTTCTGTGATACTTTCTTTTGTGATACTTACCAAACAATTTGTGTGATCATGCATAAAACAACAACAACAACAACAACAATAATAATAATAATAATAATAATAATAATAATAACTAATAATAAGCGAATACTGCAAATTAGCACAGAAAGAGTAGTAGACTAGACACAACTGGCTGGACAAGGTGATCTACTGGGAATTGTACAAGAAATTAAAATGTGACCATTCCACCAAATGAGGTATGCACAACTCAGAATCTATAGAAGTACCTTTCAGGGAGATGTAATTTCACCATTACTTGTAATAGCGATGATGGCTCTCAACCATATCCGTAGAAAATAAATTAGGGGCAACAAATTTACCAAATCACAAGAAAAGATTAAACAACAAAGGAAAATGAAAGACGTCAAGTGTTGTATAAACAATGATAAAGAATTGGAGACCCTAATAAACTCGAGAATATGCAGTCAAGATATGCGAATGAAAGTTTGCATGGGAAAATGTGCCATGCTAATAATGAGAAGAGGAGAAACAACTTATTGAAGGAATCGAACTGCCAAATCCCGAAAAAATCAGAAAGCGTGAACAAAGGGAAAATTACAAGTACTTGGGAATATTGGAAGCGGACGCCCATAAAAAAGCGGAGATAAAAAAAAGAAAAAAAAAAAAGAACAAAACAAAAAAAATCAGATACTTCACAAGAACCAGAAAACTACTCGAAACTAAACACGGCAACCGAAAGCTCATCAACGGGATAAATAACTAGGTTTTTCTCGTAAAATACTCAGGACTATTCTTGAAATCGACAAGGAAAGAACTTCTAAAAATTCACTAAATGACAGGAAAGTTGATGACGATGAAAAAGGGTTTACATCCAAAAGATATCACAGACAGAATATATGTGTCAAGAAAAGTGGGTTGAAGTCTTTCCAGTATGGAAGATTGTGTCGATCCATCAATACGAGCACTACATTATAAAGAGCATAGAAATATTAATTAAAGTGACCAGAAACAACAGTGACAATAAAAACACAAACAGAACAACAATAACTAAGAAAAAGAAATGGAAAGAAAAAACAAACAAACAATTGTACGGATATTTCAAGCG
This sequence comes from Sepioteuthis lessoniana, assembly GCA_963585895.1. Lineage (NCBI taxonomy): Eukaryota > Metazoa > Mollusca > Cephalopoda > Myopsida > Loliginidae > Sepioteuthis > Sepioteuthis lessoniana. The sequence goes on along the minus strand of OY757911.1, from coordinate 57,773,003 downwards.
ATAATCAGGCGAAATCTTGCTTGAGAAGACCTAGACATGACTAACAAAATGAAACCTTAAGAAAAAAACTAAATCTTTTCAAATAGCAGCACAAATCAATGCCATAAGGGCCACTTTTGTTAAAATAAAAATAGATTAGGTTTAACAGTAAATTTAGGTTATATGGTGACAGAGACGGAACGAATAATTAAATGATAAGAAGATACAACAAACTAGCGAAAAAGGAAAATAAGACTAGATGTGAGTGGATGGGAAAGGTGATCCATTAGAAACTGTGCAAGAAATTGAAAGCTGACCATAATAACAAATGGTAATATGCTAAGGGGAGGGGAAGAGTTCTAAATCGGAAAACGATCCGAGATCATCCAAACTACAGAATTGTTAAGATCGGTTAGAATACTGAGAATAGTTCAGGGGACTTGAGGAGACTTGCTATCACTCAGAATCCAGTGAAAGACTACCAGTTAAAGCTGGTGTAAAAAACTTACAAGGAGTAATAATATAATGAAAGTATTTAGAATGGGAAAAAATAGTAAATCTATTCTGGAGAATAAGACACACAAATTTCTCTGGGATTTCGAAATACAAACAGATCCATTAATACCGGTTGGAAGACCTGACATAGTGATAATTAACAATCACAAAAAAAAAAAAAATAAGTTGCCGTATCGTGGATTTTGCCGTGAAAACCATAGAAAACCAAAAAAAGAGACAAGTACTTGGACCTCGCTTGAGAACTAAAAAAGCTATGAGACATGAAAGTGACTGATAATAATTGGAATTGGTACACTTAGAACGGTTCCCAAAAGTTTGCTAAGGACGAGGAAGAGTTGTACATCGGAACACGATCCGAGATCATCCATACTACAGAATAA
>OY757911.1:57677128-57769628 GCA_963585895.1 Sepioteuthis lessoniana | reverse complement strand
CCTTTTCACGTCCGTATGAAGGGGTACACCGGAGCATGCCACTTATGAGTTCATCCTTACTTCTCCAGCAGTGTCTCACACGTCTAACTTTGAAAGTTTTCGTGATGGTTAGTTGGTGGCCGTATAGCTGCTGTTTTGTAAGGTGTTGCCTCCAGGACTTGTTCAATACAGCTCGAAGCATTCTTGTGTAATTGCTGTCAAGCTTTTTCTCAATACGTTTAGTTAGCGTCGATGTAGTGCATCCATACAGCAGAATGGACACGACCCCTGCTAGGAAAAAATGCGTTTTATTTCATCGGTCAGGTCTGACTTCCATATGACCGATAGACTATCGTTTACTGTCCATGCCTTTGCTCGTCACGTGTTAATGTTTGTCTCGGTTGATGAGACGCTGCTTCCGAGGTAGGTGAACTTGTCCACTAGTATCAAAGGACGTCGCCTCTTTAATTAGAGCATATGTATTCTGTATTGTGTGCATTGACTTGGAGGCCGATGCAACCTGCCGCTCGTTCTATACTATGAAGCAGGGATTCGGGTTGGGTGGGTGTATTTGCTAGAAGCGCTATGTCATCGGCGTAGTCTACGTCCGTAATTGGTTGTGCGGGGTATCTTCTGCTTCTTTCCTTTACCAACTTGAAACCGTTTTCTTTCATTAAATCTAATATATATATATATATATATATATATATATATATATATATATATATATATCATGATTCTTCAACAAAAAATTGAAGCAGGGTGTTAAAATTCTAGTTAAGATTACATAACAGCTCGGCGTAATGACAATTTCATTTGTAGTTGAAATTTTTTTAAAAATTCACAACGTTGAAATAACATACGTTTCTGGAAAACTGTCGGGTTGGCTCATGAAATAGGTTGGAAGGATCAGAAGATCTGTGAGAACAATGAAGAGAACATTACCTTGCAATGTGAAATATTTCAGTTTTATCTCTTAGGTTTCAGTAAACTTAAAATTTAGGTCTTGTTTCGGGGCATGCTGCAAGTAAAAGTGAATAAGACTTTCGCACTCTTACACACAGCTTTGTCAATGTTATGTACTGATTATTTGCAGAAATTCTTTGGCAGGCAATATATCTTTTAGTTTACTCATAAACTTGGCCATTGTACTTTCACTATACCGCGCTTCTTTAAAATAATATTGATATTTTTGTAACTACCAACCATCGTGTACAATCGTGGAAAATGGTATCAGTGATTTGTGTCCTAATCTGGAATAAGGCGCTTGCGTTTCACCTTGTGCTAATGCCTATCTTTCTATTTCAGGTATGAGTATATCGTATTTAGTTTGGTAAGACTGCCAGTCTTGGAGAAAGAAAACTCGGAATTCAAACCTTTTCTTTAAAATTGACGATGTGTCACATCATGCACGTGGAGAAGGTATTGGGTGAATAGATCCATGGGATTATTGTGAAAACAATGGATTTGCTTTATACAGATTTGCCTCGAGCATTGAAATCAAATCGTTGATATTAGAAGGGATTTTCTTTAGTGAATTCCCAAAGGCAATATGAGCTACCATTCAGTTAGGTTTGTAAATTCTGTTCTTCATATTCTATGTCAAATACACCAAGATGATCTATCAGGATCTGGTATTCATCTATTGATAAGAAAAACCGACGGAATCTTGGTGTTCGAGTGGTATCCAATAATAATGATGTTTCCACGGGAAACTGGTTAGTCTCTGATGAAGGTTTCGTGTTTTTCATTACATGTTAAATATGTAGTACCTAACAAATTCGTAAATCAGTTTCATATTAGTTTTCGTCGGCGCTGCAAATGAAACGTCATAATTATATTTGATCGTTACTAAACCATTCAAGTATGTTCACGGTATTCACCGTTTTTTCACTCTCAGTTGATTCAACTTTCTAAATATTACTATTTGATTCACTGGTAAAATAACTTTGACAATTAATTATTAATATTATTGCTGGTTATATATCGCATGCTAATCGTAAATGTCGGTAATGATGAAGATTATGAAACTATATTTAAGTATACAAGCTCAGAGTTTTAGCATATAGCGTGATGTTGATACTTTCTATAGTCATAGGTGTAGCGAAGTCATCGACGATTGCTTTGTCGATAGGGGTAAATCGTCGGATGGAGAGAGAGAGAGAGAGAGAGTGAGAGAGTGGGAGAGAGAGAGTTAAACCAGGAAGAAAGGGACTACGGATACCACGTGCGGCCTGGCTTGTTCGTTCTTTTACGAATCGTCTTTTGGATATTTAATTCGTTCAACGTTCTCTGTTCATGTAAACGTTTATCTCCTCGTACCCCAGTCACGTAAAAGAAAAAGAGATGCCAAATCACGAAACCCTAAACCACACACAAACACACACCACACACACACACACACACACACACATAGATACATACACACACACATATATATATATACATTGGGTTTCACATAATACCTTGCACTCATTTCAACCTCGACGGGGTAAAACTTGGATGGTAAACTCAGCAAGACCAGCTTTGGGTACTTTATCAAGTATATCATATTCAGCTTGCCTTCTGAAGGAGATGTCGAACTTTGTGAACTTGCCTTTCTTTCGGCTGCTGGCTTTTTTTAATAACTTATTTATTTGCACCCCGGAACCATTGGTTAGCTATTTAAAGGTATTTACATAGTTTCTATAATAATTTATGATTACTTCTCCAAATAAAATCATAGAGATTATCGAAAATTCTTGGATTGAGCTATGTGCGCTGAACGTAGGGTGCCTTTTCCATTTATGACCTTTTCGAACATTTAATACTTATAACTTGTAATGCCGGAAAGATACCAGAATATAGGTTAATGATAAACGGTGAATAATTGAAATTTATATAATGAGTAAGAATCAAGCACTTGAATCAACATTAATGGCAAATATCTTGTGCTTTATTTTCGATAAGAGACATAGTTAAAACACCCCGACGTTATAGACAGACAATACTCTTACAACAGATTTGGCATTAAGAATAAAATTGTATCAAACTTTTTTTGATATAATTATTTTTTCCAGGATATTAATCTGCACTGTCATCGGAGTATAGACAACAATGGCTATATATCTCGTGAAGAGGAGTAAGAGACCTCAAAAAGCGGTGTCCAGGTAATGATATTTAGCTTCATCAATGGTAAGGATCAAATTTTGTAGATATAGGGACTGTTGAATACCCCTTGTATTGGTATTACTCCTTGGTCTTCGCTAATTCGGAGTTAGATTAACTGTTAGAGTCCCATCTATTGGTCAAATAGATTTGTCTTAGAATTATTCATATATACATGGACAATGTTCAAATATAAATACTGGAAAACAGCTACACAAAAAATGTAAATATGAACATATAATGAACGCGATTCTCTAACATCTACGCATAAAATAACCCTTGCCAGTTTGACATACCGTTAAAATCAATCAATCAATCAATAAATAAATAATCAAGTATCAAGTATCAACTGGTATTACATATTTTTGATGAGTTACATTGACGTGATACCGTTATTATTCACAACAGTACAGGAAAGAAATAAACTATTATACCCCACGTGTTAGTATCGCAAACATTCGCCTTATAAAACATCCGCTTCTAAAAATTACTCATTGCATTTAAAGGAGAAAGTCGAGTCATCGCTGGTTCTCTAGTCAATATAAAATGGCTGGGTCTTTTTTTTAGCATCACCCGCTCTAAAAAAGACTGTTTAGCATTTTTGATTATAATACACATTTAGGAATCTAATATAATTTTAGAAAGGGACACGCTAAAATAATATGAGAGAAGAGAAACATTGATGCTATTTCATTCTAAAAGTAGATATTGGCTTGTAGATAGATAAATAGATAGATAGATAGATTCTAAAATTTGTCTAGCGAGTTACAGCATAAAAACCAGGTATCGAACAAGAAGTTTTCTATTTTTGGCATACCTCTTCGCAGGTTACCAGTGGGATATCGATCGATATTCATTCGGTTATTGATCGATCGGACTTCATATGTCGATCCACCTTCGGTTAAGAAAAGATCAAAGGCCTCTATGAATCGTTGCAAGAAGCTAAATTTCTTCTCGCGAAAGAAATCTTGGCAGATGAGCAAGGATATTGATATGTCCTCTATAATAAAAATAATAAAAGTAAGAATATTTCAAGGTGACGGAGAAGAGATTAGAAAGGAATTGGAACATAAAAACATGAAAAAATATATTGAATGAAAGAACGTTAAAAACATATATCGAATGTTAAAAGCAAAGCAGGAAAAAAGCGAAAGATTTCGAAAAAATAGAATTCAAGACAAGTGAAAGAGTGTTTTATGAATAACGTGGAATCAGTACTGAAAATGGGTTGCTGGGTACAGCGTATGTTGCTTATGAATTTTCAACTTCTTTTTTGTTTTTTTAATCAATGGATACTAAGACTAGAATCTATTATTAGTTGTTTTTGTCTATCTTACATTAAACATATTAGTTTATTTATAAAAACAATGCTCACACATCTTTTATTAGTTTTCATCAATTACCACATAATATAAATTAAATAATAATATATTATACGATTAGATTGGTTCCTTATATTGCCTGGTCTGTTAAAGTTAGAGCTTATACTTGGACGGAATTCTGAATAATTTATATACGCATACGTTCGCCCAGTCTGCTGGGGTTGTAGAATACACTGTTTGCATCTCTGCAGAGGGGTAAGACTCTCCCAACGAGTATCGGGTGGCCTAGTCGTCTAGGGCCGTGGAATACACCGACTGCATCACAGCAGAGGAATAAGACTCCGCCAAAAAATATACTTGATATAACATTAAACAATCTGATGGTGAGGTTCCTTAACGCCGGAGCTTTGGAGAATACAGAGTACCGCTTTATTGCCATCGTTCCTAGGTTCACTCTGACTCGGAGATGTAGCACCTTGTAGGGTCCTGTCTATGGGTCGAATAGAACTAAACTGTGTACTTATGCTAAACTGAATTGCTTGAAATAGAACTATTTTGACATTTGGACTGCGTACTTGTGCTGGACTAAATTGTTTGAAATGGATATGTTCTAGTATACTAAAATGATTTTTTTGAAATTGAACAGATCTTTGACAATAAAACTGTGTTCTTATGCTAAACTGAATTGTTTAAAATAGAACTGTTTAGATGTATAAAAATGGAATTGGCTTGAAATAACCTAGAATTGTTGATATGCCATAAAACCAAACCAAATCAAACCATATCCCTGAGTACGCGTATGCATGAATGCACTGCGCTGTTGCGTGTGTGAGTAATTATCAAATCCAAGTTACATTAGTTTAGGTCATTTGTTTTAATGATATATCAACTCATGATTTTTATTTAATGTCAAATCATATATATATATATATATATAGATGTTGGCGACTTTAGTTGAGGGTGACCCAAAGGCTCCCTTTTCGATAGCGTCTATACCAAGGTGTAGGAAAGGACAGAACTCCTTTCCCTGGATTGCTCCACTTTACCCTTGAGCCTTACATTATAATGCTGAGTGTTAAGCAAGAAGGCTTGAAGTAACATTGAGTCTTTGGTATGATTCGACTTGGGATTGAACCCAGGTCTCCTTGGCTATTGGCGAACACTCTAACCATTATGAGAAAGTCCGGTATATATATATATATATATATATATATGTAAGAGTTTTAAGATTCTTACGAGCTCACTTGGTGAGTTATTGGAGAACAAGATGTTGCAGTATTGTTTAACAGTGCTCAATATCGATGACACACACACACACACACACACACACACACACACACACACACACACACACACACACACATATATATATATATATATATATATATATATATATATATATTACATGATAGAATCTATGACCCTAGGTTTCATGCATTTTGCATTCGTCAGACAGAGTGAAGGTTTTCAAAAAAAGACTAATTGATATAGTTGATTTTTTGTTGTAAAAGCAGGGATTATATGTGTGTATGTGTGAAAGTTTACGTGCATGTGTGCCTAAGTTTATCTGCAATTGAATGTTAGTTGTTTGTGTATTTGATGCTCGCTCATACATATATACGCATGTTTGCGCATTTACTAGTAAGCATGTTCACATATTTCCGCGTTTTTTTTTGTTTTTTTTTGCTGTGAAGGATTGAGACGAAGAAATAAAGTTTGAGAACGAAAGAGTAGGTGAAGAAGGGTAGGATATGGATAGATACAATCAGATTTTATATATATATATATATATATATATATATATATATATATATATATACTAATCTAATATATACCAGCATTCACGGTACCAGAAAAAAAACAAAATCGAAAAAAAACCCGCCAGGAACAGGAGATAAAAGTATCTCGAATCACCGCCCGGGAGAAAAAGAAAAAAAATATAGGCCAAAAAGAAAGAAAAGGCCAACTTCGTCCGACCCCTTGAAAAAACCTAGGGATACGCAGTCAGTTGGTCAAAAGAAAACTAAAACCTTCCGCGAATCCTGCAATGCTACAATTACAAGAATGCTCAACACAAGTGGAGCCAATTATAAAATTAACTTAAATAGCAAGTCGGAAATTTCAAGTATTCAAAGTTTCACCTTATCGGATCATCAGGAAGCCTAACTCCAACTAATGCTGAACGCCGTCTTATATTCACCAAAAACCCACCTAGCTTAGAATTTACATAACAAAAACAAAAAAATAAAATAAATAATTGATATTTATATATATATATATATATATATATATATATATATATATATATATATATATATAATCAATATATATATATATGATTTGTAAGTAAATAGTTTTTTGGTAACTTTATTTCTAAACGATTTAAAGCTCATTTGTTTACACACTGTTAAATCGTTTCACGTATTAGTGTTTATTGTTTGCGCACAATGAAATCGTTTCAAATATTACTGGTTATAGTTTGTACAGTTAAATCCTTTCAATTATTATCATTTAACATTGATTATTTTTGCTATCAATCACAAGGAACTAATTTAAAGTTAATTATTTGTTTTCACACAAATAAATCATTTCTAGTGTTGCGAATGATTGATTGCTCATGTTGTACTAATAATCTAATTCAAAGTTGATCATTTGTTTGCACACAGTTAAATGGTTTCAATTATAGTAAATAGTTCTATTTGACTCATAGATAGGAGCCTAATCGCAACTCTAGGTAAAAGTTAACCTCAGAGCAATGGTATCGATGGGGTACTTAACATTCCCCAAAACTCCTGGTTTGTTACCTCATCAACAGACGGTTTAGTTTCATATCTAGGACATTCGTTGGAGAAATCTTAACCCATCGTGGAAGAGCAGTCGGTGTATTCTACATCCCCAGCCGATAGAGATCCAGCTTTCAGGTGAACTCGAAAATAGCGTGATATAAAAAAGAAATTACTTTACCTCATAGAGCCACGGTGTCTCTGGCAACACCTATTTATATAATATTCCAGATAGAAACCTAAGTGGTTCCGTAGCATATATCTTAGATATAACCTTACTACGGACGTAATTTTCAGAACTAATTTTCATCAATAGTCAAAATGCAAAGATGAAAAGTAATTACGCTATAGAAAAAAAAAAAGTGAATCTTTCTAACAAAAGAAAATCCTTCTGGAATCAGTGTTTAAAAGAAAGATGTTGGTCACTTTGCAATCTTCTGCAAATTTGGTATTGGATGCATATCCAATAGAATTCATCCACTCAAATATTCAATTTGGGTGCGAAGGAATTACGACCCACAGAGCCAAAATGAGATATTTATACTCATTTAAAAACACGATTTGTATTGTTAGAGATATGAAGTACTTTTTGTAGATTGATAGAAAGTTAATCTCAGTGGTTTTCTCAAACGAGTTCGATTCTACTTATACTTTTCTTTGTTACTGTTCAACTCTCAATAAACAAAATTATGGAGACAAAAGCGGAATATCAACGAAATTTGCTAATTTTGTACTTGTTTGCAAATACCCGAAGTGAAGAAAATCTTAAGAATATTTATTACTTCCATATAACATCCCTGTGGTATTTAACTTATATCTCACTAAGTTAAGATATTGTCACTTTCAATTTCTATATAAAAGTGGATATGTAATCATTATTTCCTGTATCATTAATTATACAGGAAGTATTAAAAAGTAAAATGATTCCATCTTACTTTTGAAATGTCGAATTTTTGTTTACATTATCGGACTATATTTTGGAAACCTTCCACAAAAATCACAGAAAGAATTATTTCATACCTACAGGGTGTACAGATTTTACAAACTTAGAATATGTACAGAACAATGAAGCATTATTCAATTAATAATTATATCATGGAATTATGCAAGACGTATTTTTTGGGGTATTAAGTCTCTGTAAAAAAATCTTTGTTAGTCGGAGCCTAAAAATATGATATCTCTTGGAATAAGATAGAACACCATGTCTTTTTTTGTGATAGGTGATCAAAAAAACTAAAACTAGCAGTTTAAACTTTTTGTAAGAAAATATTATTTCTCTCTTTGATTTATTTACAGTAAATGAATGAATTGTTTCAGACAAAGACAGAATATCAATGAGTTTTATCTACTTTGAAATCGTTTGCAAATAAACGAAGTGATGAACAGCATCAAAATATTCATTATATCAACATAACAGAAATCCGGAGATTTTATCTAAATAAGTTAAGATATAGACATTCTGCCTTAGGTTAACATTCAAAACATTTCAAACAGTTGAAATGTATTCATGATCATCGTAAAAAATGATATTTGAAAAAAGATAGCTTTTAAGATCTCAAAACTAAGAACCGGTCGTTATAAGTCCTTTTTTAAAGAACTGTTTTGACGGGAGTGTGAATTAGCAAATTAGCCTAACGAGTTACTATTATAAAATATAGCTTCATATTGGAGCAGATAAGACTTCAGTGTAACTCATGAAAGGTTAATACTGAATAGAATTATAGATAAAACATGCCGAGAGCCAATACCAGGGGTTTGCGTTTATGAGTTTTTTTTAATGATAAACAATAATTTACATAGCCCAGTCAGCTGGGGCTGTAAAATACATCAACTGCTTCTCTGAAGAGAGGTAAAACTCACCCAACCAGTGTCCTGATATGAAACTAAACAATATGATGGTAACGCTCCAGTAATACTTGAGTTTTGGGGAATGAAGAGTATCGCTCCCAGTTCTACTCTGGACCAGAGTAATAGCACCTAATAGAGTCTTATTTATGGGCCAAATAGAACTGTTAGAAATTTAAACTGAGTGCAAAGAAAAGGTTTATGCTAAACTGTGTTGCTTGAAATAGAATTGTTTTAACATCTAACTGTGTGTAAACAAATGACTGATTATTAATTAATTGTTAGTGATACATAGCAATACTTGGAACCATTTAACTTTGATGACATATGATAAATTGAATTGATAGAAATAGAACTGTTTGATTATTTAACTGTGTGTATCTTTAAAATTTTAGCAAATCATATATATATATATATATATATAAACAAGATTTGGCATTAAACAACCAACAATTGTTAATTGGCCATGAATCCAAATCAAACCAAATTGATTATTTACAAAATGTTTTTATGTAAGCCTTAATTTGCGTATATTTACTGTGTGTGAAATTTTATATGCTATTTCTTTTAATTGCTTTCTTATGCATCAGTTCTGAATTCTTTTAAAGATAAATCTGTGTCATTGTCGTGAAATTCCGGGTTAATATTTCGGCTTTAGTCGTTGGAATAGTAGGATGAAAAAGGGAAACGTTAGTTTTGGAAATGGTGACACACTTTTGGGGTTTTCTTGGACAGGATGATTCTATTTTCAGATTTGTTGAAATACCCTTACTTAGGATACTTTATAGAACTATAAATCTAATAACGTCATTTCACTCAACATCGGAATGCATGTAAAGTTTTATAATAGTAAACAGGAATGCATTTTTGATTGAAATATAGCGACTACTTGATGTATTGGCTTTGACTAAACATCATTGGGTAATACAAATGAGTACATGAAGAATCTAAAGGTATAAAGGATTGGAACATTGCATACGTAAATTGATGACCGCAGATGAAAGTAAACAAACAAGTAGACATATTGTTCAATACAAATCTCTGAAATTATTCGAAGCGTTCCTGTATTTCAGAGTTTTATGAATATTACAAAATTCTAAACCGTTATATCCTTGAAATACGTTTATTTTCCATCTTTTCAGAATTCTTAAAAGCATTATAACGTATTTACAATATAATTTTATTGATCATCGTTCTAACTCCTAATCTCTCTTTCTGGAATAGTTGCTCCTTCTACTTTATTTCGTCAGAGTTGGTTAAAATTTTAATCTGATTTTCAGATCAAACGATATATTTTAAGATGCAATACTGTTGAAGTCTCAATGTCTTTATATATCATTTCTATTCCAGAATTGTCGTAGGGGCTCTAGAATACACCAAATATCAACGAGTGTCCTGGATTTTACATCAAACAATCTGATGGTGAGGTTCCAGTTATGCTCGAGTTATGACGAATGCGGAGCATCCGTTAGTTGCCATAGCTCTTAGGTCAACATTGGCTCGGAGCAGAATCACATGAGAGGGTTTATCTATGGTTTATATATAACTGTTTGACATTTAAACTGAGTGAAAATAAATGACTTTAGCTAAATCAAATTTTTAGAAATAGAACTGTTTGGTCATTTAACTGTGTGTAGATAAATAACTGATTTTTAACTGATTTGTTGTCATACATAACAATACTTGGAACCATTCAACTTTACTAAAATGAAATGTTCAAATTAGAACAGTTTGATCATTTAACTGTGTGTATCGACGAAATGTGTTTACAAATCATATATATATATATATATATATATATATATATATATATATATATATATATATAAACAGGATTAAGCTTCAATAACCGACAATGTTTGATATGCTATAAAACCAAACCCAACTAATCCTTTCTATTCTTTTTATTGTAGACAATCTCACTTATATAAGATGATTATTTTGCTAGTTAATTGCCAGCTATAATACCAAATGTAATAGTTTACATTTTCTCCAAAAATCTATCTATCTATATATATATATATATATAGAGAGAGAGAGAGATGGCGGAAAGTGTTATTCCCTGTGGTTAATGGATAATGTTCTGGATTGAAGCCTTTGAGTAAGCGGGTATAATTCCGCTTGCATTATTACGTTCACTTTTGAAGTAACACCCTAGGGAAAAACAGGGACCTCCTTATCTCCAAAGTCACTGGTTTTAGTACCACTGTTTTTCTTCAACAAGGATGATCAGCCAAGGTTGATATGTCATCAAACAAAGAAATGAAACAATTTTTTGGCAGCAATCATTTTGTTTTTGTTGTAAGACATCATGAATATATCACACAATTTGTTTTTATTAATAAGTTATTGGAATTTTATAATCAAAATGAAAAATATATAACAAGAGAGGGAGAGAGAGAGAAAGAGAGACAGACAGACAGACGGATACAGAGACATAGAACAAAGTGAAATAATTCTTCTTTACGCTTCTCTTTATTTCAACCACATGGAAAGGTATCAACGTTGATAACAATTCTGTGGGGTTTACTTCCAAGGCAGTATATCTTCCCTTGCGTTCAGCTCCTCACTGTTTCCTTAGGTCAGTCTATTACTGTTCCTATTCTTCTACTACTCATGTAACATCTTCTGCTTTTATCAACTTCATTTGTCGAGGAGTCGTCTCATTATGCGATGCCAATTTACTCATGTTATAGAGCATTTTGTAACGTGATACGGTAGGTTTATAAAGAGAACGAGAGGCTAATTTATGAGGAAGGCGAGAGAAAAGAAAAAAAAAAGAAGAAAAATGGGCAGATATAGGGTTTTCGCGAGCGGGCAGCTGACCCTTTAGTGACTCAGGCCAGAGAACTTGTGGGTCAGACAGCAGCGAGTGAGTGATTACAATAATCAAAAAATGACCAGAAAATAAACGGAGGTCTTAAAGCTTCTGCACAGGTATGGAACCACTAGAAACGGATATAGTCCTCCCTCAGAAAACAGGTGGATTAAGCCGGTGACTCGGTTTGAAGCGGTTGGCTAGAAGACGAGAAAAAGACAGGCAGTTGAACACCAGCTAGGGAGATGTAAAGACAGACAAAAAATTACGACCCTCCATTTTGGAGTGAGCACCAAAAAGGCCAGGCGAAACAAACACGGTAGAACAATAAAAAAAAATGCCGAAAGAAAACCCAAGATCTGTGTCTTTCTCCTCGAGAATTATTGTTTCTCTTTGCCCAGCTAACGCGGTTGACACAAATTTCATACACACTTTCTTTCTCCCAGCGACTACATACAAATTATAATAGTAATTAAACCTTTGTGTTAGGGAACTAAGAAAAATTTTCCTGTGTTAATCTACTTTTACTATGGCGGGGTCACAAATGGGTTCGAGTACTACTTAAGATGTAGCGATACAGCCATTAATGTGTCCGAACGCATTGAGGTACAAATATCTATTCAGTTCTGTTATGTTACGTTGGCACGTCATGCTACGAAATAATATCAACTTTGATAGCGTGTCATTCCACTAAATATATTACTCTAATAAGGTTTGCAATATCGCTATATATTTATTCAAAACTAAAACAAAAAACAACAAAAAACCTAAGCAGTCACAATAACGGAGTTTTTGACAAAATTACTCCAAGATCTATTTTTAATTTGCCAAATTTACAAATGCAGTGGTAAATAAGATTTCGTGTGGTAGGAATATATTTCTGTGAATATATATATATATATATATATATATGTGTGTGTGTGTGTGTGTGTGTGTGTGTGTGTGTTTGTGTGTGTGTGTGTGTGTGTGCGTGTGTTAGGAAATATCATTATTACGCACTGGTATATTAAAATGTATCTTGATTGTTATTGGCACAACAATCTTCCCACTGGCATTCGTCACAATCGTCAGGCAGCAAAATCGATTGAAACATTGAAAATGTGCTTTGAACGTCTGTCTCTTCGTACCGTTGATGAAAAATGCACAAATACATATTTGCAGTTCGATGTTCACGTTTATTAAAACGTTAGCAAATCATACAGACCATCTCTGTGATTTTCCATATCATCTCCCATCATCATCATCATCATTAAGTCGTGCTGATAGAACGGGGTTCCCTGATTCAATCTTGTCATCATTCTTTTTATCCACTGCACTTGGTACGTCCTCGAGACTGTATCTAGTGTCCCCATAGATAATATGTATGAAGTCCTTGCAGGACGGCTAAAATTGTTATATACATATGTTGCCATCCATAATAGAATATCGCTAATGAGTTGCTCCTTATTTCAACAGTAGTTTGCTGCATGTTTTGGTTGGTTTACTCGGTTGGTTAGTAAGCTGTGGGTAAGTGGTGGTAGAGTTTCTATTTTTTAGGTTGTCGCTTGCAGAATTTGTTCAAAATTACACATAGCATTTACTTGTAGTTATCATCTAGATTTTTCTCCAAGCGTTTCACAAGTGTATAAATGATGAATCCATAGAGTAGTATGGACACAGCCACAGCTCGGAATTAATCTGGTTTTGTAATTGTCTTTATTGGAATAATTTTGAGATGAGGCTTCTTAATCTGAGAATTAATTTTACCCAAGCCGGCCAGAGGTTTACTTGGTCAAAAACGTGGTGCGATAGACAACAACTATGGGAGGTAGTAATTACTGGGGATACGGCTACAAGATTCAGCATTCCTATCCAAGGTCGCAGTAAATCACCTGAAGAAGGCCAGAGGTGAAATTTGGCCGAAATGTAGTGAAAGAAAAACTACCAAGATGGAGACAAAAATTCCGCAATAACTAAAAAATTGATTCTCAGATTAAGAAGCCTCATCTCAAAATGATTCCAATTAAAGACAATGACAAAATTCGGTACGGACCCGACTATCGAAGACCAGATAAGGAGAAAAAAATAATTGGATTTATAAGACCAAAAAATCCATCCTTGATCGTCCTTCGGGGCCCGTGATGCAGCGGATAGCGGCGATGAGTCTCTACGGTTCCAGGTGAGCATTGTCAGAAGATAGCGGTTTTAAATCCTACCCAAGCCGGCCAGAGGTTAACTTGATCAAAAACGTGGTGCTATAGACAACAACTATGGAAGGCAGTAATTACTGGGGATACGGTTACAAGCCTCAGCATTCCTATCCAAGGTCGCGGTAAATCACCTGATGAAGGCCAGAGGTGAAATCTGGCCAAAACGTTGTGAAAGAAGAAACAACACAAAAACTACCAAGAAAAGGACAAAATGTCCGCAATAAATAAAATTAATTCTCAAATCTGTTTTTTTTTTCAGAGAGATCAGATTTGTATATAATCAATAACCTGTTGATTAGCGTATGCTGATATCGCTTTCAGTAGATGAGCTATTGTTACTGAGGTATGTTCGCTGATTTCAGAGGTTTGCCACTTAAAGTGGAAATGGTAATGCATCTAAAGTTCGAATCGAAGTTCCAACAAGTTAATGGATTTAGTAAAAAGACTTTTGGGAAATATTGGATATTAACATGATTATGTCTGCTAGAGCTCTGAAACTACAGCGTGCTGTGAGATTTATACATCACAAAGATCCAAAAATACTTTTTATTTGGAAATATCTTCAGGATCAGAAAATAGATGTTTTATCTTAGCCTTTGCAGAAATGCGACTCGAATTGAATTGAAAACCTATAAAAGAACTGTAATAAAACAAAACAAAGCAAAAAAGACTTGAAAGAACAAGAAAACTAATAGATCTGCAACAAATTAGAGAATATACCCATGAATGTTGGCAAAATATCCTTGCAGATGTTTGTTCTTATCTAGAAACAGATTATTAAAAAAAAAGAGAGTTAAAAAAAGTTTAGCTCGAAATACTCAAAAGCCTAACAAATACGACAGACACCACGTAAAACAATTTAAACGTTGGCTCTATCAACCAAGAAAGATGAGGAAACTTGCCCGAATATATCTGTGTATAATAATTAAAACAACGAATTTCTATGTAATGGAAGAAATCGGCAAATTGTGTTCGTAAATTATTGACAATACGTATAACTAATTAATCGGTCCACTGTAGATATATTATAAATTGATACGAACGCGCAACCAGAAACTATGATTTATACTTCAGATAGACAATTGTTCTTAAATGTATATTTGTATAACCAAACATTAATCATGTATACGGATATTATATACCGAATGGAGGTACTTTTAAAATAGGTAGCAAGAGAAAGAGAGACAGAGACAGAGACAGACAGACAGGCAGACTGACGGCTATATAGTTAATTAAGCGAGCTATTGTTATGAGTTCATTCTGTAAGTGTTCTTGTGTCAAGAATAGCTGATCCAGTAGACACTCGAAGCTGAGCCAGAATTAAAAGTTGGCGAAGTTCATCAAATATCAAAACTACAAGAGATTCTTACATAAGTCGTTTTATCAATATATAGAATGCTGTACACTCAGTTGTTCAATTTCGGTTGTACCTAACATAAATTTATATATGCACTGAGTTAAAGAGTCAGAACATAGTCTAAACTATTACTGAACTATTGAATGAATGATTTAAACGGCATGTCAGTTCATTTAGGAAATCGGTAATAACGTTCATTGTACGTTTATATTTATATATTTTTGTAGTTTTTTTCTTAAATATTTTTATCTTTTTAAGCGAATACCAATAATTTTTACTTTGTTCTATTTGACACGTATATGTGACCCTAACTGGTATTAGCACTCCGAGTCAGCATGTAATTGGGAGTAATGGCAACGAAGGAGTTATCTATAATCTTTATATCTCCAGAACTCGATCTTCACCATTGGATGTAATTGAGTGTCATCTTCAGGGCACTTTGTTTTTTACCGAATATATATATAAATATATATATATGTGTGTGTGTGTGTGTGTGTGTGTGTGTGTGTATCTCTGTCTATAGATGTATTTGGGAATATATACAAATTTTGCATCGCAAAGCATGGAGAAAAGTTGCCAAATACAAAGACTAGATGAAGAGACGACAACAGGTTTACAGGAAATGAAAAAGTCAGACTCGTGGTCAGAGAAAAAGAAACACACATTTTATTATTAGTGTTTCAACTTCACTCTGAGCCAGACTCGAATCAAGTTGATGCGAAGTGGTATGTTATGAATTGATGAATGAAATGATCAATCGTGGCCAACCTTAAAAGGAGTAGTTTGACTCATTTCCATATTTACGTCCTTCTTTGTCTTTTTCCAATTATTAAATAACTGTCTCTGATAAAAAAATTCCCGATTATCATATGACCCTTTTCCTCTCGTAACATTTTGGTCCTGTTCACCAGATACATTAGTGTCGGAAAGGGCACTAGTTGAAATACTCTGCTACTCGTAGTTGTATATTAACGTAGTTCATTAAAGTTTAGTTTCGTTTCATGGCATATCAACCATTGTAGGTTATTTAATGCCAAATCCTTTTTATACTTATATATGATTTCTAAACACATTTTGTTGATACCATTTTTAAATGAGTCTGAGCTAATTTTTTTGTGCAGAATTAAATGGTTTCACTTATATTTTTATCTAATACGAATAATTCTATTCACAATTAATTATTTATTTGCACGCAGTTAACTGTTTTCAAGTGTTGCTATTTAACACTAACAATTCAGTTAAACATCAGTCATTTACCTACACACAGTTAAATGATCAGACAGTTCTATTTCTAACAATTCAGTTTAGCATAAGTCAACAGATTGAAAAGGTTCCATGTATTGTTATGTATCATTAACTATTCTATTACACATCAGTCATTTGTTTACCCACAATCAAATGATCAATCAGTTCTATTTCAAGCAACTCAGTTTAACATTACTCATTTATTTCTACTCTGTTTAAATGTCAAAGGACGCAGTTTAAATATCAAACAGTTCTATTTGTACCATAGATTAGATCCTTTCAGGTGCTACCACTGTGGGCCAGTGTGAACCTGAGAGCGATTCAATGAAAGGGAATTCCGCATTCCCCAAAACTCCAGCTTTACTGGAGCCTCTCTATCAGATTGTTTAGTGTCTTATCAAGGAGTAATACCCTCCGCAGTGTTGCAGTCGGTATATTCTACAGCCACACCGACTGGGATAGAATTAGAATTAAAACTGAAAAGCTTCTAATGGTTATTGTTACTGTAAAATGTTTATTCTCATAAAAAAGGACCATTTGGATAACTTATAAAGTTTAATAGTTCTATTAAAAAATCTACATTTTCTTTTTTAAGTTGTAGAATTATATTGTGAATTGAATTACCATGACCAGAATATCCAACGAACACCTACGCACGACATACGGAATCACTGGACAGCTGTTTCGACCTTAGTAGGTCTCATCTCCAGTGGTGGAGATCACGGTATATGCTGCTAATGAGGCCTAATAAGGTCGAAACAGCTGTCCAGTGTCTCCGTATGTCGTGCATAGGTGTTCGTTGGATATTCTGGTCATGGTTATTCAATTCTATTAAAAAAATCAAAGAGTTAGTTAAGAATTAAGATTTAAAAAAATATAGGGTTAGGCTTAAGTGTTTATCGATTTAAAGATTGTCATTTTTGTCTAAATTATCTGTTCTAATATAGTAATGATACTATTTAGTGATATTCGATCACCTGTTAGATGAAGTGCGTAAAAAGCATACCAGACACGTTTCGTCAAATACGAATGATTATTCAAGTAGAAGAAAAATTACGATTCAATTTAAATGCAATTTTTGGAAAAGTGCCTTCGTTGTTTATTGCTATTGTACTCTCTTGATAAAAGAGCATGATTTTATACATGAGTAACCATCATTTTAAGTTGAAATTTACCCCTGTCTGCAATATGTATTTTAAAACTGTTAGTCTCGGACGAAACCCTTCAGTCATCAATAGAGTACAAACAAGCAAACATTTCACTGTTATTTATATAAATGAATAAAGTGGTAATATTATATATATATATATATATATATATATATATATATATATATATATATATGTGTGTGTGTGTGTGTGTGTTTGTGTGTTTGTGTGTGTGTGTGTGTATGTGTGTGTGTGTGTGTGTGTGTGTGTGTGATGATAAATACACGTATACTTATACATACAGGCATTATCATGAGTAAATTCAAAGAAACAGTAAATCATTGTTGAAAATTGAACAGATAGAAAAAGAAATTATCCTTATAGTGTTTCTATGCTTCTCTGTTGAATAGCCTCGCGAGCGGAATTCATTCAAGATTGAAAAGAACAGAACATATTTAAAAAAAAAAAAAAGACAGATTAATAAAATAATGAAAAATAAAACCCGGAAACTCGAAGACCATAGAAAAAGAAAGATATTGAAAAGACAAAAGAAAACACACACAAACACACAGCCTCACGCGCTAACACACCCTTTAACTTACGAGTCATCCACTGCGTTATGTCAGCAAGACATGAAAGTCTTCCTTTTCTTACCAGCATCTTTCACTATTCTCAAGAGTAGTATGAAATAAAGCGGCTTCACTTTGTCATTTCTCGCCTTGCCACACACTTTTCGGTCTTTTTTAAAACTATTTTATATTCTAATTCATATTTTCTTTATCCTTGCCTTCTGTTATTACAAATTGATCATTCTATAGATGACACTTCATTTTCGAAAGCTAGAACAGCAAGAAAGAGAAAATCGCTTTTCAGATTTCTAATGTGCTTGTGATAATATATATTTTTTTATTTTCACAATAATTTTTACATTTTCCCAGAAAAATCTATTTCCTTATTCCCGATAGTCAAATAAAACGATTTTAAGTCTGCAATGTAAAATTGGTAGTAAAATAAAAACAGATGATAGGACAGGATTTTAAACAATAGTGAATAGACAAAGTCAAGTTTTTTCTATGACAAATCGGTTCTAATTCACATAAATGAATCAAAAATCAGAATCTATTTTACTTTTAAATAATAGATTGTCCACGAGATATAATACTTTTTCAGTTAAAAAGTAAAGACAAAAGACATTCGGAGTAAAGCCAAAATTATCGCTGCAGCTCAAAAGTTTTTATTTATTTTTCTTCGGAAAAAACTAGCTGTTTCATTTACCCCATACAGTTATTAAAGCATTTATTCCATTTACTAAAGACCATTTATTTTCAATTAACTAGTCAAAAGTTAGATATGTTTTATTTTGTTGCATGCACAAAAGTGTAGGTTATTTGGTCTTAGATTATATCAAATGTGTGTATGTGTAATAAAATATCACTTCATCAAAATCTGATGTGCCCATCTATAATCTCGTGTTCAGTTCTTCCTCTTCCTTGCTATTACTTACCGATACATTCTGGCCTGGAGTTGGTAGTACTTATTAGGGTGCTCTCATATACATCCGTTTGAAAATTATTTGTGTCATATTGGAATACCTAAAACCATATATAAATTCTAAAACAAATATTTATTATTATATAGAATTTTAAAAATTTAAGAATACCTGATACTATTTAACAGTTTGCAAAATATTTGTATGAGATAGGAATAATGTTATATAGTCAAACGTTTAAAAATAAATCAAATTTCGGCCGTTAAATACATATAATGAGTTAATATGCCTACAATATGAGTTAATATACCGATAATGAAGTAATATGCCGTTAAAAAACCAAAACAGATCGATTCTTAGTTAATTTACTATATACCCAGTAGTTTAAATATGGTAATTAAAATGCAAGTATAATTATAACACTATAAAAAGAGAAATATTTTGTTAAGACTTGTAGAAGACTCAACAAATTATTTCTCTTTTTATAGTAAAAAAGTAAACTTTTCAAAAATCTAAATTTGAGCCAGGATCCAAGTCCGAATTTAAAGTTAAAAATATGCATCATATCCTTTTGACATTTTGGTGCATGTACAATAGATTTAACCCATGCAAATATTTAAGCTTTAAGCAAAGGAATTACAATGGCTTAATAATAGATTTATAATCATAAAAAAAAAACAATTTTTATACTTAGAGATGTGAAGTACTTCTTATAGATTGATGGGATGTTGATCTTGAAAGCAATTTTAAGCAAGTTCGATCCTACTATTTTTATCTATTTATTTTTTTTTGTTAAAATTCAACTCATAATAAACATAATGTTTGAGTCGAAAACGAAATATCAACATTATACCCTAAGTGAAGAAAAACTTCTGAATATTTATTATTTCCTGGTGACATATCTGGGATACTGAGCTTTTATCTTACTAAATAAACGTCTCAAACTTCTATCGGGCGTGTTGGTTGGTACACGAAGAGGTTCGACTGATGTCGTTCATGTGGTCTCGTTTATGTCGGACAAGGTCACCTGATATACAAGCGGAAGCCAAGCATTCGTGTCTGGTGGCTCAAGGGGGCCGTCTACTCAAGATTTCACCTGTTCTGACTGAATTAGGTTTACTGCCTCGTGCCTGAAGTGTAATTTTTTAGGGTAATGCCAACGGGATCAAAGTAATTTTGTGCTCGCTTCGCACTTGATCTTCGACACGTGCCCGGCTCCCAAACTCTCGATTGATGGAGAGGTGTAAAATACCTACACATTTAGCATTCAAATGTCATTCAAAACAATAGACACAACTAAAATGTATTCGTTGTAATCTGCATTATTGATCTTTCAAGAAGTATAAAGAAAAATGAATTGATTCCATCTCACATCCCTAACTTTTGAAACTTTGAATTTTCATTTACATTAGCGGACTATATTTATGAAACCATTTAAGAACATCACAAAATATTATTTCCTATCAATCGAGTGTACAGATTTAACATGCTTAGAACATATATAGAACAGTGAAGCATACTTTAATTTGTATTTATTTCAAGGAATTGTGCAAAATGTATTTTTGTGCAAAATGGATTTTTTGGGGTATAAAGTCTCAGAGGATGACAAAAACTGATATCTCTTGAAGTAAGACAGAGCAACATGTCTTAATTTCTTTGTGACATGTGACCAAATAAGACTAAATTTAGTGGTTTAAGCTTTTTATAGAAAAAGGTCTTTGATAAATGAGGGATGATAAATTGATATCTCTGTGAGTAAGAACGAATTAGAACATCACGTATTCTTTGAGCATATAGCAAATACCTTACTTTCGGACAATATGTTGTGCTCACATAGTTAAACATTGATATAATCATTAATGAAAAATAAACACTAAATCGATGTTCTGCATAGGTAATCCAAATCCGATGACTGATTGATTGATTTTAACGACATATCAACCTGTCTTGTGCCATTTTATACATTTCCATTAAAGAATTATGTACAGTGTACGTTTATATTTATATTTTTACCAAATTTCTGAAATTTCTTATTCTCGTGGTTATATGATATCAAGTGTTCCAATAAATCGTAAATAATTTTGTAAACAGATCTATTTGACTCATATATGGGATTCGAATAGTCACAACCATTCAAATTAATAATAGAATTGAGAATAATACCAACGAAGTAGTAATAAGCACCAGGATATTTTTAGCACTGGAGCCTCACATCTAGATGTAATTTTGTATGCTACCCAGGACATTCCTTTGGGAGGAGATAGCTACTCTTCATTGGTTTATCCTTCTTCAGTTTATTTTAAGCCCTGCTGACGAGCCTACTTAAACAAAACAAGGTTTTTATCTAATTAATATATGAATTGGTTATTTAATATTTTGTTTTTCACCAACATTTTTGGAAAAAAATCGGTTTTGTTTGGTTTCTTTCTCTAATTACATATAAAAGAGCGACGTGGAATCTTTCCATGGATCCTTGTAAATGAGAACCTCACTGAATATTACGAAATTTCCTTGATTTGAAAGTAAAGGTATGACTTCAGAGTATAAGGCGTAAGTATAAAAAAAACCTGATAAAAGTTTGGTTTGGTTTCTTTATTTAATGGGATAACAAATTGTGTGTTATTTAATGCCAAAGCCATCCGTATAGAAGAACTGTGTTGGTACTATTTAACCCATAACTGGGGTAGGCTAAGAGGGATGACACATTTTTCAAGTGTATGAGTTCGAAAATGAACGTATTTGCTTACTATGATGTTGCAGTCTTGTAAGTTAACTACTAAGCCCCGTGTACTTCCCCTTTTATTAATTTGAAATATTTATGTTTATGCATTCTCAAAAAAATTAAGTTGTGCAGTTTTAGTTTAGAATTGATATCTTGGGTAAAGAATAATTTCTTTTCAGTATAATTACCATCACTGGTGAATAAATGTTGCTTATTCAATGAAATTTACGATATTTTATATACTTCCAATGGCCTAATGAGTAGCATGTTCGCCAATGGTCTAGGAAACCGGGGTTCAGTCCCAGGTTGAGTTCATACCAAAAACTAAATAATGGTACTTGATGTCACCTTACTTAGCACTCAGTACTAAAAAGTAAGGATGAAAGTTAAAGAAGAGCAATCCAAGGAATTAGTAGCACCCTCCCCTATACCTCGGTAAGGTAGCTATTGAAAAGGGAACCTTCGGGTCACCCTCGACTAAGGTCGCCAACTTATTTCTTTTTTTTGTCATTTATAGATATTAATTAGCTGTATATTTTGATCGTTATTTCTTTGCTCAAAATTTACAAGAAATTATACGAACTTATTTTAATTCTTTTACATCGTTAATTATTCCAAAAACTAGAAAAATATCCCTGAGAACTATAAAATAGTTAAGATAATTTTGATGATTTACAGAAGAGTAATTATCATTCTAAGGGTGTTTTTTTGTGCATGAAATGAATTATCTTTATTGTTTTGTTTTTTTTTTCAATATTTCAGCAGAAACAATTTACGACCTTCTCAAGGTACACAAAACTGTTTGAAAATAATCTTAGTGGGGTAAATTATCTAGACACAACAATGCAGATTTGAGGAAAAAAGGAAAACTGTATTTACCCAATTGAAAGGAAGTTCTCATTTGAATCTAAAGGAAAGTACATTGTAAGTTCCTAGCTTTCAAAAGAGAAAGTGTTAACCGATATAAATATTAAAATTTCCAATGTACGCTTTCACGGAGAACAGGCGTGTTTAAACCTTTCCATAATTCCATTGGGATTTAAAGGGCAAGTTAAAAAAATCGATTCAATTTCTCTTTTATATTCAAGCAAACAGTTTTTTCAATGAATAATAATTTTTAAGTAATCAACATTAGTTATCTTTTTAAAAGAAGATTTATTGAAACCGTTACAACTATTTAAAGAACGATAATGACCTTTTTAAAATTCTTGTTGAAACCAGTAAAAATGTTAATGGGTATTTTCCCTATATGAATATTCGACCATGTATTTATTTTTTGGTATATTTAATAACTTTTATATAGTGTAGTAATAAAATATTTTATCTAACTTAGTCGATTTTTCTATTAATGGATACGATTTGAATAATTAACTTTGTATAAAAGTGTGCCATAGCCTCAAGAACTTATCCGTGTTTATTTAAGAGCTTATATTAGTTTGGGACAAAGCCAGACCAATTATCTTATTGTTCTGATAACATCAAACTCTCAAACAAGTGTCTGTCATCGAAGCTCAGTGACAAATACTTTTCAGTAGAACCCGTTATAGGTTAGATTGTATCAGAACAGTACTTCTAAAAGGATAGCTTTGGATTAATTAATGCATCAAGGTTCATATACCGTTAAACTAAGAAATCAAACAAAATAGCTATCAGGAGGATTTTGTTACTTATGCCTCAGGTTTGGAGTCTGGAAATTCCATAAAATTTAATACGATACTCATAAACGTTTTTAGAAAGACTTAAGTAAAGAATTCACCTTGCGCTTTTTTTTCTGTTTGAAAGGCTGTTACCTATTTATCTATATATAATTCGAAAAGTAACAATTTTTTTAGGATGGAATAATAAATGCAAGAAATGTAAGTTTATTTCTTAAACAGTTAATCAATATAATAAACAGCGATGAAAGAATCTAACTTTCAGATTGAAAAGTATTTTGATAATATTGAACTGATCTCTTTCCTTCTTTTAAGCACATTTTACAAAGAAAATATTCACGTGAACTCATTGAATATGAAATTTTTAAGCTTTTAAGTCGGTTAAGAAGACGAGATCATTATATCGATACAAAAAAAAAAAAGACATCTGAGGTTATTTTACCGGGAGTAAACTCACTCGACGCATCGATATATAGCAACGTATCTCAACTCTAAAAATGCAGTATTGTTTTATGATTATCTATCTATTTTCCCATCTATCTACATTTGTGTATATGTTTATATAACCAGTCCCTTCGTTACAGACAGGATGCAAATTTTTTTTTTTAAGTGGAGTACTGCAGGTTTCAATTCAAAGTTCTTCTTCTTAATCGGTTACCTAACCAAGCCAATTAGCTCAATTAGCCCCCATTTTCCTTAGAAATTAGTTTGGATTAGTTTTTGGCATATCAAACATAGTTCGTTATTTAATGCCTAATCCTATTTTTACATGTATATCAAATATATGATTTGTAAACATTTTGTAGATACAGAGTTAGCTGATCAAATAGTTCTATTTCTAACAACTCAATTTAGCATGTCAACAAAGTTTAATGGTTCCAAGTATTGCTATGAATCACTAACGATTCAATTAAATATCAGCTATTTGTTTACACGCAGTTAACTGATGAAATAGTTCTATTTCAAGCAAATCAATCTCTCATGTCATAAGTTTGCACTTGGTTTACATGTCAGTTCTATTTGACCCATAGATTGGGCTTCATCAGGTGCTACCACTCTGGGCTCGAGTGGATTAGGGAGTGATGGTAATGAGGTGACACCCCGCATTCTCCAAAGCTCCAACATTACTGGAGCTTCACCATCAAATTATTTAATGTCATATCCAGGACACTTGTTGGTAAGTGTGGTCTTATCTCTCTGTAGAGATGCAGTAAGTATATTCCACTGCCGCAGACGACTGGGGCACCATAAATTGTGGAGGGGACAGTGATTAATACCTTTCCCAAGGACATTATCGGGAAGTGAAACGCTAATATCTTCGTCCAGTAATTGAACTCAAGTTGCCATGTCCACTTCCAGCGACGACAAGCGTTACACCTTGAACCTCCACGTGTATGTTGGCGTATGTGTATATAATAAAGGATTGAACATTTGTTTTAGTTTATTGTATTTTTAGATATTTGCAATTGTATCATCTGGTCTTTATTCTTTACTCTAACTTTACATGAAAATCGATTTATCAAGATACAGTCAATGATTGTGAGAAATATTATTCTTCAAGGGCTGTTTTGACTCTTGAACTTATTTCTTTTTTCATTCTTTTTATTCTTACTGAATTTCAACATTTTACGCCCGTCTTCAGGTGGATAATACATTTGCTAACAATTTTAACGAGGAAACCAACAGCAGTTTGATGTCTAGCCATGCAGAATATAAGAATACTACTTTTTTCCGTATTTAACCAGAGGCGAAATTTATTGTGGCTTAGTAACAAGCAGAAGTGCTATTTCCCTGTGAAAATATCTAAATTTATATTTACATTCATGTTAAAACCGTCCCTCATTTCTATCGAGATCTAAAATAAGAAAGAGGAATCGAGAATATAAAATAATTTCTGATTCTTTTTAGTTTCAATTGAATATTTGAAAATAGTTCACTTTAAGTAGCCAACAGTAGTTACAATCTTCTCGAATTAAATGTATTAAAATTGTTAAAATAATGAACATATCATAATATCTTTTTTAAAATAGTTTCTAGCCAAGAGCAGTGAAGTATTTTGATGTATATTCAATTTGTAACCTCGTAAGCTATTGGTAGTGGGGTGCAAATAGATAAGCAAGCAAAAACAAAAACAAAAAAAAAAACAGTTACTAAAGATGACAAAATTCAAAATCTCTTCCAGTGTGTTAGCTGTAACGAAATATGCTTGATCAAACACGCCTGACTTAAAACAGCCATTAACCAGGATGTGCCGAGGTCATCAAACCTGATCGGCCATGTGTGATGGGGTGGGGGCTGGTCAGACCCCCCACTCCACCCCGACGCAAGGCAGAAGCAAGGGTGCTATGTTTTATGAACTCCTATAAAAGAATATAGGTTTCTCGATTCTCTCTCTTTCTCTCACTCGCTCTCTCCCCTTCAATCTTCCTCTTTTGGTGAGTTGGGTATGATTAGACAAGTGTATGCTTAGTTTTGTTTTATGGTGTTCCCTTTTTATTCTTCTCTTCTCTTTCATTCTCTCTCGGTCTCACTCTCTCTGTCTCACTCTCTTCCTTAAATTTTTCCCTCAACTTGAAATTTGTTTACATGAATCATTCCTTTTTAATTTTTTTCTCAAACTTCCCCATCTTTTACATTTTATTGCCATATTAATTTCGATATCCTTTGGGGAAAGTAGAAGAAAAGTCAGGTCCCACTGGAATGAAGAAGCTAAAACTTCAACGGTCTCGAAAAATGAACAGAGAGAATAAAGCAACACTTGAGACGAATTGTGTTGATGCGTTTCTTCTCTACCATCCGATGATTATCCATCAACGACATAGCAGTCGTCACTGATTACGCTACGAAGTATTTATCGATCTTTTAATGTATCTTAATTACGTCTACAGATTCGTGTATTCTAATACGCGAAACTAAAGGTTGAGAAGGTGATATACCACACTAAACTGTGAGATGCCGATCTTTCCTGATATTCTCGGAGAGTTACTCACTGAATTTGCCTCTATGGCTTGGTGCACGGCCTCAGAATGCAGTTTTAGCCCTTCTTGACTTTCCATGATCGTCGATTTTCGTGCAACCGGAACGAAATTCCATGAAAAATTTGGTTGCGTTAATGTGAACAACTGTGTCATTACCATTTGCATAAAAAATGTTTCGGGTAACTTCTACGACATTATGGCACAGATCAAACTCATAAAGCACAAGTTTCCGAATTAGAGATGGTTGCACGTTCATCTGAGCCGCTTTCAAATCACAAATGGAGTAATATCCACACACCAACTTACACGATTTTAAAATCATTTCGGGTACTTACACGAACTGATTCATGCATGTGATATACGCGGCTCAGAATACCACGAACCATAATATTTCAAAATATTTGATTCAGCTTTGTACGTTTAATCTCCAACAACGATCAGGGATGGCGAACAAAGAATCTTTGGAGCTTAAATAATGAAAAGAATCTGTTGCTTTTTTTAATAATATGACAATCTTGTCACTTGACGTCAAAACATTTTCTTAAAAGACCCGCATAGACTGGTTCATTCTAATACCATTGTGAAAGGTATGAATCCAACTATTCTCCCTCCAGCTATGAGTAAATAGTAGGGCAAACTGGGTGAGGCAACTAGTCTAGGAGAAGGAAAACTCAGAATGCAAACCTGTTAAACTCCGCTAAAAAAATTGATCTTGTGTCATATCCTGCCGGAGCGGAGTGGTTGACAAATATGTGTTCAGTTGACTGAGGCAGTAGAATACACCGATTGCATGTCCGGAGAAAGTGAAAGACACTCCCAATGAAACAAAAGAATCCGATGATAAGGCTCCAGTAATACTGGAGCTTTAGGGAATACACAGTACTACTTTCTTGTCATTACTCCCAGGTTGACTCTCTGCAATGGTTTATATGCCGTAAAACAAACAAAAAAAAAAACAAAAAAAAAAAACAAAACTTACATTGACTTTTTCACAGTTCAAAACAAGTAGAATCATATTATAAAGGTTGACTTGAAATGATGAAAAGTTTTCTTTTTCAAATATTTTTTTCTTTAAATGTACCACATAAATGAAATAAATATAGTATTTTAAATTTTAACAGAAATACTTCACAATATAATAATGGGGTCACATATATTCAGTGTTCGGTTCTGAAGTAGGATTAAAGATTAGTAAAGAATTTCAATTTTTTGTAATCATTTTCATTAAAAAAAAAAACTATATATTTAGCGCAAAATATTCTGTTGCTTTCAATAGAATTTGATTCTAACGTAATGTCTCTGAGTCAAATCTCACAACCCAGTGAGGAAATACCCGTGGCATATGACTAAAAGGCTAGACTTTGTTGTCCGAAGTAAGTGGGGTCGAAATCCAATCATGTTATTTCGTTCACTTTTGGATTATACTCTCGCAAAAAGCATAAACTTCTTTATCTCTCTGTTGTGGCTTCAATAGTATCGTGTCGGTTCTGCAAGGGTGGTTTTAGAATTTAATAACCCACGAAGATTGATAAGCCATTGTACAAGGAAACCTAAAAAAACCAACGATTGAAATCAAAATATCTTTTCAAATATTTACGAGCCGCATTATATATATATATATATATATATATATATATATATATATATATATATATATATATATATATATATATATGTGGGTCTGTTTTTCTGTGAGTCTGTATTCAGTCTTGAATGTTCATACGTACGTGTAAGCACAGGCACACACACACACATATGTATATGTATATATTAGTGTGCTGTCTTTCTGTCAGTATATATATATATATATATATATATATATAATGAAAATATACGCATTCATATATGCATATATTTGTGAGCATATATATATATATATATATATATATATATATATATATATATATAAAATGTATAGGTCCACGAAGAGATTTATGTTTTTTTTTAGGATTTATTTATCTTGTTCTTACATATGTGTGAAGGTCACCCCTCTCTTTTTCTTATCTAAGGTAAACATACTCTAAGAAAAAAAGTGGAGTGACCTTCATAAAAACCTATAACCAAATGAAAACTATTCAAACTGCAAACACGATTGAGTTCAAGTCTCATTGAATACCCCATTAACAAGGCCTTGTGCCATACATGTCCTCTGACAAAAGCACCAAGATGGAAACATACACGTATCTAAAAACAAAATAAATCAATCCTAAAAAAATACAAATCTCACCGTGGACCTACTCCTTTTAAAATATTCTTATTCTCTCTTTGGACCTACAACAAAATATTACACACACACACACCCACACGCACACACACGTGCGCACGTGCGTGCGCGTGCGTGCGCGTGCGCGTTTTCCTCTATACGATCTCTATCTGATAATTACAGATATAACCATAAATATTAGAATCCCCTCCAAGTTAAGTGTTAAATAGTAGTAGTACTGTTACTCGCATAAATTTGGTATTAATTAACATGCGAAAGTTAATATGCCATTAAATAAAGAAACCAAACCTAGCCATAAAAGATAATTTCGAAAGTTCTTCCATTTCCCATTATTTTCAAGTTTCAAAGCAATAGTTCTTCCTGATTACGTTGCCATTTCCATCTCCTAGACAGTATTCTCTAATATTTTTTCTTAAAAAATAATTAAGAAAATCTTTATCTGTCATTATTCTTGCATAACATTAAGTCATAAATGATTTATAAATCCTCCAACAGATTTGTTTACCCGTGTTATTTCTCTTCGAATGTCTATCTTTACGTATATATATATATATATATATATATATATATATATATATATATATATATATTTATTTAAGTCAGTCGACTGTAGTCAAGAAGGACCCGAAGGCTCCCTTTTCAATTGCTACTATAAGGAGGTGCAGAGGAGGGCTCTACTCTTTTCCCGAGATTGCTCCATACATCCTTGATCCGTTGCTGAATGTAAGGTAAGGAGGCATCGAGTGCCATTTTTTGAGTCTTTAGCATGGCTTGACCTCAGAGTGAACATCAGTCTCCAGGATCATTGACAAACACTCTACAACTGTTCACATAGGACGATTCAACAATGCTGTATAAACTGTACATATATGAGTAAACATAGGACACATATACATTTTGGAAAGTATTAATGAGGGGAGACTAAAAAGTTCATACGCTGAAAAGGTCATATGCTGACATCATATCAACCGTAGATGACTTTTTGGGTAAAAGAGATCCAAACACCACAACATCTACGGAAGAAATGTCTGAACCGCAAGAGGGACCGTGTTGTAAAATAAGCCTCATTTGGTCAAATTCGATGAGAGCGTTTTGGTCAGCCTATGAACTTTTCAGTCAAATCTGGTATGCTCACAAGAAATACTTTATGTACACATTTGTGAGTGAGAGTCTAGTGTACCGGCAAAGAACATCGAAATTAATGTAGCAAAAAGGCTTGAGTTGAGGAAGTCAAAGAGAGTTTAAAATGGAATGAATCATCTAATAGCATTGAAAGTTGAGGGAAAAATTTAGGGATGAGAGAGAGAGAGAGAGAGAGAGAGAGTGAGAGAGAGAGAGAGCATAAAATAAAGTAATGGAAGTGAAAATAAAAAAAATTAAAAATGAATAAGGCGAAGAAAAAACAAGCAAACAAACAAACAAACAAATGGACAAACAAATAATAAAGGAAAATTTAAAAAGGTGAAAGAAAGAATACATCAGAAGAAAAAAAAATGATAAACGAAAAAGAAAAAGTCAAGAGTCAAGGAAACATTTTAAAAAATACATCGGTAAAAAGAAAAGAATACAGAAAATTTAAAAAATCCACTAAAAAAAGATCGGACAAATTAAAATTTCAAGATTAAAAGTCACGTGTTTACAGAAATTAAAAAAAGTAAATAAAAATGAGTGCAACTTGAAAGGTATATATTACAGAAGGGCAGACGGTTACTGCTGAAGCAAAACATCTCCTCTCACATTTAATATATATGTATATATTATATCTGAAACCCAGAGAATAGAAAGATCTAGAACAATTACAGATTCTACATTTTTTTTACTTTAATTCACATTACATACCTCAGCCCCCTTTATCCCAAACCCTACTAATCTTCCACTAACAACACTGCTATCTCCACCAACACCATTCTTACCATATTGACCCGACCATTCCATCCTTATCCAAAACGTATACTGTTACCATCATAACTAACGCTAGCACCCACTAACTTCAACCTCTCTTCCTCACTATTTTCCGCACCCCTCCCAAATCTCACCATTGAAACTTCGGCCCTCAAATAACCACTACTACCACAACTGTAACGATCACCGTTATCCCCACCCCCTACTTACTGTACAACCACCACCGCCACCGCCGCCGCAGCAGCCTCCACCATCTTCTTTGTTTCGCGCCAGTATCCTCAGCCTTGTTTCTGGAATGTCGGTCGTCTTCGGTGGAAATCAATCGATATATCGATCAGGTCAAGTCTGACACTGAGCTATTTTAGGCTTCCTCAACTGACAATCAGGTAAATAAAGAAAGGTATGGTGCACGGCGAACAAAAATAACGTGGCGGGCTTAATGTGTTTATAAAGTTAGTTTGTGTTTGTATTCAAATCTCAGAGCATAGCAGATGGCTCACTGATGCCAAATTTTACGCTGTCTTTTGGACAAAAGACACTGCCGATATCTTTTATATCCTATGTCTAGTCACCAAAAAATAATTTCTAGATCCTTGAATGTGTCTTCTGTCACAGGTAGAACACCTGTAAAGAGAAGATGGTCAAGAAGCTAATCTCAAAAGCTATTGCAAGTAATGTTTCATCGAGGGTTCAATGAATGTGTTTGGATTCGATAAGTCATCACACAGTCATCACTCCAACGGGATTTTATAGTGAGCCTTTAGATTTGGCGACAATGACCTCGATTTTGATGGAGCAACTGATAAAAGTGTCCTAGAACAAATGTGCTTTAAAATCTGTGGCGTAATGGCTAAAAGGCAGAAATTCAGCCTCAAAGTAAACAGGTTCGAATTTCAGTTGCGTTATTAGGATAACTTTCAAACTAATAAGTTTCAGAAAGGTAGGAACCGACTTATTCCTCCTCAACCTATGTGTTAAATAGTATTACCGCTGTTCTTCTAGAAGCATGGTTTCGGAATTAAATAAACCACGAAAGTTGATTCGCCATTGAAAATAGAAAAAGAAACCAATTATTTTACCTCACACACACACACACACACACACACATATATATATGTATATTTACATATAGAGAAAGACCCTGCATTGTATATATATATATATATATATATATATATGTGTGTGTGTGTGTTTATGCAGGGTATCTCCCTCTCTCTCAATCACTCACTCTCTCTCTCTATATATATATTATATAAAGAGAGAGTGAATCTCTACATTATATATGGAGAGAGTGGGAGAAAAAAAGAATGAGAGAGACAGAGAGACAGGCGATCAGGCACTATATATATATATATATATATATATATATATATATATATATATATATATATATATATATATATACATATATATATAATATGTGTGTGAACACTTCGTGACCAACTGATAAATATCTAGAATCCCTTCACTTCATTAATTTATGTTACTCAATAATTGTATAATAAAATGTACATCGATTGAATATAACCAGTAATTATCAAAATTAATGGCAAATACACAAAGCTGAACCGAGATATATTTATTAATCATATTTCAATTTTTGCATTATGAAGCTAAAACTCTGTAAAAATATTGATGAAACTTTCTAGAGAAAAGTTGTTTTAGTGATTTTACTTAAATGAGTACACTCAAGAGATTTATCGATTTAAAAACTCAGTTCTTGGGGTGATTTTTGATCACAATAAGGTATAATGATATGGTATTAATGTTCAACTTTACCTCAAAGAACTAAACAATAAAACTAATCAATTTAATTATTAGACAGATATTTCGCGAGTTTTTCAGGTTAGATTCTTCAGAGGAATGTCAAACACATACTATATATTTATATATATATACATATGTGTGTGTGTGTGTAAAATTCAACATAATACAGATGATGCGACAGTACATATTAATATTACTCTGATGATGGTTTAATATAAAAACCAAAACGTTGAACATAGGTAGATTATTCAAATATTGATAAACACATGCTCTAAATACCCTTTTTTCATGCTTTTATTTTATTTTTTTATTTTTGTTAAATGACTTATCAATGTTTGTGGTTTATTTAATGTCAAAGCTGTCTTTGTATAAAGGATTTTATTTTAGTATTCAACGAATTACGGCCTATTGGCATAATGGTTAGTGTGTTCGTCAATGGTCCGGGAGACTTGGGTTTAATCCGAGGTCGTGTCATGCTAAAGATATAAAAAAAATGGAAATTAATGCCTACTTGCTTAACAGTTAGTCTTGTATGATACCTATAAAGTTAAATAGAGCTCTCATAGGGCAAGTAGTTGCGCTTTCCACTATACGTCGATATAGTCTTTATTGAAAACGAAGTGCCTGGGTTGCCTTCGCTCACACCCTCTTATTTATTTAACCAATATCTGAGTCTGGGATTAGAAAAGTCATGAGGTTCTCTAGAGTAATTGTTCGAAAATAAACGTAATAGCGCGAGTGGAATTTGAACTAACTTACTAATATATATATATATATATATATGAGAGACCAGCCTTTAGAAAATCAAGAAAGGAGTGAGTCATTATATCTCAATTGCGGATTGGCCACATAAGTCTTACTCGTTCTTTTATACTCAGGCAGGAACAGCTACCACAATGTTTGACATGCCAGACACCTTACATCTTTAAACATGTGCTAGTGGAAAGTGCAGCTCTAGCTATCACAAGAGAGCGGCATTTTAAAACAGGTAATATGAGAGATATGTTTGAGAACGTCCAGATGGATGATGTTCTCTCTTTCTTGAGTGATACAGGGTTATATCGAGACAATAACTCTTCACAATTCTGGAAAATTCAGCCATTCAACTTACCAATTTACTAAGTACAAATAAATTATTGTCGAATAGCAATACTTGAAACCATTATATCTCTGCGAGTAAAACTGTGGTGAGAAATATTAACAACTACCTGACTGTGCAAACCAATCATATCAAATAAACTACCTCATGTTAGATAGAAATACTTGAAACCATTTACTCGTGTGCGAGTAAATGAGCTATGTTTTTAAAGTATGTTCTCTACAATATATGCGTTAACAAATCATGCATATATATTACATGTGAACTGGATTTGGCATTAAATAACCCATTGTATCTTTGAGCACTACCAAAGAGCAGGATATCATTCTTAGTGCAGATTACTACCTTTTTCCTAGCATAGAAATCTAAGAGCAATAAATGAAATTTTAGGTTGTTGGTTGGTTGTTTGAGTCTAGGTTTGGTTTGGTTTCTCTGTTTAATGGCATATCAACTCTTTGTAGGTTAGTTAATGCCAAAGCCATTCTCCTAGAATAACAGTAGTGGTACTATTTACCCCATCGGTGGGAGGATAAGGGGGTTCATACCTTTCCCAAGGGTATTTGCCCGAATGTGAACGTAATAGCGCGACTGGAGTATGAACCCGCTTATTACGATTCCGCAGTCCATCGCTTTAACCATTACACCACGAGGACACCCCCCTTGTTTGAATCTAG
Organism: Sepioteuthis lessoniana; assembly: GCA_963585895.1. Classification (NCBI taxonomy): domain Eukaryota; kingdom Metazoa; phylum Mollusca; class Cephalopoda; order Myopsida; family Loliginidae; genus Sepioteuthis; species Sepioteuthis lessoniana. The sequence continues at coordinate 57,735,285 of OY757911.1, read as the reverse complement.
GCATAAATAATCTGACTCCGTTTTCTGCGAATGTGTCACACTATTTCCGAAGATTGTAGGTTTTTCCAAACTGAAACATGTTCTTGTTTTGACGAAAGCTGACGAATCCGAAGACGTAAAAATCAAAGGCATCAATCTTTGCCCAACAATCGTCTCGAAATATTGGATGGGAACTTATATTGTCCTCTATATTCTATTAGATGACCTTAAGTAAGTTTTCAGTTACTATTTTGTTTTAAATTTCTACCTGGCCAGGTTGAGAATTCAGAGGTTTTTCCAACTCCAAGACAGATTTGTCTCACAAAGGTAAAGTACCAAGTTTGTCCTTGTATCTACCAATAGCTGGGTGGGTTGGAGGAAATAAATTCCCGCCCTTGTGACGGACATTACAGTAAAATGAAACGTACCCATCCTCGTCCAGAATTTGAAATTGTTACGTCGAGTAAATTTTTCCTGTAATACACTTTACATCACCAATGCCATTATAAGGATATTTTGAAGAACAAAGGAAATAAGGAAGATAAACCTCAACAGGAGAAAAATGATCACTCAAAGTCATAGTATCTGAATAACATTGGCTGTTTTGGCCACCTTTCGAAAGAAGCAATTGAAGAAATTTTGATCTAAAGAAAGAAGTTTGTGACAACGATTAAACACTGCATGGTGTTGCTAAATATTAGGAAATAGGTTTGTGTCACGTGAAGCCGCATTAGTTTTTATTTCAGAGTTTCCTCTTCAAGACAGATTGCCTTACCAAGCCTAAAAAGTTCAGTCTACCCAAGGATTTACTCATAGCTGAAGTTTGAGAGACAGGAGTGATTTAAGCTTTTCCCAAAACAATTGCAAAAATAAAACGCAACGTCGTACATGATTATAAACCTGGGTGATCGAGTTCATATATATATATATATATACAAATATGAATCGATGTTCAATTACCCAATAATTGAATTTATCTTCTTTTTTTGTTAATGCCTAATTAACTCTTAGTTATTAATCTTGTGACTACAAAGCAACTTTGAAAAATAAATGATAAAATTTCTTTTGAAAAGTTTCGTCAAACTAAATAACATTGTGACACTTCTCTCTAAATCCAGGGAGGAATATGCCGAACTCTATAATTGTTTCATAGTTTTACGTTATTTTCTTAGTCGAATCAAAAATTGTCAGCATTTTCTAATATCAAGAAAAAATCTGAATCGAAAATGCAGGTAAACTTTGCAACGAATACAACTCTTAATTGTAAACCGTAAAAAGAACAAATACAATAAATTGGTGTTAATTACCAATTTCAGTTGGTTTATTTGCATAAACTATCTTTTGCCAAATAACAGAGGATAACCCGTTAATATACACAGCCCAACCAAATTTTATGGAAAGTTACTTTTCTTTTCGAAAACACTGAAATGTAATCATTCCAAGAGAAAAATTACTGAATCAAACAGATGTTATAAGGTATTATTTATTTTCACAAACCATCGCACTAAAACATTGAAATATATTGGGGTATAATTATATTACCATTTATACTTATGTAATTTTCGGTGTTTAATGGCATATCAACTTCAATGGATCTAATGCAAAAGCCATACGTCTTCAAGAAGAGCAGAAATACTAATCAACCCATACAATTCGTGAATAAGGTGTCTCATAACTGTCTGAAGGATATTCTTCCGAAAGTGAGCGTTATAGCGCAACAAGCGTTTGAACCTGGTTACTTCTTGGCCACAGTCCAGAACATTAGACATTACACCACGGGAACTCCATACCAATAAATTTTATTTCTGACTAAAGAGGTTTTGCCTTTTATATTTCGTTTCAGAATGTTCGATGCAATAGAATTTTGTAGTAAACATTGCCTAATGATAGGTTTGAGTGTATAATACTCTAGAAATAAGAAAATCCTCAATTGAAAAAAATTAAATTCATAGTGGTGTACACAATCACAGTTAATGTCCCTGTCAATTTTAATAATCATCATGAAATATCCACATTTAAAAGAAGAAAAATAATGTCATTGTATATAATAAATTTGATTTTTCTAGTAAAAGAAAAGATCAGGATGTCTCATGTTCTAAAATAGAAATACCTTATGATGAAAATGTCACTCACGTGTATCTTCATTTAGATCAATCAGAGATAACGCATATATAATGTACCCATTCAAATGTCTATTCAATTAAATTTAAGTGACAAATGGACTTGCAAATGAACAGTGATTTGACTATAACGAATGATTTTATTGGTAAAACTGTCAGAAAACTTAAGTAAAATTGTGAGACGAATGAAATGAAACATTAGAGAAAGACTATTACGTCAGTCGCAGTCATACTTCAACGGTTAGAAATAGCAGTTGATAACCGGAAAAGTGTTCCTTTTTCAAGATTAATGACTGGAATAATATCTGAGAAGTTTAAGGGTCTTTTACATTCAAACATAAAAGGATATTAGTTAAATAACTCTCGATCATGTTTTAGCAATTGAAAATAGGAATCATGGACAATGAAAATAAGGAAATGAATAGAAATAGAATTATAATTAAGAATGCTACCACATCTTCCGATAGAAAAAACAAGGTATTTCTGTCACAAAGTGTCTAATCCAGGAAAATCCATTTTGATGGGGTTTCTTAACAGAAGAGTTGATATACCATAAACTAAACAAGACCGTATTCTTCACATCCTTCTTGTTGCAAACGAATACCCAAACCTATTTTATCTTAACAGACCAAAAAGACGGTGGCTCTGGCTCGATTTAATTGTGTGCAAACAGATGATTTATATTTAACCGAATCATTTGTATTAGTAATACTTGAAACCATTTGACTGTGTTCTTACAAATGATGTAGCACTAAATAAAATTATTAGTATCAGCTAATCATACTTGAAACCATTTGACTGTGTTCAAACAAATGAGCTCTAGCAAATTTAAAAATAAAGTTACCCACAAAATAATCCCTTAAAAATCATATGTATCCATACATACATTCATACACACATACGCACGCACACACACACACACACACACACACATATATATATATATATACGCACACACACACATACTTTATATATATATATATATATATATATATATATATATATATATATATCATATAATTTGGCATTAAATAACCTACAAGAATCGATATGACATAAAACACAACCAAAACAAAAAAAAAAGTATAATAAACAACTACATTTTCTACATTACCTCATGAAATTTACATTTTTTATATAAGGGAACCTCACCTGTCTTATTGGACAGATGTTTAGAATATAGGAGTGTGATGAGAAAGAGCTACTTCGGTTTGATTGGGTTTTATGTACCAGTCAGTGTGTAAACGTTACACCCTCTCGCCCCCACACACATAAACTTTCTTCTAACCATGTCACTTCTTACGCCGGCCGGTGATCAACTAGTGGTTCGAGGGGGTAACGCACATTTCTTTACCTACACAAGAATACGATCGAGGGAACGGAGAAAATAGAAGGACAAACGAACAAACACGAACAAAGCTTGGGGTTAACCAAGAGCAGAGGAAGGTATGCAACACTTTGCATTCCTGATAGCATATATGGACTAACGCTAGCGTGGGTTACTAGCAAAAATTCCACAATGCTACTGGAATCAGACTCATCTTGACTCACTCTCGCTGGACCCTATCCATGCTGCCTCTCTGCTCCGGTGTCCGGTGTTTACTGCCCCTGTCCGTGGTTCCACGCCAACCCTCTGCTGCTCGCTTCTCTGCTGTCCAGCCGCCAACTGCCCTCTTCCGGGTCGCGTCGTCAACTCTCTTTCGCGTCCCCTTCCCACTTCCGGATACGGCGAAATTTCATGTCCAAGAATCCTTTGTCTGGTGTCGCGCCAAAACAGACTCGTCTGCTTTGGCGGCCCACCCACATAGTGCTACAAGTGTTGGTTATTTAATGCCAAACCCTCGTTATATATATATATATATATATATATATATATATATATATATATATATATATATATATATATATATTAAATATATATGATTTATAAACACTTTTTGTTGATAACATTTTAATGAGCCTAAATTGATTCTTTGCATAGAATTGAATATTTCCACGTATTTCTATCTAACACAAATAATTCTATTTTATCATTAAACATTTGATTGTAACTAAATCGATATATATATATTATTTGTAAATGTTTGGTTTTGGGCAATTTTTTTTCAAATGTCTTAGAATTAATTTATTTGCACATTAAATTTGCTATTGTTTCTATAGAGTTAAATTGTTTCAGTTATTGCTATCCCACACGAATAATTCTATTCAATATTAATCATTTTTTGCAGTTAATAAAGTGGTTACAAGTATTGCTATTTAACACTTATTATTCTATTGAACACTATTCATTCATTTGCACACAGTCAAATTGTTCCAAGTATTTCAATGAAATACCAATAATTCAATGTAGGTACATTTTTAAAGAGTTTTATGTATTGCTATTTTACATTGATTATTCTATTCAACTTCACTGATTCGTTTATATACAGTTAAATAGTTTCAAGTATTACTATGTATCACTGTGTATTCATTTGAATATCAGGCATATTTTTACACAGTTAAAGTGTCAAACAGTTCTATTTCTGACTATTCCATTTAGCATAACTCATTTGTTTGCACACATTTTAATTGTCAAACGGTTCCCTTTTGACCCGTAAATTAGAACCTATCGGGTGCTACCACTCCGGGTTAGAGTGGACGTGGGAACTATAGCAGAGAAGGAGTATTCACCATTTCCTAAAGATCCAGGACTAGAGTCTCACTATTAGATGGTTTTATGTCATACCAGGACACTCCTTCAGAAAATCTTACCCCTCTGCAGAGATGCAGCCGATGCATTCTACAGCCATAGCCGGCTGGGCTGGATAATAGATTAGATCAGATAATTTGGAAATGTCAAGATTGTTTATTCTATGTACATAATTATGTAATGTAGTTGTTTTCCTCGTCCAACGCAAAAGGCTGAATATTAACCTAATCTGAAATATTTAATCGATTTAAATGATTATTTGAGAAAAATAAATAATCAATTTCTCTGTTATCTCCTAAGTCTTGCACACAACCTTCAGATTGCTTACCTTGTTTTTTTTCTTAAGTGGTTACCCAAATAAGCATTGAGTAGAAACACTAATGCTTAACTTCGGTGATATAGCGGGAACAGGTGCTTTTCGTGCGGCTTAATCGTATATCACACAGCTAAGCATTGCTAAAGTTTGACACAAAGTCGCACGTATGAGGCGCTCAGTGGGGATTGAACTCACAACTTAGTAGCAATGAATCTGCAAAACTAACTTGTTTACCATAACATCATTTTTTATTCAATATATATCTCAGCAGCTCTGTCAGTCTTGTATTTAAAAAGACAGTATTGATCATATTTACTCAACCCCTCCGCTCGGGCAGGATATGACACAGGGTCAAATTTTTAAGCGGAATTTAACAGGTTTTAATTCAGAGTTTTCCTTCTCCTTGACTAGTTGCCTCACTAAGGCTGAAGAATTCAGTCTGCCCTACTATTTACCCATAGCTGGAGGGAGAATAATTGGATTCATACCTTTCCCAAAGGTATTAGTGCTATGTGACATGCAATCAGTCCAGGATTTGAACTCGTGTTGGCGTGTCCAATTCCAGCGACGATAACCATTACACCACGGGCACCTCAAAAAAAAAAAAAAAAAGACATTATTTATGCTAAATATCATATGCTTTTTTTTTACCTAATCTCAATCTTTAGCAACTCCCTCAACCCAAAGCTTCTTCATAGATCACACAGATCGAACCATATATTTAAAAAACTCTCTAACTCCGAATCTATCGATATGCCGTCGATGCTATTAAATAATCTCACAGTACATTAGAATAGGTTCTTAACATCCTCAGGAGTTTTAAATGTGACAATTTCGATCTATCAATTGATAAAAAAAAAATTCATTCATTATTTAAGGAGAGAAATTTTCAAGAAAGCAAAAACTGAGAGTGAAAAAGGTGAGAGGAACTGGTTAGTTCGTGGTGAAACTATTACCCCATGATCAGGTATCTTTCATTTGTCAACTATTCAAGCTTATAGCCAATGTTAGTTCATAACTGTCAGGTATTTCGGAGTGATCAATATTTTACAAGCAAATGGGTTGAAATAATAACCGGATAACAGTCACCATACGACAGGTGGCTCAGTAACCGTCATTCGGTAATAAAATGATGCAGCTTTGTCGAGTATAAAAGGCTTAGACATATGTATACCTTAGTATCCTCAGGAAAATCGAATTTGAGAACTAATATGTGCTTGTACTCATTATGTATACCGTGTGTCTTTGAGTAGGTTTGTATATTATGGGCTCTTTTTACCAGAAACAAACACAAGTATTAAGTGTATTTTTGTGCTTATTTGCAAGAATTATTTATACATAAACTTAATCAATCCCATCGAAGCTATGCGTCATATGCGTATGTAATAATACTCAAATATGTGTATGTATTATGTAACTATTGATACATGTGTGCGTGTGTCTATGTGTGTGAGAAGATGCAATGTAATGAATTGGAGCGTGTATATATATATATATATATATATATATATATATATATATATGTATATATATGTGTGTTGTGTGTATGTGTGTGACTTCTTTTGGTGATCGAATATTTAAAAAAAGATTTTCTAATTGTGTTTTATGTGCACAATGATACTTACGTATATCTACGTATTCATATAAAAGTAATCATATGGGTAAGTATGTATGTAGTTGGGTGCGTATTCATGAAAATGCATGTGTATGTGTGTATTTTAATTCTTGTGCTTGCGTGGGGTATATCTGCGAATACAAATTTACCGACTGATATAACTTATGATCATGTACGTATATATATATATATATATGTGTGTGTGTGTGTGTGTGTGTGTGTGTGTGTGTGCGTGCGTGCGTATTTTGCCTTTTCCTCTCTCTACGTATGTGCATTTTTCTCTCTCTCTCTATCAATCTATCTATATACTTTGGAGGAGAGAGAGAGAGAGAGAGAAAGAGATTTTTAAAGTTCTTCTAAATTTTGCTGCTTTTTTTATTGAAAGCGAATCCCACGTGGAGGTTGTACGTTTTTGCTCAGCGGATATAACCGGAAAGATCTTTGGTTTTACGGCGCCGTTTTTCCACTTCTATTCTCTTGTCTGCAGCTTATTTCGGAAAGATATGTTGCCTCGTAGACATAATGTCGCCGTATCTTCGTCGACGGCATCTTTTGTGCATTGGAAGTTGTTGATTTCCTGTGGAGTAATGGTATTTTAAAGAAATTTAGTATCTCTTCAGTGCCACTCATACCCTGTAACCGCTTCTAGGGATCAGTTCCTTTAGGCTTCTGCAAGTCGATAGTCTTTCTTTCAAATAAAATGACTTGCTGATTGCTGTTCTTTTGCAGTTAATCATAACTGCTTATAAACCAAAAAGACTTAGAGAATACGTGTTTAACATAAATTCCTTTGAGTGCATATTTACGATAAGTGCAAGACTTAGCTCATCGTAGTTTTCCAAGAAATGCCTTTGTTTTTATCTACCCAACCTTTTCGTTGCGGGCAGGATATGGCAAAATATCAGTTTTTTAAGCGGAGCAAAGCTGGGTTTGAACTCAGAGTTTTCCTTCTCCTATACTGGTTGGCGAACCAAAGCTTAAGAACCCTGTATGCTCAACTATTTACTTGTAGCTGGAAGAAGAAAGGGAGAACAGATAGATCCATGACTTTCCGAAGGATATTGAAACGAAGAGAAACGGAAAGGTCTTCGTCCAGGATTTGTCGAATCCATTTCCAGCGAAGATAACAGTTACGCGGAGCGCACTTCCGAAGAAACGAAGACGTTGATGTATGACACGGGATTTAGGTTCACATAGACGCTGAGATAAGTTCATCGTCTCTTACTTTCAAAAAGTCATCGAATCGAAATTCTAAGTTTCCATCTGTCGTTAATAAAGCCAGTATATTTTTATAATGTGTGTTTAAGCTACCTCAAATGAGAATTCCTTTTTTTTATGCTGATGGTCTCTGTAGTGCTGTGTAGTAATTTACGAAGGTCTTTACTTCGATTTAGTACAAGGCCAAATGAATGGGGCACCCAATGAGACTCGAACTCACTCGTGTAGGTTTGCTAGTCTATCTTGCTAACCATTACACCCCCAGAGGTGCCCATCTCTGTAGTGCTGTGTAATCTGCTGCGAAGTTTAGGCTGAGCTATACTGAAACACTCCATTGTGATTTCCATATATGTTGCTACCAACCACATGCTATCTACTCATGACCCTTTCGGATCGTGGAATTGAAGGTTTCTTGTAGTGATAACATGTGTGAGAAAAAACTATACGGCGATCTCTCACGAGTATCAGAAGAGGTTAGAGGAACACATTTTCGATTGTTAGACACTACATATATCACCAATCAGTAGATCCCCTAAAAAAACTACTACAGAGAAGATATGCTGCATTTCGTTCGTCACTTAAAAAGAGTTGTGGGAGTGGTAAGTTTCCACCAAAAATGGATTTCCCAAGTATGAAACTAAACCACATCTAATGGTGAGGCTCCAGTTCTGGAGATATGCTGAGTGTGAAGTATCCCTTCATAACTTTCAGGTCAGCTCGGACTTTGAGCGTTAATATCTTTTAAGGCCTCAATAATTGTTCAACTAGATTTGTTCAAAACATAATTTGCATTTGATAGGAATTCTAAATGCCCTAGAGTAGTAATTCGTGACAGTAGTCGAGGGCGACCAGAAGGCTCTCTTTACAGTAGCTACTACACCGAGGTATAGGGGAGGGCACTATTCTTTTCTCTTGATTACTCCACGTTACCCTCGATACATACCTTATATCACTGAGTGTTAAGCAAGGAGATATCAGGTACCATTTTAAAAGTTTTTGGTATGACGTGACCTGAGATTGAACACAGGTCTCTCGAAATATTGGCGAACACTGTATCCACTAGACCAATGAACCAGTTATAACTATTAGTTATTTTCATTGAGAATAGCTACTTGTTGCCATAATCGTTTTTATTTGGGATTATTATTGGTTACTAGATACTATATAAGGATGTGTAAATATATCACTATCATTAAATATAAATACTTTCTTGAAATCATATAATTAGTAAAATTATAGGAATACTTGATATTTAACTGTGCACAATAATCTTAAAAAGACGCTGCTCCAGGAATATAAATATAAAAGTACAATGAATGCGATTCCCAAACGTCTTGGAATAAAATAAAACTTTATTTTATTTAAACTAATAATTTATCCTTTTCTTTACGTTTTTTATTTTCTAATTCATTAATCAATCTCAATATTTGAGATTATCTATTATTCTATCCAAATCTCGGAGACTTTGGCTTCTTTGCACTCATATGTATTTCGTCAGTTCATAGAATTCCCAAAAAAGAAAAGCATAAAACTCACTTAAACTTCGTCTCTAAGTCAAGAATTTTTTCTTTAAAGTTACCTCATCATTCTGCTGAAATATAACCTATATCTGATTGATATATTTCGTCATTTACTAGAATCTGTACTGCTTCTTCACTGTCTGAATTATCGGGCTTACGATCTATACCAAAATAATATCGAAATTATGATTCACATTAAAATAGCTAAAAGTTGAAATATGCGGCAGGAGTTGTTCCCCCTAGCGTATTGGCTCGCGTTCTGATCTTCTACATGGTAGTAAATCGATTCGAACTCAAGTCACGCTATTAAGGTTACTTTCAGACAGTATGAACTTTCTTATGTCCCCAGTTATGGGTCAAATATCACCATTACTGTCCTTCTACAAGGATGGCTTTAGCTTTCAAGAACCCAGGGAGCTTGATGCGCAATTAAAAAAAGAAGCCAAACTGAAATATTTTGCTTACGGTGTACAGTGATAGAGTGTAAAATGAAAAAAAAAAAGTATTAGTCTTAGCTGCACCGGTACAAAAATCGGATTGCCCATATATAGTAAAATGGTTTCAAGCATTGCTATATCACTAACAATTCAATTAAACGTCAGTCTAAAATATATGGAATACAGTATGAAAGAGTTAACTATTAAGATACTAAAGCGTCAGTAAACAGTAACTGTCTATAAGTATTAAAAGTACTGGGAAAAAATAAACAAAAAAAAAATTTCATACCTGGTTTATTTTATTTTGCTATATATATTTTGAGTGTAATATCGCTGGGCTGTAAGATTTAAATGTAAGATTTATAGAAGACATCACAAATAACCTGTAACATTCAGACAATATGTATACTTATATTAATTAGAACTTGGCAAGCTGTTTGGTCATGCATTTATTTCTGTTTTAAGAATTCATTTCCTTATAACCCTAAACAGGTACTCCATTATATTACATTGTCGTGTTGAATTGATTATCGTCATAAGAAGTGGACACGAAGACCCGAGTTCAAATCCTGAACGAAATTGTTTGTATTTCAAATAGCGCTATTACCCATTGGACACGTATGAATCCAATTATTCTCCCTTCAACCGAGACAGACATCGACACACGACTTGCAAAGTCATAGAGAGCTATCGATAGGCTATCGGTCGTATGGGAGTCAGACCTGACCGATAAAATGAAGTGCAGTTTCTTTCAAGCAGCAGTAGTATCGATACTGCTCTAAGGATGTACCCCGTGGACCCTAAGAAGATGTATGGAGAAAAACTTGACGGCAATTACACAAGAATGCTGCAAACAATATTGAAAGATTCCTAGAGACAGCACCCCACAAACAGCAACTGTACGGCCACCTACCACCAGTCACGAAAACTATCAAAATTAGACGAACCAGACATATGGGACCCTGATGGAGAAGTAGGGATTAGCTCGTAAGCGATGTACTCCTGTTGACCCCATCACAGGGATGAGCAATGGTAGGACGTCCAGCTCGAACTTACATACAGCAGCTCTGTGCAGATACTTGATGTAACCACGAACACCCGCCAAAAGCAATGCACGATTGGAAGGCGTGGCGAGAGAGAGTCAGAAATATCCGTGCTGATAGGACGACATGATGATGATGATGATCTTCCCTTCAGCTATGGGGAAATAGTAGGACAGATTATACTCTTTAACCAAGGTATAGCAATTGGTGTAAGAGAAGGTAAATTCGAACTGCAGACCTGTTAAAATTTGCCAAATAACAGACCTTGAATCGCATCCAGTTTGTGCAAAGGCTTTGAGTAAATACAAATATTAAATCATATCATACACAGGAGTGTTGATTGGACATATACCAGGGGCATAAGAAGAGTATTTGACGATAAAAATCGTAATTAAGAAAGTCGTATATCCCCATGTTTATGACTGTTATCTCTCACAAATAATATAATCTGGTTATTTAGAAAATAAAAAGTGATGATCGTTTGAATAAAGTAAATTAAATTAATATTAGTATGGATTGGTCTAGTGGGTAGAATGTTCAATTGGTCTAGTGAGTAGAATGTTCAATTCATACCAAAGACTCAAAAAATGGTACTTGGTGCCTGCTTGCTTAACACACAGCATTATAAGCTACGTATTAAGGGCAAAATGGAGCAATTCAGCTAAAGGAGTAGTGCCGTCCTCTACACCTCAGTGTAGTAGCTATTGAAAAGAGACTCTCCAGGTCACCCTCAACTTGGGTTGCCAACTTTACTTATGCATTACATAATAACGTAAAGGTCAATATTTAATGAATTACTTTTGAGGCAAAAACTGGCCTCGATCTATACGCGAAGAATGAACTTTTAAAACTGAAATTAAAACATAATGAAACGAAATTAGCTCAAAATTTGTCTTCTTTATTTACATAAATTAATGATTTCGGGACATTATATCTAAGCTTGACCTGCAGATCTAATTGACTTATACACAATTTGTACGATACGCTAAAACACAACCCATAATCATAATGATTTAACTAGCAATAAGATTGACTTGAGTGAAGTTTCATGGATGTTACGGCGATTTATGATCATTGGAATTTTTCAAGATTCCAAGTCTCAAATTTCTGAAGAAAGACATTCTAATGTATGCAACTTTCCATTCTTAACACAAAAGAGCAGTATCTGTCCGTGTCAAATAACTTCATGACACCATACCTATGTGAAATCAAATTACTATCGTTGCTAGGTTCTTCAAGTAGCTTAATCGCTTCGCTACATATTTACGACGTTCACACATTCGGCTAAACGTGTAATACTTTAAATAAAAGAAAAATAATCTATATTATTTACAAAATTTAATGATATCTTGATAGCTAAATCTTTTGCTTGTTTCACATAAAAATAGGTTATTTTTTAGATCTATCATAATAACTTATTACAGATTGGCATAATATTTTCCGTAATGAATATTACCCCTTACTACCCTTACTTAACATATTTCAAATTTTATCTGGTTTTCAAACATTTTACAAATCGCCCTTTAGTCTAATCCTTTTATTTTTCCATTTACTGTAGACGGGTCGGTTCATTAAGACAGCTGAGTTGCCTGGGGCTGAAAATATACCGACTGCATCTCTGCAGACGGCTAAGACTCCCCAACGCCAATGAGTGTCCTAGAGATGACTTTAAACAATCTGATGGTGAGGTTCCAGAAATGCTGGCGTTTTGGGGAATGAGAAGTACTCCTTCATTGCCATTGCTCTCATGTCTACTCTGGTTCGGAGCAGTAGCACCAGATGGTGTCCTATCTATGGGTCAAATAGAACTGTTAGACATTTAAACTTTCCGCAAACAAAGGACTTCTGCTAAATCGAATTGTTTGAAATAGAACTGTTTGATCATTTAAATGTGTGTAAACAAATGACTGATGTTTAATTGAATTGTTAGTGATGCATAGCAATATTTGGAACCATTTAACTTTGTTGACTAGTGTTAGAGTAGATTATCAGAAATAGGACTGTTTGATCATTTGACTGAATGTAAACAAATGACTGATGTTTAACTAAATTGATTGTGATACATCGCAATACTTGGATTTATTTACCTTGGTCAGTAAGTGAAAAATAGTTGCAAAATATCCTCTGACGTAATCAGCGGCTTTATTATTATTATTATTATTATTATTATAAGTGATGTACTCCTATGGACCCCCACATATGGCCCTGCAAAAGCAGGACGACCAGCTCGAACTTACATACAGCAACTATGTGAGGACACAGGAAGTAACCCCAAAGACCTGCCGGAGGGGATGAATGATAGGGAGAAGTGGCGAGAGAGGGTCAGGGATATCTGTGCTGGCGGCACGACATAATTGTTATTATTATTATTATTATTTTTGATGGTTATTTGAAACCATATAACTGACTTCAAAATTAAATAATCCCTCCGGCAAAATCAACCAACCAGCCAACCAACATACGCATCTAAAAAGAACCTATGTTATCAACCTGAAATGCCAAAGTACGAAAAAGTCTTAATAAAAAGTTTTTGCTCTATTTTTTAAATGAAAACATTTAAAACAAAACCAAAAACTATCTGCATGCAAATCATTGGAATAGGAAAGGACGTTCTTCCAACAATAATAACAGGTTGTCTAAAAAAATTCGCCTAGAATCAAATCCAGACTGATTCAGTAAATTATCTTACACGTGTTTGTCAATGCATTGTATTTAGAAACCATTAGGTGGGAATTAACATAGCAATTTTCTCCTTTAAAAATTAGGAGTGTATTGCTAAAAGGGTCATAAAATTTACGTAAAGCAGTTTTCCCCACACACCAAGATAAAAAATGTCTGTAAAATAACGAGTATCTTATATATATATATATATATATATATATATATGAAAACCATGATAAAAAACAGGATGGTAAATAAGAAAGATATTTGTTAGTTTTGTGGGCTGGTTGAAAAACTCTTTATTCAAGAAACGTTTGTACTTAACTGCTAATGGAAACTAAAGAGATACGTTTGAGTCGTAGACGACAAGAATGAAACATTACTGAAAATATCTCCACTTACTGTCACACATGAGCTTGTATATGAGGTCCACATGCTTTGTAATTTGGTACTTGTATTGTTCTTTTATATCAACAACAGTTAACAATGCGTGGCCTAGCCTCTCCCGTGTTCGACCCATAACGTGGTACCATAAAATAGCTTTAAAACCAAAACATCACTTGTAAAAGTAATATTCATCAAGTAAATATATTTAGTCAGAAAGAGATAAGAACATATGAGTTGTTTTTGCACGCCATGATAATCGGCGTAAAATGTTCTCATATATATATATATATATATATATATAGGCAGACAAAACTGACTAGACAAATAAGAATATTTCATTTGCGTTATTTCATTTATTGCTCGCCGGCAATCTTAACCAAAGGTCAATAACAAGAGAATATTTTTGTGTAAAATAATTTTTACATTGAAAAAAAATGATGTGCCATAAGTGAAGTGTGGAGAAATGAAGAGATGACATGTCATATCCATAATCATTTTTATGGAATCCAAGTGTCTTCAACTGATTTTTATAGGCTATCTGCTATCGTAAGTACATGGAGATATGCGTTATGAATGACTGTGTTTTAAATTAACCGTGGTCAATAATTTGTTTATTTCTGTGTTAATGTGTTATCAAAAATCTGTCTATCTGATTTCAAACAGTGTGTTGAGAATCGTTTAGCTTGTTTTTAAAGCCATTTGGCATAAGTGATTGTAGACATTTTAAACATTTAATTTCGTGTGCTCCTGTTATCACTGTATTACGTTTCAATGCAATTTTTCGATTCTTTCTATGGTAGCAAACTTGGTAAGTAGGGTAAAATTGTTACCTTTTGAGCGGACATTTTAATCTACAAGCATCGGTTTGATACTGTATCTGTTGTTATACCAGTGTCATTATATATATATATATATATATATATATATATATATATATATATATATATATATGCATGAAACTGCATCAGAACATCGATTTTAAGTTTTTAAGACTGAAATATATAATACACATGTATGTACATTTTTGCTGATATATTTACTCGCATCCCTCTGCTCCCAACTATTTTAACACGTAAAATTTTCACAGTTTATAAAGATTTGTGGGTTTTCATCCTTGCACAGCCGGCATTGTAAAAGGGTTAAGCGCCTTTAAAATTATATTGTTTGCAGAAATCAAGACTGCTGCTATGTTACGCCTGTGAATGCATTCAGTTTTTATTGGGATTTGGCACTCTGAATCACAATGATTTATCGTTTGCGCATATCTGTTGAAAAACCTGAATTTGTTGATAGTGTCTTTCTTTAAAATGTTTTTGCAGAATGATCGTTCATTAGACGTTGTTCGTGGCCTTCATTTAAGAAATCTTCCGTGTCGGTTTTTGATTTAGTTGGTAATAGCTTTGTCTGTTTTGTTCAATAATTTGGGTTATTGGTTTAGTTATGATTTCTTCTTTCCTTTATTTCTAAAATTTATTATGAATTTTGTTACCACTTTTTGCTTCAGAGATGTTACTTTTTATTCTACCTTGTAGATCCTCCTGAAATATATTCATGTTTTTTTCCTCGAGCAAGGTAGAAACTGATTTAGCTTTTGCTAATTGCTATGTTCAAGTATGAGTTTGATAAAAAACAATTTATGTCTCGGGCGAACAGCGAAACAACAAAATATTGTGAATATTTTGAAGCCTGTTTCAAATTACATTATTTGCCTTAGGGTGGTTTGTCATTACTTACCATGATATTAGTTGTTTTTATTTATAAATTTATTTGTTCAGATATGTAACAATCGATTATTTTGAAGAAGTGCATTGCAGCTGATCTTGCCAATGTGCTGAGTGCGCTTAAATAGGCTTTGCTATTTATTAAACTATTGTATATCAACCTGAGTTGACTGATACTTATTTCTTTTCAGCAATCTCATTTTAAAGAAACTAATCTCATTCCCTTTGAGAATAACGAAGTGATTATATGTGTCTACTCTTTAATATGATCCGTATTTACCTGAAAACCTCAGAGAACATATCTTAATCTAGGCTTGAACATTTTTTCTTTGCACCGGATTACCTTCCCAATTAATTCGTGCCAGTAATTTTTTTTATCCCTTCTCTATTTGATATCTATTTAGTATCATATCTTTCGCAAGTAAATTCTGGTTTATTTCCGCGAGTTATATCTTTTGTTTTCAGAGTTGAGCTGCTTTCCTCTTTACGTTTTTCCACTGTTTTATCATTCAATTTGTTGTGGGTTTCTTATATGTGTTTCCGTCGAATTTCCAATCCAGGTTTTGAGTTTCTGTTCGTTTTCTGAGTTGATAAGTCTGATTTGTGTGTTTACTTTGGATGTCGTTCGTGTACCTGAAAAAAACAGGCAACATTTGCAAGATGATGGTCAGATCCCCCTTGTTGGTTCTCAGGGGAGCACCTGCCAATCATGACACTCAGGCATTTGTCTTGTTCCCACATTGCGCAATGTTTTGATTTTACATTTTTAAAGGGTAGTATATTGTGACTATGGAAAACCCACGGTTTATTTAAAACTGGCGAACCCGCCAGAGATGTAAGCAGGTACTCTTTTGGCAAAAGAACATATAAGAGAGTCAAAAAATATTAGGCATAGTTTTTCATCGTTTTTAGGGGTCATACTTCCTGGCTGAGCTATCTGACGCTGGCTGTTGAACTATGAAGTTCTTCTATCCAGCACCTGGTGAGGCTCAGCGTTGACCCAAATTCGGATTCCTCTGCCTTGCTTCACATCAACCATGCTTTTTTCCATGGCTTCTTGTGAAATCAATTAAGTGATTTTTACTCTCTTTTTGATTTTTTACGTTTTAACTAAGCTAAAGTCCAGTTATTCACTATTTTCTTATCTTTCTTATCTAAATATATAGAGATTTAAGGAATTTCACCAACACCCCCACTTCATGTCTATATACATCGTTGAATTCATTTTTGTTACGGTAATTTTTTAAAATAGTAAATTTGCAGACAAATGAATATAGCACCAAAAGTAAACACGACATTTTCCTGATAATTAAGACAAAGACGAAATTAGGAATACAATACATGCATTTATCAATAATTATTATTATTTTACTTTTAGAGAGTTTTTCACTCCAGCATTTGTAGATAGTTTGTCACTGGTGTTTGAATGACAGCATAAATTCTCAAGTCTCTTGGACACTTCACAGCATTTCAGCCGATCTTAATAATGCTGTAGTCTGGATAGTTTCCCCGCGTTCTCTTATTTCCAAGTCTTCCAGTCCCTCTACCAATCTTTGGGGGATTGTTGTAAGTGCACCAATTACAACTGGCACCATTGTGTCCATCGTGTTCTATAGTTTTTTTCAGTTCTCTCGCAAGGTCAAGGTCTTATCTCTTTTTTTGCTATCTTTTAATAATGATTATAATAGTTCACTATTCGGCAGATTTTTTGTTGAGTAACACTAGGTATGGTCGTGTGACTGAGATTAGGTTTGTATCGCAAAATCCCAAATGATTTTGTGTGTCTCCTTCTCTAGGACGGATTCTTGGTTATGCATATATCATTTGTTCGTATAGTCAAATTTCAAGTTCTTTTACTCTTCCCAGTGGATCATATTTCCCACCCAGTCGTGTCTCGTCTTATACCCCACTAGTTTTAATTTCCTGTATTCGCTTCTTAGATGATTGATCGTTTCGTCCTTATCACTAATTGCAATATTGTTGCATCTAATCTTCTTTTTGCTTTAATGCTGTGTGTCCTTACAGTGTTGTTTTCTGCTTCTGTTTGAAGAGATTCAGTTTTTCTCTTAAGATTTACCATTATTAACCTTGTCTAAGTCTTCTCCTGTGAGATTTTGTTTGTGCGTCTCTTGAAATATCTGTACAATTGCTTTTATTCCCACTTTGGTTTACTAGTTATTTTTATTCTGTTGCTCATTATGTTGTTGTCTTTAATTGGAATCATTTTGAGATGAGGTTTCTTAATCTTAGAATTAATTCTTTTATGTATTGCGGACTTTTTTTTTTGTCCTCATCTTGGTAGTTTTTGTGTTGTTTCTTCTTTCACTACGTTTCGGCCAAATTTTACCTCTGGCCTTCTTCGGGTGATTTTACCGCGATCTCGGATAGGAATGCTGAGTCTTGTAACCGTATCCCCAGTAATTACTGCCTTCCATAGTAGTTGTCTATCGCACCTTCGGGGCCCGTGGCGCAGCGGATAGAGTCGTTGGGTCTCTACGGTTCCAGGTGAGCATTGTCAGAAGATAGCGGTTTCAAATCCTACCCAAGCCGGCCGGAGGTTTACTTGGTCAAAAACGGGGTGCGCAATAAACAAAAAAAATTAATTCTCAGATTGTACTGTTTGTTCTGGTTGCTGTGATAAGCCATTATTTACACTTTTATGTCGTTTTTGAGTTGTCATATAGATATATTGGTGCTTCCTTCAATGCTGGCGTGTCCTCTTCCTCCTTTTTTGATATACACATATCTTCTGTCAGTGTCTTCTCCGGGATGTAAGACCTTATGCATCATTTTATTATTTTTCAGCTCTACTTTTGTCTCGTTACAATCCTTTACCAGGTCTTTACTTCAAAAGTAGAGTGAGGGAAAGTAGTGATATAATGCATTCTATGTATTAAAGTTCTTTGAACACTTTTTATTATAACGTTTACTATCATATTGATAATATTTTCCTTTGAAAACGAGCATTTTTAAAAAAAGTACATTTTTTTGGTCTTTCATAGAAACTTAAACTGTTACGTATGTTGTTAATGCGTTTGTCCCATTCTTTATCATCCCCAGATTTCGCACTGTTACTCTGACTGTGATTGTTTTACAGTGTCATGATTTTTCAATTTCTATTTTCATGTCTTCGTATTTACGTATTTTGTACTACACTTTTTTTTAATATATTCTATTATCTGTTTTCCCAGACGTATCAATTAGAAGACATGTTTTTCTTTCATAGTCCTTTACCACTGAATTATTAGTGATACATAGCACTACTTGGAACAATTTAACTACGTTCTAAGGAAAGAATAATGTTGAATATAATCATTTGTGTTTATAAGTAATGTTTGAAACTTGGTCTATTGCTCTCTATTTTTCAATTAGTTTGGATATTATTCTCCTAAAGATATCTCTTTTGGATTCTGTTATTGGCTCTGTTTGGTATTTGTACAATTCTTCAATTTTCAGTAAACAATAGTATTTGCATAATTTCCATTGAGCATAATGCTTTATTTCACAATGGCTTTCTTTATATTCTATCGGTGCTAGGATTGGGCAAACCGATACTAAGTACTCATTTGCTTCAGTCATTGGATCGATCTCAATGTATTGAATTTAATCCGTTTTTTTAATGTTTGAGAGATTCTATTTGGTTGGTACTAATCCTGTGCTGCCATTATTAACTACTTTCTATCCACTTTCAGTTTAGTATATTTCAGATATCAATTAGTTTTTACTTTATTTAGATTAGCATTTCTGATTATATGTGCATATTTTTCATATAGTAACACTCTTCTCCTTCAAGGATTGCTTTGGCACAAAGTTTGATTGGTCATTAACTAAACTAAACCAAACCAAAACAAATCCACGAAATAAATCGTTTTTAAGTGATAACTTTAAAAAAGGTCATACATTTTTTACCCAGAAAACATTGAACAGAAAATATCCTTTATGTGAAAGTATTTTGTATTATTTAAAGTTGTGCACATAGAAATAGATTATTATCCCTGCGCTTCTGTAATAATAATTATCAAGAGAAAAAACTGAAGAAGTCATGTGATAATGTCAGAAATATCATATGGAACTTCTTCGTTTATTTATAAGTTTCTTCAATGCTACAATAAGTGACTGAAAAGAGTTTTCTTTTACATAATTCGATAACCATATTTTTGACAGGTAAATGATATTTGACGAAATTTTCACGCAACTACCGGTTGATGTACCCGATGAACTAATAATTACTTTGTTCATTTTGCAATAAACTTGAAGCAATTGTAGGAATTTAAAGTCTTCGCAAAAATCTTCAGAAAAAACAAAAAACAAACCCAAAACTGAACATACCCGCTTGGTAATGAAATAGAGACAGTCTAGCTTTAACAGAAATAAGTAATTTCGACTCAATTCATTTTAAGCGAAACTCAGTCAGACTGTTATTTACATTATTTAGAGAGTATAGATATAAAAATTTACGAAGTTTGTAACAAGCAGATATTTAAATATGTAGAGAGAATTATCACCGGCGCACTGAGAAGAGGAGACATTTTATGTGGAAAAATGTAATTATGAATATATTGTTTAGTAAATTTCTGGGTAGTTTTCAGACGGGCTTTAGGATTCCAATAACTAAAAATGAGAGTAAATTTTCGAAGAGGAAAGCAAATTCATATCAAGCATAGACGATATTTTAAAAATATATTCAATATATAGAATAGGAGTGTTGAATCGCTTCATGTCTAAAGGCGAGATTGTAATTTATAATCAACAACGAGACTGAACTCAATACTGTTATTCCTGATAAACAAATGTCATAGATTGGTTTGGTTTAATGGCATACTAATCTTCGTGAATTATTTAATACTAAAGCCAAATTTCTGGAAAAGCAGTGTTACTATTTAACAAATATCTGGGGTGGGTATTAAGGGAGGAATGCCTTCTTCAAGAGTATTATTTCAATAGAACATAATAGCGCGACTGCATATCTAAGGCGGTAGTCTTGCCATTACGCTACAGAGATTCCTCCTTAAGAAATTGTATTTTTAATTAAGTATGTATAACAATTTATTTTTCGTTTCAGAGTTTTGATGTAATAGAATTAAATAATGAATAAGGCAAAAATTTAATAGAAGAAAATTTTGTTTAAAACATAATATTTAAAAGCTATAAAAACCTCTAGATTATCTTATAAAGGAACAGGCCTAAATTATCAAAGAAATGTAAATAGTTAAGTTAAAAAACGAATGCAATGATGAATAGAAACTTTTTAAAAACATTTTTGTAGGATGTAAAAGTGTATATTTGAGGTACTCAACTTTAGTTGTTCTTAACACAAAGACATGGTAGAATCTTAATGTTTAAGAGTGCCGCACGCCTAATTAATTCTGAAGACTACCTATCTATGTTATAGGATCTGTGGAAGCTTTTTTAAAACATTTCGAAGAACGATTTTATTTGGTTTTGTTTGGCTTGGTTGGGTTTTATGGCATATCAACAACTGTATGTTATTTAAAGCCTAATCCTTTTCATATATATCATATATGATTTATAAATATATAGTGTGTAGATAGCATTTTAAAACGAGGCTGAGCTCATTTGTTTGCATTCAATTAAATGGCTATAAGTATGATTTGTTAGTCAATAGTTTATCGGTAATCATATTTCTAAATGAGCCAGAGATATTTTACTTGAACACAAATATTACGATCGTTTTCACACAAGTAAATGGTTCCAAATATTTCAACATGAATTGTTCTATTTAACATTAATCGTTTGTTTGCTCTCATTTAAATGGTTTCAAATATTGCGATCTAACATAAATACTTTTATTTGCACGCAGTTAAAGAGTTTTAAGCACTGTTATGTAACACTAACAATTCAATTCAAGCACACAGTAAAAGAGTTTCAAGCATTACTTATAAGCACAAATAATTCTATTCAACATTATTCTTTCCTTAGCACGCAGTTAAATTGTTCCAAGTAGTGCTATGTATCACTTACAATTCAATTAAACATCAGTTATTTGTTTACACACTGTTAAATGGTCGAGTAATTCTATTTCTAACAATTCAATTTTACGTCAGTCAGTTGTCTGCACACAGTTCAAATGTCAAACAGTTGTATATGACACAGAGAGGACGCTATCAGGTGCTACTGCTCCGGGTCAGATGATACTGGGGAGGAATGGCAATAATTAGGTACTTCCTAATCCCTAAAGCACCAGGACTGGAGATTTACCATCGGATGGCTTAATTTTATATCCAGGAAACTCGCTGAAGGAATCTTAATCTTTTGCAGAGATGCAGTCGGTGTATTCTACCGCCGCATCCAACAAGGCCAAAAGATTTTACGCATTTATACCCTGAATTATTCTCTAAAATTTATACCTTTTTAATAAAAAGAAAATCTTCTACATTATGTAAAAAAAAAAACCGTGAATGTTTTATATATATCTTTTGCAATATGTCTTTAATTCAATGAAAAAGTCTTCTTCGTTTTTATAGAGTACAAAAGTATTGTTATCATATACTACGTGATATTCTAAATTGTCTTAATGCAAAGAAGATTTTGTTAAATGACAGGTACAATGGACATAAATCTTTGAGCGAGATTGAGCAAAAAATCCTTCAGTCTCAAGAACGAATACAAAATCTTATCGTTTTGATTCTGAGCAAATTGTTTTTCTTCGAACATTTAACAATTGCGGTTTAATTGTATTATCTCATCGATTGCAATTTTAAAGCTTCGCATATTTTATTACTATACTGGAATGTTCTGGTTGCTGTGAAAATGGATTGTTCTTTTGTTCAGTTAAATGTTTTCCGCAATTAGTGCGGCTCCAGTACGTCTAGTTGATTTTTAGAAAGCATTAAGTCTACCGTATGAGTAATTTGTGTAATTATGCTTACATACACTCATTATTATAAACATTGGCTCGTTTCAGCATTACAGACTTTATACAATTAAAAAGACATGCATTCTGACACGTGTTTTTACGAACACATATTTCATTATCTATTTGTGTATGGATTTGCATAAACTTTGGAAGTGTTCCGATGTAATTCATATTCTATTTTAAGATTGTGTGAATATAATATAAGGAAAAATACTTTATATATATATATATATATATATATATATATATATATATATATATATATATATGTATATATATATATATATGTTTGGTTTATTGAGTTTTATGGCATATCAATCTTTGTAGGTTATTTAACGCCAAATCCATTTTTATGTGAATAATCTGTTCTTTTTAAAACAATTCAGTTTAGCATAAGTACAGTTTAATTGTCAAAAACATCTATTTCAAACTATTCAAGAAGTTATATGTAACAATTCAGTTAAGTGTAAATACAATTTTAATGACAAAAAACAGTTCTATTTCAAATAATTCAGTTAAGCATAAGCACGTAGTTTAAATGTAAGTACAGTTTAATTGTCAAAAACATTTCTATTTCAAGCTATTCGGTTTACTCAAACAATTCAGTTCTATTAAACCCATAGATAGGGCCTTATCAGGTGCTACCACTCCGGGCCAGAGTAAACCTGGGAGCGATTGTAATGAAGGGGTACTCCGCATTCCCCAAAGCTCCAGCATTGCTGTAACCTCACCATCAGATTGTTTAGTGTCATATCCAGGACACTCGTTAAGGGGGGGGGTCTTGCACCTCTGCAGAGAAGCAGTCGATGTATTCTACAGCCCCAGCCGACTGGGTAATATATATATATATATATATATATATATATATATATATATATATATATATATATATATATAGAGAGAGAGAGAGAGAGAGAGAGAGAGAGATAATATTAACTTTTCTTATTCACATAATGGTAAATTATAATCTAAACCATATGCTTTTATCATCATCATCATCATCCTGTCGTACCGCCAGCACGGATATCCTTGATCCTCTCTTTCCACTCCTCCCAATTATTCATCGCTTCTGGCAGTATCCTCACACAGCTGCTGTATGTAGGTTCGAGCCGGTCTTCCTGCACTTTGTTGGCCATATGAAGGGGTTCATAGGAGAACATCACTTATGATCTCGTCCCCGCTTCTCCAGCAGCGTCATGCATGTGTGGTTTGTCTAACTTTGATAGTTTTCTTGATGGGAGGTAGGTGGTCGTACAGCTACTGCTTTGTGGGTGTTACACAATCTTAAAATAGAGGATAAATTACTTATACGTAATTGACTGACATTGTATATGTGCATGTGTGAAGGTGCGTACGTATGTATTAAGTACATAAAACTGTCGGCTTATTTTCTATATTCCATGATTATGGTTATACTAGAGTATCCGTGAACCTGTTGGGTTCCCATCGTAAATACAGTCCATAGCTATACTATTGGTTCTTTTTTAGAAGGGCTGACTAATATCAATTTACATTTCGTTGCAATCTTTACGATATCGATAATTTAGTTTATTAAAATATGAATTTAATCGAGTAACACCAACCTCGCAAATCCATCCTTCTGCTGTAAATTGGGCGGGAAATCACATCATTATACAATAAGTTAGAGATATATAAGTATATTGCTATTATAACTATCGCAGTATGATGTGTTGATTTTTCTAGGTTAGAGTTACATACTAACGAAATGAGAATTTTGGTAATATATGGATTAATACATGCCTGTGCGTTTGACAATGAGACTGTGGAATGAATGATGTATGTGTTTGACCACTTCTGAGCCTGTGAGAATATAAAATGTAGTTAAAGAGATAAATGTTTCTTATGTCTAAAATTTATCGAAAGGTAAACAAAGTAATTAGCGAAGAAAAACTATCGCTTGAATAAACAAACAAATGGATCCGTTACTGCTGGGCATAAAGCATCGACTGCTATTGAATTATCCAAAGAGTGAACCAGTAAACAACTTAAAAAAATGAAACTGAGCAAACAAAGAATGAGGGAAAATGGGGGAAAAACAATAAGAAATAACTCGGCAGAACGTAATGATCACAAAATACTATTGAAAAATAACAAAGAGAAATAAACGAAAATGTAAAGTATCAGTTATTTCTCTCTCCCTCCAGTTTCGGTTCCATCAGTGACTAAAAAGTAATAGTTTAAACACAGAAGAAAACAAAAGAGATTAATAAAAAAAAAATTACCACTCCCCAAAATTCGGAAGTTGGGGAAGCGAACAACGTGGTGGGACAAAAATTGGGTACGAGAAAAAAAAAGAAGATATTAAATAGAAAAGAAATTGCGTGGTGTAATGCAGAAAATAGAGGTGGTAAAGGAGAGAGGTATTTTACTCTGGGAAGAAGAAAAAGTAACAAAAAATAAAATTGAAAAAAAAGTAGAGAGCAAATGCTATAATAGGAAAAAATCTTGCAAAGGGCTTTGCACAAGTTCCAAAAGTAAGCAGTGATCAACTTGTGAGTATGGCTTATTAAACACGGTGCCTTAAGTTATCACACACACACACACACACACACACACACACACACACACACACACACACACACACACACACACACATACAAATATACATATATATATATATATAGAGAGAGAGAGAGAGAGAGAGAGAGTAAATGAGAGAGAGAGAGAGGGCGGTATAGAGGGAGAGACTGTCGGTGGGAGAAGGCAAAAGTTAAAAATTTATTAATAATTCATCTAAACCACACAAATTTATATATATATATATATATATATATATAATCAATTCACGTTGATAGCAGGGTGTTTCATGACTCTCTCTTCACACACATCCCAATCATCTATCGCTCTTGGTTGGCCCTCAAGACTAGATCTAGTGTCCGCCAAGTGGTGATGTATGTTAGTACTTGCTGGTCGACCAAAACTGGAATGTGCATGTGTAGAAGTCCATAAAACATCCCTTATGAGCTTTTTCCTACTTCTTTAGCAGTAATTTACACGTCTTCATTCATCTTGCTGTGAGGCTTTGTGAGCAGTTTAAATGCCTTTTATTCGGGTGTTGCTTCCAGGATATCTTCAAAAGAGTACCTACCATTCTTGTCGTAAACATCTAGTCTTTTCTCTATGTGTTTCGTAAGTGTTGAAGGATTGCATTCGTATTGTAGTATAAATATAATCACATCTTGGAAGAAATCCGATTTTATTTAATCAAAGAGATTAGGTTCCCATATGATCGATATGCTAGCATAACAACTTAGCCGATGAGAAGCTGCTAGCGATAAATGTGGGGTTTTCTACTAACTTCAGAGTACAAGCGTCACCTTCTTGTTTAAATACATGTACTCTGTTGTATTTGTGACGATGTGGAACCCAATACCTCCAGCTATATATATATATATATATATATATATATATATAACAAGGCCGCTAAAAAGTTGTAAGCCTCAACCAGTAGGAGTCGGAAAGGCAAAACTATCCTTTAAATGTCAACTCAAGTTCTCAGTCAAGACAATTTTATAAAGGATCTTCTTTCTGAGTGAACGTTACAAATTTAATAAGTAATTGTTGCTCACCAAAAATTGATACTTAAAACTTTCGGAGCAAGACTTATATATATATATATATATATATATATATATATATATATATATATATATATATATATATATATATATATATATTCCTTCGTCAGAGTGCTCAACACCCGTGAGGCATGTCAATCCCACCTTATTGGGGCATGGTCCAAGTTCAACTCATGCCTCCTGATTTTTTTTACCCTTTTTTTCATTTTAAATATTGTGATGACTGTCCTCATTTTTGTCCCTAGTGCTCTTTATTTTACTCATTTAGAACACTTTTAGGGCTATGTATCATTCAATATATATATATATGTATAATTTAAAAAAAATCAAAAATATTAAATTCTCTTCTCGCCTGAAGCAATGTAAACCTGTCTACACTATATTCAAATACATAACTGTATTTAATCCATCTGAAGAAACTCATTTTATAGACCTGAAAAAATGTATAATGGAACTACAAAATTGAAATTTTTTTTCTTTTAATTTTATATAAAATATGTTTTTTCTCTGCACGTGAGTTTCGATGTATTCTTCATCTAAAATTAATTATTCATTCGATAGCCGTTGAAATTGAGCACTCAACTGGATATTCCTATTCCCCTTGGATTATTTATAGTCTAATACTTAGACTATTTTATTCGGATTATATATATTAGTGCGGGATTGTAAGTATCTGTGTATACGGGCAGAGACAAGCGTACGTAAATATATTCTGCTGTGCAGATATAGTAAGGTAAACACGAAAAGTGTAACATGAAGTAATGATATATTATAAAAAGTAACACTATTGATCAATGAAGATATCTTGTCAAAATATTTTTCTGAAAAACAACCCTGGTGTTTTGTCGAAGAATATCATATTTAGCCATCCATCAACCAAATAATTAAATCGTTTGCAAAAATTGAAATAAATGAAAAAGAACAGAAAAATCTGAATTACATCATTGGTTCAAAATGCTGATTATTTGCTTCAGTGAATTTGACAAATTTTCTTTTTTTTAATCTTCTAAATGATAAGGACATGGGCATATAGGTAGTAATGTTACAATGAAATTTAATTATAATTGATTATAGTACAGAATGTTGCTTCCTGATTAATATTATTGCATCTCAATTATTCTGGACTAAAAGCATGACAAATATTAGAAAGCAAAACTCCACTCGAATATTAAAAAAAACATCTTGAAAATGACCACTTGTAGTGGAACACGAATAAGGAGAAAACTTATATTAAATTTAATATATACTGAACCAAATGTAAGAAATTATGTAAAGCATAATAAATATCTATGAAATAACATTCAAATAATTTTTAATAAAAATGGATAACGCATACAGTTAAGTGATCACCAAAATCATTATCAGTGTGTAATGAGATTAGACGTAATGATTACGGCAAGATTTATCCTCTGCTATGTTTTTAAAGTATAATTTTGATTGAAATATTAAAAATGATATTTGGTTATCGAATGCTGACATTGATTATAATATTCCTTTCAATTATACTTTTTCCTATCCTTTTTAAGTTGCGTATAGCGTCTATATCCTTGTACTCCATCATATCCAATACTCATGGTTATATTTTCAGTTAGGATGCAATTCAATATTAAAACGGTAAGGGATAGTAAATAGTAATCTAAGATTGATTTTAGCCCAAACGAGCAGTCTGATCTGAGATTACAATCTAATGTTATTTTCTTATATTTCTAGATGTCTTAATTGCTTATTATCATCTGTAATTTGTATACGCTGTTGACCAAAACTAATATGAAGCTTATTATCAATGGTTGTTCATCAGATGTTTTTAGTTGATGATTAAGAATTTAGGTGAGTCAAACTGTTCGCTAATGGGTAAAAGCAAGAGGATCACCGACGATATTTTGATGAAAACTTCAAACATATCCATTTGGTTGAATCAAATAATAAAGACGATACAAATACTTTATCCCTCTGGATTTTTTGTATTTAGAAAAACTAACTTTGAATGAATGATGGTGTTATCATGATTTATAAAACCATCAAACTCAAAGATTTTTTGATTTAAGATTCATATTTGTCTGCATTTAAAGGGGTGCATCTATTCATTATTTTGTAATTGATTGAAAAATTAAATATGAATATCTCAGTGTACATCTGAATGTTATTATGATTTACCAAGTAAAATCAAATACTTGGAAACTTCTTAAAAGTATTTGACCAAAGTTACCTTTTAAGTGTATGTTGCAAAAGTTACTCTTAAGACTATGGAGCCTGTGTTACTCAGCATTATGAAGCCAAAAGCCTTTAAAGATAACGAACCATCAACACAGAAATTAAATTAATTTCAGTGAAACACATTTGAGTCTTTTTTTTGCATAAATTCATTTAAAATAAAACAAAGACAAAAACCAAAAAGCAAGACGAAAAACGCATGATAAATGTATAGTTGTACTTTCTTATTAGGATTGTGCAAAATTTCCCCGAATTTATTTGTTAAAAAAAGAAACGATTTTCTTCTGTATATTATTTCTAGTTTTAAAAAAAATACACTGCCGAGAATATTTGAACACCCATGAGATTTAATATCTTTGATGAGCCTCTGCCTCCCATATTAAATGCCCGTTTTAAAAGAGAATTAAAAACCAAGGCTTATATAACGTATTTGATGGCGAGCATATAGTGACCATACAGTTAGTGAAACATAATAAACATAATTCTATCTCAAACATATTTCATATTTAAAAACTTATAAAATGATTATAAATCAATTAAAAGAAAAGCAGAAATATTTAATATAACTGTTTTCCTCTTGAATAAAAGTAAGAATCATGATGTTAAGATTAATATATATTTCACTATTTAATAAAACCATTTCGGAAAATACATAGAAAAAAAGACAGGGGAAATAGATTTGGCCTATTGCATTTAAATTAACTTTTGAATTCACATACACAGACCCTTACAAAGACGTTCAGAGGTATTTACAAGAGCATATAGTGTCATTATTTTCCTGGTAAGGTTCAAATCAACCAACCCTTCTGCTGAACTTTTTTCCTTTACCTTTATAAAATATTATATTGAATTGTTAAAGATTATTTCTTCTCCATTTTACCCATAAGCAACTCAAATTATTAAATCGAGTTTCACCCATACGCTCTGTCTGCTAAATGCATTGATTTTTAATTAAATTTGTCTAGAACCAAACCTTTTTACGCATGAAATCGACGGTAGTAATTTTATATTTGTACGAAGTAGTTATTGCTGGTTTTCAAGTATTATATAAGACCGAGGAGTAACGGACCAGAAAACAATTTTCATGGTTTTTATCTAATTAGCCTTCTTGCTGCGACATAGTTGTTAACTAACAAAGCACTGCTGGTGTGAAAGAAGTCAATATGCTTCTGTAAAATGCTGTGATTCAACCATATATAAATAGCGACAAGTTAACTTTATGCTTCTTGGATTATGTTATAGAAACTTGATGCCTTGACCATTGTATGATGAACAGGACCAAAGTGACATGGATCTGCTAAAGTTTACGCCCATCTTCCACTTCGCAGTTCACCCATTGTGGTAAACCAAAATGACTGAATGCTTACGTACGAATGGAAAAATATCCTCTTTTTACCGGAGACACTTTTAATTACACACATAATAAAAATCACGTGAACAGACCTGAACGTCAGCCAAATCGGCTGTAGAATATACCCTCTGCAGAGGAGTTAGACTCCCCCAATGAGTGTCCTAGATAAGACGTTAAACAATCTGATGTTGAGGCTCCTGTAATGTGGGAGCTTTAGTAACGGCAGAGTACCTCTTCATTGCCATCGTTCCCGGGTCCACTCAGACCTGGAGTGGTATCACCGGATAGGCTCCTATCTGTGGGTCAAATAGAACTTTTGACATTTAAACTATTTCTAAACAAATGATTTATGCTAAACTGAAATGTTAGAAATAGAACTATTTGGTCATTTAACTATGTATAAACAAATGACTGATGTTAAAGTGCATTGTTAGTGTTAAATAGATATAATTGAAAACATTTAACTGTGTTCAAACAAATGATTAATGATAAAAAGAATTAATCACACCAGGCTCGTTTAAAATTGCTATCAACAAAATGTGTTTACAAATCATATTCGACAAATATGTATAAAAAGGACTTGATATTGAATAACCGTCAGTTGTTGATATGCCATAACACCAACCCGAACCAAACCAAACCAAACCAAACCAAGACTCGAACTTGTTTTGATTGGACTACACAAAACCTAGGAGGCACACTATTGTTGTTGTAAGAAATGGAATAGTAGACCCGTGTTCTTATCTTAGATGAGGTTGTTGGCGTTTCATTTCTCGCAAATTCTTTTTCCTTGAGCAAAGAATAGTTATTTACTAAGCTTTGCTTAGCTTTTGCACGAGCACGGTGGTATGTGGCGTTCTAGACGATAGACCTCAATAAACAATGTTTCTATTTAACTTATTTTCAACATAAGAAATTGAACGGTAGATCAATGAATCAATCGATAATTATTATACTGAGTGCATTAGTGAAGTTTCAAAACTTGATCCATGGATTGCACATGATCATCAATTTAGTCAGAGTCAAAACCTCTTCGTTATTAAAGAAAAAAATGCAGTATTTACTCTTTTCTGGAAACGATCACCAACACTGTTGCAAAGTGGGTATACTAAAATCAAATTTAGCAAAAGAACCCCCACAGAAAGATAAATAAATAGATATATAAATAAATAAATAAAACAAAAAGGAAAATAACTTTAAACAAAAGAACAATGAAAATAGCAACAATATTTGTTAAGACCCAAGGAAAAACCTTCACAGGTATCAAATCCAAGATAATACCTAGATTGGTAATATTCTGTGTTTTTTGGGTATTATTGGTATCGAAGTTTTAAATTAAGTTTCTGTCAATCTTGTGATTCACTGCCATCGCTGGAAAAGACGACACTAGTTATGACTGAAAACGTGCATAAAAACTCAAGGTTACATATTGAAAGACGTAAAGAAGAAATATTTTCTATGGGTTTTAATTCAACCATAGTAGTCATCTGAACTTTCTTGGTCAGATTATTTCCTATATCGTATTTTCAGAAAGCTAAATCGTACACTAAATATGAAAAAGGTAAACAAAAAGGCAGTGGAGTACGTCGTTTGTAAATCCAAAGAAATTTATACCTGAGAAATAAATTATTTTCATGTTCAATGTGATAAATTAGAGGAAAATAGACATTGATATCTTATTTGAATTTGTAGTTGATAATTGGATATATATCAATATCTGTCCCATCAAAAGTACGATGGAATATTCTTTACAGCTGAATGTATGAGAAAGAATGAGAGTTTGTAAAATAAGATTGAATTGTTTAACCGGATCTACAGCGTCATCAGAATATGAATTATTCTGTAATTGGTTGGCTCTGCACCGCAGTGGCTAACGTGACGGACTGTATCATAGTAAGCGAGTTCGAGTTCCAGTCGCGCTAATGCATTCCTGTTTGGACTAAAACCCCTTAGCGAGAGGTATGAACCCTCTAATCCAAACACCTATGGTTTAACTACTATCATTACTGTTCCTCTACAAGGATGGATTTGCTATTAAATAAGACACGGACATCAGAGAAATAAGAAATGGGGACATCAGAGAGAAATGGGGACATCAGAGAGAAACCAAACCAAACCAAACCTAACTCAGTTATTGTCATATAATGACTTAGCATGGATTTTGGGTTCGCTCTTGGTGACCCCGTGTGCTTTGACAAGCTGTTACGTTGGGATTAGTAAACAGGAGGATGATAGTGCGTCGGAGTAGGCCAGTCGAGAAGCTGTGTAACCGGAAGGAGACCACATGATATGAGAAACAAACGGTCAGATTTAGAGTGCTGTCAGAATTTAGAGTCGAGCCAGGGAGGGAGCCGATCAGAGGTGTTAGTGTCGTCTCTGATGATATGGCTTGCAAGGGGGTGGAAGCGTTGGCACCCCCATGCTCCAGGAAGAAGATATGGAGCAAGAAGGAATCACCTCTCTGAGTATATGTCTCTCCATCTATCTCTCAAACTTACAACGAACTGTGTGCCCCTTTCGAGAATAAAATGAGAGATATATCTTTATAAAGAAATGTATTTCGTTTGTTCATTGAAGTTCGTTCATTATCTTTGATTTTGTTCTTGGTTGGGTCTATGAGAAGTACACAACATTATACTGTGACTGCAAAGATATCTACATTAAAGTAGAAATTATTACTTTATGTAAAACTTCGAAACCTTTAATCTAAAATTGAATTATTACGTTTCTTTTCTTTAACGTATATTTGTTTGGATGAACACTATTATAGCTAGACCTCCGACAAATCATGTCAACCTGAATTTCCAAACTGTTTTTTCTTTCTCATTTTGTTAGATTTCAACACAAACTTCACGCAACTTATATTCATCGTGATTGTCTGTATGTATGTTTGTATGTGCTTGTGTGTGTATGTGTTTGAATGTATATATGCATATGTGTTTGTGTATATGCACGGGAGTGACTGAGAGAAAGAGAGAGAGAGAGAGAGAGAGAGAGAGAGAGAGAGAGAGAGAGAGAGAGAGAGGATAGTATATTT
The DNA here is from genome assembly GCA_963585895.1 of Sepioteuthis lessoniana. Taxonomy (NCBI): domain Eukaryota; kingdom Metazoa; phylum Mollusca; class Cephalopoda; order Myopsida; family Loliginidae; genus Sepioteuthis; species Sepioteuthis lessoniana. The sequence continues at coordinate 57,702,504 of OY757911.1, read as the reverse complement.
GTACTCTGTTGATTGAGTCCATCTTTTGTCTCTGACGCAAATATTCTGATTGCTTGCACAACGGACGGCTGCCTGCTTGTTTTCCTGCCCACCAGACTGGCACCTGCAAATGTGAGCTGTTATCCAAGCTACAAACGATTTAATTAACACTCTACTTCATTTATATCCACTCGTTAACCTTTCCCTGCTCACTTCACCGCTAGCACTATATCCACCAATACGTTTGTCTATTGTCATTCAGTCCAGTTTTCTTTCATTCCGCATCAATTATGTTCTTGCTTGAGGTGTTGTTAATTGACGAATTATCTTTTCTTTATTCCAGGTAAATTTCTGTATGCAGCATCACCAGAATGATGGCAGGAGAATGAGATCGGATGAAAATGACGAAAAGGTAAGAATGAATAAATATTTGGATCAAATAAATATTTCTCACCAAACATACATCTACTCTTCCTTCTATGTAAACTTGCCTTGTTTTTATACTTCTTTCTCTTTCCTAGAATACGATGGTATCATTTCCTTATGTTTTAAGCTTTTCTTTGCCTGAGTTTACAATATCTATTAATTAATGTGATGATATTTAACAAAATGGAGAGCCCGTAGTGTAATGGCTATCGTGGTAGGAAATAGACAAGGTGACACGGGTTCAAATGCTTGATGAGGTTCATTGCTTTTCAAATAGCACTTATACTCTTGGGAAAGGTATTAATCTGATTATTCTTCCCTTAGCTATGGGTACATAGTAGAGCACACAGGGTTCTTTAGCCTTGGTTAGGCAAACAGTCAAGGAGTAGAAATACTCTGAATTCAAATTTGATAAACTGATATATATATATATATATATATATATATATCGGCGACGTTTACCTTTTAAACCGGGACATTGGCCCAGCGGTTAGAGTGTTCGCCAATGGCCCGGGAGACCTGGGTTCAATCCCAGGTCGAGTCATACCGAAGACTTTAAAAATGGAACTTGATACCACCTTGCTTAACACTCAGCATTATAAGGTACGGTTCAAGGGTAAAGTGGAGCAATCCAGGGAATGGAGTAGCGCCCTCCCCTACACCTTGGTGTAGTAGCTATCGAAAAGGGAGCCTTCGGGTCACCCTCGACTATGGTCGCTAACCTTACTTACTTTATATTACTCAAAATCTCCGCGTGGACAAGAAGTGAAGCAAGGTCAATTTTTGATCGGAGTTGCTTCACTTCTTGTCCACGCGGAGATTTTGAGTAATATATATATATATATATATATATATGTAATAAAATGAAAAAAAAGAAGCGATTTCAAAAAGCTGTTCGTGTACAAGAATTTCTTTTCGATTTTATGTATTTAGCCAAATTTAGCGGATGAGTAGGAGACGAAAGTACATTAATTTTTAAGTGGAGTTTATCGGAGTTTTTTTTTTCAAGACTGGCTGCTGTACCAAGGTTAAAGAGCCCAGTTTGCTCTACTATTTGCTCCATTTTGTTAAGGGCAATGAGATTTTGCCCATCCCGGAACTCGTCGAGAAACTAGAGCCAAGGATCGTCTCTCTGGTGGTGACGGATCAAAAAACTAGGCGGCTCGTTGGCCTAAAGAAGGAAGGGTTTGAGGACCTTCTGAGAAAAGCGGGCGTCCCATGCCAATACTTCTGCAGAAGGAGTTTTGTGACATGGAATGTCCTGCTCCCGTCCAGCGACCAGGCGGCCAAGGTTGCTTCGTCCAATATAATGACAAAATTCTTCCGGATGCAGCCGGAATACCTAGGCACCCGTAGGATTCGGGTTACCATCTGTAACGTCCCGGCTTTTTTAACTGGAGAAGTACTGGCTGCGTTCCTTAGTTCGTACGGGAACGTAGAGGAAATAACCCTCCTCAGGTCAGCAGCCGGGACTGCCTACGGGGACTACGTGTTCCGGATGTGCCTAGCTCGGGAGGGTTTCCAGTCGATCCCGGAAACCATTGTAAGCAGAGGGAGGCAGATGATGGTAATTGTGGAAGGAAGACGCCCGCGCTGTTGGAGCTGTAAGCAGTTGGGGCATATTGCGAAGTTCTGTCCTAAAAAGGATCCACCACAAGCCCCAGCTGCTGCAGCCGCCACAGCAGCCACAGAAGCCACAGCAGCCACAGAAACCACAGCAACAGCAGTTCCCACAGTCCCAACAAGGGAGAAAGAACAAGACATTCCTACACCCAAAACAGTGGAGGAGTGGATTGAAGTCAATCGAAGGAAAAAAAAGAAATCCTCTCAAAAATCCGAGGGCAAGCCATCATCTGCCTCTCCTGTAAAGGAAGTGGAACCAGCTACAAAGAAGACAGTGTCTCCAATAGAAACTGATATTTATACATCAGTGACAGCGCCAATCCCAGCACACATCACGGAGCATCCTCCTTTGTCAAAATCGAGGAAAAAAGCTAAAAACAAGCAAAGTTCCCCCGCACCGAAATCCGTAGATACACCAATGGAGACGGCTACGAACTTGAAGAGGAGAAGGAGCAGCGGAGAGGGTGCAGCTAAGAAGGTCTGCTCTGGGCCAACCTGCCCTGAGGATCCCCTTGAAGGCCCCTCTCATGCCTTCCTTCCTAAAACTAAAACTCTCCCTCATCAAGCTCCAGCGGATTCGCAAATCCCGCCTCCTCTGCTATCACTTCCTCCACCTATTCTTCCTCTACCACCTCCTCCTCCACTAATACTTCCACCATGTCCGCCACCACCTCCCCCTCAATACCCCACTCAACAACATGCCCCGTCTGAACCAAAATGTTCTCAACCCTCACAACCCCCTGAACTGTCACACCGCCCTCCCCAGCCAACAAAGACTCGCCCCCATCAAATTGTAAGGTCCCAGTCCCATGATAGACTGTCCCAAAAAAGTCTGCTGAGGACCTTTTCCCTTCCCTCCCTTAGCCCATGCTCCTCTCCGGAACTGTTTCCAGCAGCATTGGAGAATGATCCAGCACCTGCAGCAGAACCAGCTACAACGTCGGCAGATCCCGCACAAAGGAAATCCCGGCGGCATACCAAAAAGAAAGAGCTAACCAAAGAACAATGCAGCAAGGCAGTGGCTCTGTGTACTGTCGGGCTGGAATCCGTGACGGACTACCAGCTCCGGAAGACACTGAAGCCACTGCTGGACCTGGAGAAAATTCAGGGAAAAAACATTTGTGATCCAACGAACTTTAGGAGTGCACCCATGGTGACCACCTTCGTCCGTTCGTCTGGCGACCGTTCCAAGGGCGTGTGGAAGTTCTTGGACGCGGTCCGTCAGACGGACACGGGCGTTGTGCTGGCGGAGTTGGAGCACTCCTCTCTGAAGCGATTCTTGCCATTTTGTACGGGGAGGACCCCCATTTTAGTTCATCCCTCTTTATATAGGTGTCTAAAGGTGCGGTTCCCGCTGGATGTCGGTGGAGTGTCCAGGAAGTGCCGAATTACGACTGAACTTGGCACCGGCTCCTTGAGACAGGCTGTTGGCATCCTCACCACCGAGGACTTCCGGCCCATCGTCGACACTGACTAGGTAAGTGTGCCAGGATGGCTTTAAACATTGCTAGTTTAAATGCGAGGGGACTGAGGGACGCAAGCAAGTGTGCGCATTTGCTTTCGGACCTCTCGAATCTGTGCGTGGATGTCGCTGCGGTGCAGGAGACTCACTTCATTTGCGGGGCGGACTGTCGGGTGCTGGAGAACGACTTTGTCGTTTATTCAGCATTCGGTAGCCGCCTCAGCGCTGGTGTCTCTCTGCTAGTTGGACGCAGCCTTGATGCGATTGTTGATGTTGTCTTTGCAGGTGACGGGGGCCGGCTGCTGGTGGCTGATGTTGCCGTGAAAACCTTCAAGTTCCGAATAGCTGCGGTTCATGTGCCCAATAGCACTGCGGAGAGACGCTCCTTCCTTCGGCGGTTGGGGTCGTTCCTGGATGCTTCGAAGCGGACAGTTCTAGTGGGGGACTGGAATGCGATCCTTGACCCCAATCTAGATAGGGCCGGTCGGGGTGCTAGCGGTGTGGCAAGGTGTGACAACGCCCTGTCGGACTTTTTGACTGAGTTCGAATTGGTCGACAGGTTCCGTCTCGATCACCCAGGGAGGGAGATGTGGACGTGGATAGGAAATTCGCCCTCTGGCCAGATCCGGTCTTACCTGGACAGAGTGTTAGTGAGTAGAGCTGACAGTGACCTAGTTGCTTGTCCCACGTTCCACTGGTTAGGGCGGTCTGACCATAAACTTGTTAGGGTCAGCCTGCGGTTAGTCAATAGGCCTAGTCTGGCCAGCTACAGGAAGTTCAATACCTCCTTACTGGAGATATGGGACTTCCGGAAGCGGCTGGAAAACCTAATTCAGCGGGCGTTAGTGGGGGCGGTTATTGGGAATAGGTGGTGGGTATCCCTTAAGTATAGGATTAGGGATTTCGCCATCAAATACAGCCAGCAGCTCGCTCTAGATAGGGCTAAGAAGGCGAAATCCTTAGAAGATAGACTTTCCCGGGCGGTGGAAGGGGGGGACTCCGTAGCCATAGATCTAGCTAAGGGGGACCTTGAGCGCGAGGCTAGCGAGCGTTACAAGGGTTTCGTAGTTAGAAATAGGCTAAAAAGAGTTTCGAATGAAGCCGTGAAGTGCAGCGCGTTAATGCGTAGGGAAGAGTTGAGAAGGTTACCTTGTCGGTATATCGAGTACGTTAACGCCCCGGACGGGCGCGTGCTGAAATCGAGCCGTGAGATTCGTGAGGCTTTCCGGGCACACTTTCGAGATCGCTTTGCCCGCTGTCCTGACCTCCAGGTTCAGGAGTTTCGTGACTATTTAGCCGACTTCCCCCGCCTTGGGGAGGCGGAAGCGGCTAGTTGCGAGGGTGCGGTTACAGAATGCGAAGTCCGTAGTGCGATGAAGCAGGTCGGCCTTAACAAGTCGCCTGGACTGGACGGTTTACCCTACGAAGTGTACTTGAGGATGTCGCACATGTTTGCCCCTATTCTGACGAATGTGTTCAACCATTGGCTTGCCCAGGGAGCCATCCCTGGTAGCATCACCAAAGGTGTGATCACATTGCTGAAGAAAGGTGGCAGGCATGTTCGGGGGGATCTAGATGATTACAGGCCCATAACTCTGCTTAACACAGAGTTAAAGATTTTGGCCCGGGTCTTGGCGAACCGTTTGCAGCTTGTCATCAGTGATCTGATCGGCCCTGAGCAGAACTACGCTGTGAAGGGAAGATCGATCCGGGACAACTTGCACTTGGTGCGCCAGATCCTAGAGGGGATAAAAGACGACACGAGAGCCGCGCTGATCAATTTGGATCAGTCCAAGGCCTTCGACAGGGTGGACTACCGGTTCTTGGCGGCGGTTTTGGAGACCGCCGGATTCCAACCGGAGTTCCGCAAATGGATTAGCATTCTGTACCATAACCCACAGGCGGTGGTGCAGGTGAACGGGAGGTGTTCGGGGGCTTTTGCGATCGAGCGATCGGTCCGGCAAGGCTGCCCCTTGTCCCCCCTTCTCTATGTCCTTGCTCTTGAGCCCCTGCTCCGAAGGCTTAGGGATGGAGGGGCTCGCCCGGCCCTGCGCGGAATCTTGCTAAGCGGCAGCGTCCGAGCCAAGATTTCCGCGTTCTCTGATGATATCACGGTCTTTGTGTCTGGGCGTCGGGACATAGTGGCCGTGAAGGAGGCGGTTGCGAGATACGAAAAGGTAGCAGGTGCCAAGGTCAACTTTGACAAGAGCGAAGGCTTGCGGTTGGGTGCCTGGAGGGGCAGCGTTCCCCTGCCAGGGCCCTTCCGCTGGAGTGACGGTCCCGTCCGCATCCTCGGGGTGTGGTTCGGGCCGGGCCTCCAGCTGGAGCGTAATTGGTTGGAGGTACGGGCCAAGGTAGAAGCGCAGGTGGCTACCTGGCTTCGAAGGCGGTTGTCCTTAAAGGGCAGGGCGGAGGTGTGTGCCGTGCACATCTTCCCTTGATCCTTTACCGTTTGTCCGTACTTCCTCTGCCTAAGGATCATCGGGCGGCGCTGATACAATCCCTTTTCAAGCTTCTTTGGAAAGGTGGAAGCCCGTTGGTGCGTAGGCAGGTCTGCTATCAACGTCCTTGCAATGGGGGTCTGGGGATGCCGGATCTCGAGAGCCACCGGCTCGCTGAGAGACTGGCTTACCTGGGCCGGTCGTTGACGTCGGACGCGGTGTGGAGCCTCAAGGTTGGAGTTGCCTTCCCCGACCTGAGGTTGTGTCCCGAGGCTGAAGGCCGTCGTAGGCCAAGGGACGAGCCACCATTCGTCATCGAGTGCCGCAGGGCCCTTCGAAATCTTCCTCGGTCCAGTGACCTCTCATGGACTCGTAAGGAGCTGTATAGGGGATTTTCTTATCGTGATCTGATCTTGTTCTTTAGGCATCTGCTTAGGGTCAAGATTAGATGCGATAGAAGATGCTTGGACCGCATAACATTCAGCAAAAAGTGGGTGCATGCAGCGAGCTTGGTCGTATGCAAGGGAGCAACGTTGGAGTCATCCTTCCCTCCTCTGCCTGCGCATGGCGACGATGGTCCGGGTCCTTCGGGACCCCACCCCGGGTAAGTAGGCACTTTTTGAATTCTTTAAGGTATCTAGACCCCCTAGCTAGTGGAGTGAGGTGTGTCATTGTCCCCACCACTTAGATGTTAGTTTTCCTCAAGATCTTCTCCATTCCCAGTTTTTTTTTTTTTTTTTTTTTTTTTTTTTACCCTTCTACCACTTCTTGAGTCCCGGCCCCCCATTGAGGATCTTGATCACACATTTCTGTTTTCCATGTTCATGTCCCTTTCCTGACCGACGCCCTTTTCCGTTTGTTATTTTATCCCGTTTAACCATAGGATTGCCCCCCCCATAGGGAAAGCTTCGGCTTGTTTTTGGGTCCTGCCCAGATACCAGAAAACAGTCGACTCTCCAGAACATAGAAGGGGGGATGGGAGGGAAACCAACCGGGTTTATGTTTTGTTTACTCTGGGGCTTTTTTCTCCAATCCCCCATCATCCTTTCACTCGCTGTACATACGTCATTAAATTTTGTCGGGTTTTAAGTAGGGTTTCATGGAGCAAATGAGGTATTTTGGTGGTTGTGGCGTGGTTGGGTGGATGAAGAAATTTATTGTATGGAATGAATGGAAAGAATGATTGTGGACGATGAGAGGGACTAGCTAGGGTTACATAGAATAATACAGTTTTCGTCCCTTTCCCTTTACCCCCCAAAAATTCTTGGGCCTTGTGCTCACCGAAAAGTAAACTTATGTACTTTATCGGAAATAAAGAAACTGGGTGTGTTCTAAGTGCATTTGCGTTCCTACACGACAGACTTGTTCTTTCACTTGAAGCCAAATTTTTGTTACTACCTTTGTTACGTGGATTGTTAAATTGGTTATCTCGGTAAGACTTTGTTTTTTCTGTTTGAATTTTTTATTTTTTATATTTTTTTAAGTCTTACCGAGAATTCTTTATTTTGTGACGCTTGTTAAATCACTTGTTTTTGTTATCCGACTTGTGTTTGTGTCGTCGGAATTTATTATTTTTGTGTCTTTTTTGTCGTTTCTTATTTTTTTCAGGGGTTCTACGTGTTTTTTGTGGCCTTTTTTCACCGTTTTTGTGTCTAATTATTTTTTGCGTCTTTTTAACAGTAGAACCCCCCTCCATACTTGCAACAGGTGGAGGTTTTAGTTCCTTTACCCTCCTTGGCTGCTAATTCTACCTCAGCCATGGAGGGTGAAACGGCAACCCCCTACAAAGACCACAGCAAGCCTAATAGGATCGAATTGGCCTTCGCTGCCGATCCTCGACGATCCCCAAGTCTCACAAGACAGTCCGATTCAGCCGGCCCAACAAAGCCCCACAGCCTGGAAAGGCCAGCAGAGAGGACCAGATGAATATGAAAAGGACCGGGTGGGCAGATTTGCCAAGTATTTCAAAGGCAACGAAATACTGCCCATCCCGGAAATCGCCGAGAAAATCACGCCCAGAGTCCTCTCGCTGGTCGTTTCCGACCTTAAAACAAAAAGGCTGGTGGGGCTAACGAAGGATGTCTTCGAAGGGCTGCTGAGGAAGGCAGGCATCCCATGCCAATACTTTTGCCGTAAAAGTTTCGCGACATGGGATGTCCTCCTTCCTACAGAAAAACAAGCGGCAAAAACAGCTGAATCGGACATCAACACGAAACACTTCAGGCTACAGCCGGAGTATAAAGGCACCCGTAGGCTTCGCGTCACGGTATGTAATGTCCCGGCCATCATCACTGGGGAGGTCCTCGCGGCATTTCTAAGTGCCTTTGGCCACGTTGAGGAATTTAACCTCCTCAGATCCCCGGCCGGGACAGCCTACGGGGATTTTGCCTTCCGGCTGTGCCTGTCAAGGGATGGCTTCAAAGCCATCCCCGAAACTCTGATATGCGGGGATCGGCAGATGATGGTGATGGTGGAAGGGAGACGCCCCAGGTGCTCGGGGTGCAAACAAATCGGACACATCGCTAAGTTTTGCCCCCAGCGACCTGATAACAAGGCGTCAACAACAACAACAACAACAACAAAAGACGTAGCGGCCACCACCATCACCATCAACAAAGAAGCGGAGGCCAAGGGCCCGGGTCAGGTCCAGCCCAAAAACAACCAGGAGGGCTGGACTGAAGTGACCAAAAAGAGGAGGGGATCCCCTAAACAAGGGGAAAAAAGTCCAACTTCATCCCCTCCTCAAAAACAAACCATGGCCCCAGTAGCAGCAGCAGCAGCAGCAAAAACAACACCGGAACCATCGGCAGCAGCAGTAGCAGCAGCAGCAGCAAAATCTCCGACAGCAACAGCAGCAAGAACAACAACAACAACAACAGAACCACCGGCAGCAGCAGCAGCAAAAACACCAACAAAACCACGGGCAACAGCAGCAGCAATTACAACAACAACAACAGAATCATCAGCAGCACCAGCGACAATGACACCCAAGAAACCAACAACACCCAAGACACCAGCAACAACAGCACCATCACCAAAAAAGACGAAAAAGAAAAACAAACAAATTATCGAAGAAATGGAAACGTCGACCAATCTGAAGAGGAGAAGGGACAGTGGGGAAGGGGCAGCCAAAAAAATGTGCCCCGAAAAAAACCAATCTGAGGCAGGCCCCTCCTCTCAACCACAAATACCTCTCCCATCTCCACCAGTACCCTCACCGCCACCTACACTACCTCCACCACCGTTTCCACCTCCAAAAATCACTTTACAGCCTCCTCCCCAACAAATGGACTCTCTCTCACCCCAACATGAACTTTTTAAAAAATATCACCGCCCCTACAAAATCCCACTCCCCAGATCTCAGTCTGCTGAAAGGGCACAACCCTCGGGCCTAGCCCGAACCCCATCCCTTCCCTCACTCAGCCCAGCAGACTTATCATCTCAGGAACTCTTCCCAGCAATCATTTCCCCAAAAAGACAAACTGACCCCCCAAAGAAAACAAACTACCATGAACTATCCATCGGACAGATACAGCGGGCAGCGGCTTTGTGCTCTGCGGAGCTGGAGGCAGTTGGCGACTTCCAGCTCCGGAAGGCACTAAAGCCGTTGCTCAGCCTGGAAAAAGTCAAAAACCTTAATGTCTCAAATCCCGCGAATTTCAGGAGTGCAGCCATGGTGACCACTTTTGTCCGGTCAGCTGGCGACCGTACCAAGGGCGTATGGAAGTTCTTGAGTACGGTCTGTCAGACTGATACGGGCATAAAGCTGGCGGAGTTGTAGCACTCCTCCCTCAAAAAATGTTTAACTTACTGTTCAGGGAGGGTCCCCATTTTGGTTCACCCGTCTCTTTAGAGGGCCCTAAAGCTGAAGTTCCCCATAGATGTCGGTGGAATCACCAGGGACAACCGAGTGACGACTGAACTCGGTACCGGTTCCCTGCGTCAGGCTGTCGGCATCCTCACGCCCAAGGATTTCCGGCCCGTAGTCGACGATGAGTAAGGTAAGTCGGATTGATGGCTTTAAACGTTGCCAGTTTGAATGTGAGGGGACTGAGGGATTCAAGCAAGTGTGCGCGCTTGCTTGGTGAACTCAAGAACCTCTGCGTAGATGTTGCTGCAGTGCAGGAGACCCACTTCACTTGCGACGCTGACTGTCGGGTGCTGGAAAACGACTTTAACGTTTTCTCAGCATACGGCAGCCACGTCAGCGCTGGGGTCTCCTTGCTAGTTGGACGCAGCCTTGATGCTGATGTTGACGTTGTTTTTGCAGGTGACGGGGGCCGGCTGGTTGTGGCCGATGTTGCCGTGAAAAGTTTCAAGTTTCGTCTGGTTGCGGTTTATGCGTCCAATATCGCTGCGGAGAGGGTTTCCTTTTTTCGTCGGTTGGCGCCGTTCCTGGACGATACGAAGCGGCTAGTCTTAATGGGTGATTGGAATGCGATCCTTGATCCCAAGATAGATAAGGTCGGTCGGGGAGCTAGTCGTGTGGGAAGGTGTGAGAGCAGCCTTGTTGGCTTCGTGACTCGTCACGGTCTCGTCGACAGGTTTCGTCTCGATCACCCAGGGCGGGAGATGTGGACGTGGCTAGATAGTTCGCCCTCTGCCAAAATATGTTCCTACTTGGACAGAGTGTTAGTGAGACGAGCTGACATTGACTTTGTTAGTTGTCCCACGTTCCACTTGATAGCGTGGACTGACCCTAAACTTGTTAGAGTCAGTCTACGGTTAGTAAATAGGCCTAGTCTGGCCGGTTACTGGAAGTTCAATACCTCCTTACTGGAGATACGGGACTTCCGGGACCGGCTGGAATCCCTAATTCAGCGGGCGTTAGTGGGGGCGGTTACCGGGAATAGGTGGTGGGCTTCTCTCAAATATAGGATTAGAGACTTCTCCACCAAATACGGTCAACAGCTCAAACTAGATAAGGCCAAGGAGGCGAAGGCTATAGACGATAGACTTTCCCGGGCGGTGGCTGGGGGGGACTCCCTAGGTGTAGAACTAGCTAGGACGGACATTGAGCGTGAGAATAGCGAGCGCTACAAGGGATACGTAGTTAGATCTAGGGTAAATAGAGTTCGCTACGAAGCTGTGAAATCGAACGCGACTGCGCGTGAAGAAGAAGTGCGAAGGTTCCCCGATCGATACGTCGCGTCTGTCAAGACCGCGGACGGGCGACTGCTGCATTCGAGTCGTGAGATACGTGATGCCTTTCGGGCGCACTTTCGGGATCGCTTTGCCCGCTGCCCTGATCTCCCGATCCGGGAGTTTCGTAGCTATCTTGCCGACTTCCCCCGCCTCCGGGTGGCTAAAGCGGCTAGCTGCGAGGGTGTGGTTACTGAATGCGAAGTCCGTGATGCGTTGAAGCAGGTCGGCCTGAACAAGTCGCCGGGACTAGATGGTTTGCCCTACGAAGTGTACTTGAGGATGTCGCACATGTTTGTGCCTATTCTGACGGATATGTTCAACCATTGGTTCGCCCAGGGAGCCATCCCTGGTAGCGTTACCAAGGGCATGATCACATTGCTGAAGAAAGGTGGCAGGCATGTTTGGGAGGGTTTAGATGACTACATGCCCATAACTCTGCTTAACACAGAGTTAAAGATTTTGGCCCGGCTCTTGGCGAATCGTTTACAGCGTGTCATCAGTGATCTGATCGGCCCTGAACAGACCTTTGCTGTGAAGGGAAGATCGATCCAGGACAATCTGCACTTGATTCGCGAGGTCCTAGAGGGGATAGAAGACGACACAGAAGCCGCGCTGATCAGTTTAGATCAGTCCAAGGCCTTCGATAGGGTTGACCATCGGTTCTTGGCGTCTGTTTTGGAGACTGCCGGATTCAAACCGGAGTTCCGCAGATGGATTAGCATGATATACCACAACCCTCAGGCAGTGGTGCAGGTGAACGGAAGGCGTTCGAGAGTATTCGCGATCGAGCGTTCGGTGCGGCAGGGCTGCCCTTTGTCTCCTCTTCTCTATGTCCTCGCGTTGGAGCCCCTCCTGCACAGGCTTAGGGATGAGGGGACAAGTCCGTCCCTGCGCGGTATACCTTTTGTTAGCAGCCTTGCGGCAAGGGTTTCCGCGTTCGCTGATGACATCACAGTCTTTGTATCCCGCCGTCTGGATATAAAGGCTGTGAAAGAGGCGGTTGTCAAGTACGAGCGGATCGCAGGAGCCAAGGTCAATTTTGACAAAAGCGAAGGTTTGCGGCTTGGTGCTTGGAGGGGTAGCAATACTCTTCCAGGGCCCTTCCGCTGGAGTGACGGACCCATCCGCATCCTCGGGGAGTGGTTCGGGCCCGACCTCCAACTGGAGCGAAATTGGTCGGAAGTACAAACCAAGGTGAATGCTCAGGTGGGAATCTGGCTTTCAAGGAGGTTGTTCTTAAAGGGCAGGGCGGAGGCGTGCGCCACGTACGTCTTCCCTCTGATCCTTTACCGATTGGCTGTACTTCCTCTGCCTAAGGCACGTCGGTTGGCACTGCAACAATCCCTCTCCAGATTACTCTGGGGAGGTGCAAGGCCGATGGTCCGTAGGCAGGTCTGTATCCAACGTACACGCAACGGGGGTCTGGGTATGCCTGATCTGGAGAGCCACTGGCTTGCTGAAAGACTTGCATACCTCGGCCGGTCCTTGACAGGGGACTCAGTGTGGAGACGAAAGGCGAGTCGGACTTTTCCTCGCCTCAAGTCAGACCCAAAGGCTGAAGGTCGACGTAGGCCTTTGGGCGAAGCACTGTTTTTTAGCGAGTGCCGAAAGGCCCTTCGTAACCTTCTTGGGTCCAGTGACCTTTCACGGCCTCGGAAAGAGCTATATCGGGAATTAGTGGTGGGTTCCGCTTCTGATCCTCTTAGTGAGCGGCGAGGCTGGACGGCGGAGGAGATCCGCTCTCACTGGAATTGGGCGCCAGGATCGAGCTTCTTGAACAACTCCGAGTTCTCGCTCACCTGGCGACTTGTACGGAATGCGTTACCCCTTCTCGGCTTGAACTACAAAGCGGGCCTAGCAGACATGCCTGATTGTCCTCGCTGCGGCAGTGGATTGGAAGAAACGGCTGAGCACGCCTTCTACTACTGCGAGCGAGTTCGCCCGTTTTGGGATCACGTCGGGGAGTGGACGGCTCGCATCGAACCCGAGCAGCTCGTGCTGCTCGACGTTGGTTACGTCGTGGACAACGTTCTTCCTCCGTTTCAGGGTGAGAAGCGTGTGGTGTTTCTCGCGATCCTGGCTGTAGCTCGAATGGTGATTTGGATCACGCGAAAGAAGGGATTGTATGACGATGCAAGCTTTTCTCATCGCGATCTGGTTTTGTATTTTCGGCATCAGCTGAGGGTCAAAATCAGATGCGATAGAAAATGCTTGGATCGCATAACATTCAACAGATGGTGGGTGAATGCAGCGAGCCTGGTCGTACGAAAGGGGGCAACGTTGGAGTCATCCTTCCCTCCTCTGCCCGCTCATGGCGTCTACGGTACGGGTCCTTCGGGACCCCACCCCCGGTAAGTAGGCAAAGTTCTCCCCTTTTGACCTAGTTAGCAGTATGTTGTCAGTCATTGTCCCCGTCATCTAGTCATCAGTATCCAAGATCTTCCCTATCCCCATTATTTTTCGACCTCAACCCGTATCCCAGTCCGCCTTTTACTGAAGATCTTGAACATTCATATGTATAAAAATCATATTACCGTCTTGTATCGACCCACACCGTGCCCGACCCTTTACTTTTATTTCCCCCCCATAGATTAGGATCCCAGTCCCACCTAGGGCAGGTCCGACTTGTTTCTGGTTCTTTCGTCCCGGAAAACAGTCGGCCTCCAAATTTATAGACGGGGGGATGGGAGGGCAACCAAACGGGGGATTTTTCCTTGTTTCTTTGTTTTTGTATATATTTCGGGATTTTTCTCCCATCCCCATCATATGAATTCATTTGTAAAAAATCACAATTTGTAAATAAAATCATGCATCACTTCCGGGGTTTTAAGTAAGTCTTTCTCCATAGAGCAAATGTGGTATTTTGGTGGTAGCAGCGCGCAAGGCGACGGATGAATGACTATATATTGTATTGTTGAATGGGTCGGCGAATGTGGCTAGCTAGGTTTCCTTAGTAAAAACATAGATAATGCAAGACCACACCCTTCCCCTTCCCCCCAAAACTCAAGGCCTTGTGCCTTCCTGTAAAATCTCTACAGGAAATAAATGGTTTAGGCGAGACTTCCTGATGATCCGTTAAGGTGAAACTTTAGTAGATTTTCGACTAGCGATTTAAGTTAATTCTATAATTGGCTCCATTGTTTAATGTTGAGCACTTTAGTAATTATAGCATTGCAGTATTCGCGGAGGGTTTTTTGGTTTTCTTTTGGCCACTGACTAAGTACCCCTTGATTTTTTTCAAGGAGTAGGACGAGGTTGGTCTTTTCTTTCTTTTTTACCCCAAAAAACTTTTTTCTTTTTCCTCTGGACCGTGATTCGAGATATTTTTTTTCTCTTGTTCCTGGCCAGGGGTTTTTTGTTTTTTTTCTGGTACCGTGAATATTGGTAGATAATTGATTAGTAAATATATATATATATATATATATATATATATATATATATATATATATATATATATATGGGAGCTAAACTGATTTTTTCATGCCAAAAAGTGTTAACTTTTGTGCAAAAAAATAGGCTCAGGAAGCTATTTTTGTGTATGTATATTTGCATTTTATACGAAATTGTCACATTCCTGCTAGATTTAAAATTTTGAAACGGTTCACTGACGACAATATTTGACTTGTCGCAAAAAACTTGAAGGATCAAACACAATATATTTTAAGAAATCTTTTCCCTTCAAAGATATTCAAAGAACAATATCTTTCTTATTTAGATTCATATATAAATCATCAAGTTCTTTAGCTAATTTTGAGCCTATCGAATTTGCAAAAGTAAGCAAAGAATTTAACACTTTTTCAGTTAATATGTATTTATCTCTGCCAGCACGATATGATGATGATGATGATGATGATGATGATGATGATGATACTTTCTCAACAAACTGTAAAAATCAAATTGTCCATATTTACTGAACTAGCAACCAGAAATTAATTTTCCTCATTCAAATAACGTCTGCCTTATTTCTTTTGATGAAAACTTATATTATCTTATTTTAAGAATGCATTTATTTCAACTTATCTATCTTATACGGTAGTTTTAAAATTGATATTACTACTACTACTACTACTACAACTACTACTACGACTACATATCTCGTTTGCTGCTTGCATGTAGACTCAGATTTTATTCTCTTATTACAAAGCAACATTCTGATACAAAATATTATGCACACATTATATGCCCCATTTATTTTATGCTAACTGTTACACAGATCTTAAGCATACTAATAAAGACATCCTCTCTCTGACTCCTTTTATCTTTGCTTACAAGATAAGATTTTGCTCTTTTGTTTTTCAGCAAACTTTTCGCTTAATTAAAATTTATTGATCAGATTTGTTATTCATTAATTTTTCCTTTACTTGCCCCCCCCCGAAACACACACACACACACACACACACACACACACACACACACACACACACCCCTGGCCCTTAAATACTTGTCCTGACCTTATTCTTCAAATTGCTCTTGTTGTGACCAAGTATCAAACCCTATTTAATCTTAAAACTACTAAAATGCTTTGGATGAGGACAAGTTGAACGGAGATAATCATTTAAACGGTTTTGCAAACAAATGATTAGTATTTGATTATATACGAATGATTGTTAAACGGAATTTTTAATGTTAAATAACAATACTTAAAACCATTCAACTATTTGCAAAACAATGATCTCTAACTCATTTAAATATAAAGTTACAAACAAAATATTCGATTGCAACTTATAAATTATGTATAAATTACAAATATATATGCATTAACAGGATTTGGCGTAAGATAACCCAAGAGAGTTGATATACCATTAAACTATATAATGAAACCTGAACATCTCACGTCGATATATATGCATAAATATATATTCCTTGACATCACCACATTTTTTCCATTGACTGGTTTGACTGTTGCCATTGTATCTGATAACGAAAAAAGGAACCTTATATGATAACAAGGTTAATATTCTTAGCCATGGAAAATAACATATAGGGAATTCCTAAGGTTTTATTACTACAAAAAAGTAAAGATACAATGAACACATCTCGAAAAGTTTTCAATAAAATATCAAAGACATAACAAGTGAAAAAATGAGAGAAAAATCAAAAGAAAAAAAAGTAAGACTTAATTCTTCAGATGAACACTACGTGTTCGATTTAGTTTTCGACACGTCTTCTACTCGTCCCTGCAAACAATCAAACAAGAGCTAGGGGTTGGGAGAAGAAAATAAATCTAGAAAGCGATTGCATACCGTGAAACCCAGCAACCCGCCCCAAAAATGAAAAAAAAAAACCCCAAAAAAAAAACAAACAAAAACAACAAAAAAAAAAAAACACTACCAACAAACTTATTACACATTGTCACCAGTTGGTAAATTCCCGTGGCTTGTCGGATCCGGACTGTTTGGCGCTAAATTGTGAATAAACTCACCTTTTTTTTTCATCCATTTCTGAACAGTGTTTTTTAAAACTCTTTCTTTTATTCTTCAAGGTAGAATGTTTTCAAAAGTATCAAGTGGGTCCCTGGGTTACTCACGTCTAAAAAGACTCATGAATAGATACGCTCTCTGTGATCTATTGGAGTTTAAGATGTATACAGCACATTAAAATATGTCGCCATTGCGTATCGATCTGAAGACTGCTGTCAGGAATCCCCGCTGACTTCCGGGTCACGAGAAAAGATTTTACTATCTGATTGATCGTTGTGTTGACTGCTCTGATGGGAAACGTAAATATCGCCAAATACTGCAGCTTCTCCTATTACTACCATTGATAATAATAATGATAATAATAATGATAATAATGAAAAGAGAGATAAGTACCTCGACCTTGCTAGAGAATTGAAAAAACTGTGGAACATGAAGGTGACAATAATACCAATTGTGATTGGTACTTTTAGCACGGTAACTAAAGGATTATCAAAGGGGCTGGAATATTTGGATGTTGGCGGCCGAGTGGAGACCACCCAAACAACAGCATTATTGAAAACGGCCAGAATACTGAGAAGAGTCCTGGAGACTTAAGGAGACTTGCTGTCACTCAGTCTCCAGTAAAAGACCATCAGCTTACGCTGATGTGAAAAACTCTAATGCGTAATAATAATAACAATAATAATAATAATAATGAAGATTTACAATTTATCCCCGAAGAACAGAAAAGATTCCGCAAAAGAAACCAGAGGAACAGGAGACCTGATATACATAGACCACCTCATTTTCAAGGACAGCAAAAATAGGCGAAAAATTATAGCTTTGTCATGGATTGACTACAAAAAGACATAGGATATGGTCCCGAAAAGCTAGATAATAGACCGTCTCCAAATTTACAAGATATCGGACAAAGTCATAAAGTTTATTGAGAATACCATGAAAAAATGGAGATTCGAACTGACAGGAGGTGGAAAAAGCGTAGCTATGGTGAAAATCCAGAGAAGAATCTTCCAAGGTGATGCACTCTCACCATGACTATTAGTAATAGCGATGATGTCACTAAATCACATACTTAGGCAATGCACAGTCGGATACGAACTTCATATATTGCAAGAAAATATCAACGTGATGTAGATAGACGATATCAAACTATTTTCCAAAAATTAAAATAAAAATTGGAAACCCTAATACAGGTAATGAGGATATAAGGTGATGAAAAACGGATGGAATTTGGCAGAAGGAAATGTGCCAATCTAATAAGGAAAAGCGGTAAACGGCAAATACGAAAGGAATAGAACTACTAAATTTCGAAAAAGTCAGAACGTCCGGAAAAAAGGAAACTTACAAATACTTGGAAATATTGTAAGCTGACATCATCAAACGTATGGAGATGAGAGAAAAATTAAAAAAGAGATAGCTCAGGAAAACAAGAAAACTCCTTGAACCCAAACTATATATGCACTCGGGAAATTCAAAAAAGATTGGTAAAGGGACTGGAAAACTCGGAAATAAGAGGAAGAATGGACATCATCCAAACTAAAACATTATAAAGATCGGCCAGAATACTGAGAAGAGTCCTGGACACTTGAAGATACTTGACGAGACTTGTTGTCACTCAAAGTCCAGTGAGAAACGATCAACTAACGCGGGCGGAAAAGCTCCTGAAAGAGTAAAATAATAATAATATTATTATTATTATTATTATTATTATTATTATTATTATTTACTCCTCTAGAGTTTTTCACATCAGTATTTGCTGATGGTTTTTCACTGGAGTTTGAGTGACAGTAAGTCTCCTCAAGGCTCTAGGACTCGTCTCAGTATTATGGCCGTACTCAGCAATGCTGTCGTTTGGATAGTCTCTACCCGTCCGCCAACTTCCAAGTACTCCAGGCCCTTTAATAATCCTTTAGTTACTGTGCCTGACGCACCAATCACAATTGGTACAATCGTTACTTTCATGTTTCATAGTTTTTTTAATTCTCTAGCAAGGTCGAGGTACTTATCCTTCTTTTCACTTTCCCTCAGATTTATTCTGTGGTCCACTGGGACAGCAAAGTCAACAATATTGCCGATTCTCTTTCTTTTGTTGATTATTATGAGGTCTGGTTTTCTGGCCGGCATTAGGTGATCCGTATTATTATTATTATTATTATTATTATTATTATTATTATTATTATTCTTTTCAGAGAGTTTAATAAGCTTATAATAATATATTAATTAGAATTTTTAATAATATATTAACAATAAAATTCATCATCTAACCGACGACCAGACGACCAGACCTAGTGATAGATAACAAAAATAAAAGAGAACCTGCCGAATCGTTGACTTTGCCATTCCAGCTGAACACAGGTTAAACCTGAACGAGGTGAAACAAGAAATAAATATCTGGACCTTGAAAAAGAATGCAAAAACTATGGAATATGAAAGTTACAGTGATACCAATTATTATGGCACGCTCGGTTTTATATACTCACATAATAAATATGCTTATATACACATATGCATGTTCATGTAGCATCACAACGACACAATAAATAATTAAACAGACGCACAATGATAAAGTCGCAAGAACAAACGACGCACGCAAGGAAGACGCAGGAAGACTTCTTTATAAAATATTTTACCTCACATCTTTATTTGTAAATTTCGAAAGGGTTGTTCAAAGTTTGCGTGTGAGAGAGAGCTGGAGACCGAACATTACTGAAATATTTTGACCCCGAAGTTGTGGCCGTCAGCGTTGTGTCTTTCTCGTTCTCCATGGTTGCTCAACCGGAGCACTGGCTTTCCTTACAACAACTCGTCTACCTCCTCAACTCTACTCGCCTGTCTCCACTGGCTCGATGAACCCAACTAACCGGAACTCAACTGTCCTCTGTTCAATTCATCGGCCTTATATTACCTTCAAACTCCCACGCGGTGATATGGACACGCCTCCGCAACTCCTTCCGATATCTAGCGACCGGGATGTGTCACTTCCGCTTTCTTTGGAATGGCCTGTGTGATCGCCATCGAGCGGAAATAACTGTCATCCAGTTCAGAGGTCACTCTCTTCCGGTGCGTCAGTCTATGAGAGTATAATGGAATCTTTTTTACCTCGTCCCATTTCATTAGCCAATTTCCGCCCACGCGATTTCCTCTCATAACTGCCATCAGAATCTGTCACTTCCTTCCGGTGCACCACCTTGAATGGCATTTTTGGCCGGGTCAAAAGGTCAAAACATAACATCAGTACAGTCGACAAATGATTAATATAGAGACTGGAGGACAGGGATATAAGGGGAGGAGACCATTCAAACTACATCATTATTTAGAACAGCCAGAATACAAAAAAGAGTCCTGGAAACTTGAGGAAACTTGCTGTCAGTCAGAATCTAGTGGAAATCCATCTGGTTGGTTGATTGATGTTTTGTTTTACGGTATATCAAGCCTTTTCGGGTGTTTTAAAGCCGAATTAGGACATTTTGATAAAAGTTTCAAACAATTCAGTTAAATGTAGTATAGCTTTTTTGATTACAGACAGTTAAATCACAAAACAGTTCTATTTCAAACAATACAGTTTAGCATAAGTACACAGATTCAATGTCAAAAACAGTTTTATTTCAAAATAATTCAATTTAGCATAAAAAACATTCTATTTCAAACAATTCTATTGAGCATAAATACGCAGTTTAAATGTCAAAACAGTCCCATCTGAACAATTCAATTTAAGTACGGTTTAGTTCTATTTGACCCATAGATCCTATCAGGTGCTACCATTCCGGTCCAGAGTGGACCTATGAACGATGGCAATAATGAGGTACTCTGCATTTCCCAAAGCTCCAGTATTACTGGAACCTCACCACCAGATTATTTAATGTCATCTCGAGGACTCATGTCAGAGGGATATCACCTCTCTGTAGAGAAGCAGTCAGCATATTCTACAGACCTAGCCGACAGGAAATTCCATCAGCTAACGCTGATTTGAAAAAACTTCTAAAAGAATAAAATAATGATAATGTAACTGCTGCAGCTATTATTATTATTATTATTATATTATTATTATTATTATTATTATTATTATTATTATTATTATTTTTATTACCACACATCAGTGTACAAACTTATGTAAAATCTTGCATGGAGTAACATAATAAAGATGAAATATTTCTGATAATGTTTTTATTGAATTTAAATTCCTTAGTGCTTGCAATCACCTTTCGAGGAAAAGAATATCCTTCTTAGATCTAAAGATTTTGAACGGGGTTTGCTCAGATTTTGAGTTATGCAACTTAAGGTATTCGTAACAGTGGCTTTAACAGTTGAAAATCTCTTGAAAAGATAGTGATCTAAAAGAAGACTTAAGATGATTCAAACTTTATCTGTGTTGAGGTTTATAGAAATAGAAAGAAAACTGTTAAAGGATTATGTTATGGGACCAACTATTACAGAAACTTAAGAAACATATTTGTGAAAATAAAGAGGTTTCTGTTCGTCTCCGAAGATAGTCAAATGACAGTATATCAATGAGTGTTTTACCGTAATTGAATAAAAAGTTACCGTAAAATTCATAAGAGTACAAATGTTGAAGCAGAAAAACAAACCATAAAAATGGTGGATAAGATTACTTTTCTCATCCTTCTTGAGACAAGCAAAATCAAGGTTATATAAGATAACTTGAAGATATTTTCACAAAGTTTTTAATAGAGAAACTTAACATTGATAAATAGCAGCCTATTAATGTTAATGCATGATATACAAAACACTGTATAGCTTCAATCATAAAATAAGCAAATCTATCTTGTTGGCTCAAAAGGAATACAAAAGTAATCCCGTCAAATATCATTAATTTGAAATTGTGCAGATGACTTGATTTTAACTATGCAGACTAATACAGTACATGAACAAACTAGACGTTCTCCCAGACAATATGAGACTCTGAGATTGACATGTCACGGAATTCAGCTCTAATGACCAGACAAGATTTACTATATAGATGTCGATGTTCCAACAGAAAACGAAGTAGAATTAAAAGAGAATTAAATCTAGTAATTATTTGAAGCTTCCGTGATAAATTACCCATTCGTTGAACACGAGCATGATTCTGAAGAGGGTCTCAGGAATTGTTTACACGTAGATGAAGAACAAAAATCATTCCAATGGCAACATTATCAAAGTCAGGAGGAATAGAGGTACAGAAATCATGGGATTTGGAGGAGATATTCATTTGGTACACAAAAATACCACAAGGTTCTGTTGCTGAAGATACAGATCTAAACCTGGCTGATGTTACGGCTATCGGATATCTTACTCCAGTGCTATCGCTAGTCTCAGCATACGTGAAGGATTTTATTACGTAATTCTTTTTGCATGTACGTTTTTGGCCACCTAGAATGCTCAATATATATATATATATATATATATATATATATATATATATATTGTGATAAACATATCGTTCTGGTACGTTTTACAATTAGTTTGAAAAGTGTGCAATGTTGACTAGTAGAGCTAAACAAACCTAAAATTAAAGAATATTTACACAACTTTTTTTATGACAGTCACATTCATAAGTGCTTCATATACTTTTATGAAAAAATATAGTCATCAGATGAGACTTGAGCAATTATTAGCTAATGATTTTACTTTTTACAAAAGTACATGGAATTAGCCGTAATGGTACTGTTATGAACATGTGAGCTAACATTTATATATATATATAAAGTAGAAAAACAAAGCAATGAAAATTTGATGAATTTATTTTGATGGAAGGTCAACGATAAACGTTTTGGTTTTAATAACTTTCATCAGTATTTTAAAGTTATGGAAATTGTTGTTTGAATTATGATGAGTTTTAACACACACACACACACACACACACACACACACACACACACACACACACACACACACACACACATATATATATATATATGTATATATATATATATATATATATATATATATATATATATATATATGTCAAAGGAGATTTGATTTAAAAGAAAATTAATATCCAAATTTTAAATGCCATTATGATAGGGACATCTTCATTAACGTGACTGACTAATATCTCATTCATGGAAGGACAAATGGCCATGAGAGAAACTTAAAAGGGTAACCGTGACATTGACAAAAATTTATCGAATAGTAACTAGAATTACGGCACAATCTAATACCAGACGATGGCAGTTAGAGTGTTTGCCAAAAGCCCGGGACCCAGGGTTCAATCCCAGGTCAAGTCATACCAAAAACTCAAAAAATGGTACGTGAAGTTACTTTGCTTAACAATCAGCATTATAAGGTAAGGATCAAGGGTAAAGTGGAGCATTCCAGGGAAAGGAGAAGTGCCCTCCCCTACACCTTGGTTTAGTAGCTATCGAAAAGGAAGCCTTCGGGTTACCCTCAACGACGGTCGCCAACTTTACTTACTTACGAACCACGAAAGCATCTCCAGTGCTTGTGGAAAAGTAATGACTAGATGGAACTATATTATAATAAAAACAAAAAATCAAAATTTAACAGAAATAAGGAAAACGATAGAGACAACAGTCGGAATATCATGGTTAGGGACAAATAGGAAATTAGATACTATACCAGACCGTAGTAGTGTGGAAGAAAACTTAGCCTCTAGACAGAAAGAAAAGGGATTCCCAAAAAAATGACTCTTGGGGAAGGAAGCTATTAAGGAAAGGTCATCATGATGAACCGGACGAAATGTATTACAAAAGTCAGAAAGAAAGAGAAAAAAGAATAAATAAATTAGTTAGCATGAAAGAAGATAGTTTTTAAAGGTACCAAAGCATTCTCTCTCCAAGTTGGAATAGTTTTGTGCAAGGATTACAAACAAAAATATAAGAGAAAAAATGACTAATAAAGAAAAGAATTAATGATCAACATTCAGATATAACTGAAGGCGGTGTTATCACCTCTCACTGGGGTCGGGTCAGATTAAATTACCCGGATTTTCTCAATCAACCGTAGAATGTGAGAAGTAGACGCTCGAGCGAAATTCGTCAAGTGGTTAAAGTAGCCACGCCTCTCAGGAAAATCAAAACCGACCCCTGCCGAGCAATTATGATTATAATACCTTTCTTCTCAGGTGACAGTTTCTTTCGATCGAATCCCGTGCAAGACCGATTCATAAAATCAATATGCCGTAGTTAAAGAATAAAACTTTGATTCCAGATCACCAAAGGTAACATTTTTGGAGAAGCTGTATGAATAAAGGGAAAGATGCACAATTTTGGAGAAAGAATTAAAGGAGAACATCACCAGACATCAATAATTTTATATAGTTGACTTTTCTGTTTTTTATGTATTGTTCTGGTTTTATGTTATGGTTACTGTTATCTATATGCTTGCAAAATTGAAGTAACAGGGTAGATTATATGTGTTTCAGAAAATTCCTTATAATGAGTAAAATAAATTGACGGGCAATGCAATAAAGACCAACAGAAATCGGGCATAATTTTAATAACATTTACTTTCTAAATTTTTAAAAGTATTCATAATAAAAAAATATAGTATAATGGGACATTTGGACGGATTTTTGTTTAATATATATATATATATATATATATATATATATATATATATATATATATTGGATGTGCCTTTCTTTAAAGGAAAGAATTCTTGACAATTATCCTTTTCTGGGCTATGGTGAGTTCTAATTGCATCCAAATGGAACTCCTTTGTTATTGACCCTCCATTACAGAGCAGAGAAAGTATCAGTTTAGGGTACAATAGTCAAGTCAAGTTGGTGTCAGTTTTTACGGTTATACGAAACGACCTCGTGACCCTAATTAAGCGTGAGACTACCCAGTAGACTTAGTATCAGACCATTCGGCCATGAGAGTCCCCAGTTGGGGTATTATGTAGCAACAACAGCAGCGTTCGTTTGTTTACATTTTCTATCCTACTGCATACCAGAGTGCTCATTTCCTTCGAAGAGCTTAGCATTAAGCGAGTAGCAGCCGAAAATTCCTTCGCCAGAGTGCTCAACCCCCATGGGGGAGCGTAAATATTGTCATCCACAGACAGTTTCGTTGTATCACAACTCTTCCATGTGGTTACACATGTAGGACTCTTGAAGCTGGGATCGAAACCCGTCGTAACTTTACGTTAGACTTAGTATCAGACCGCTCGGCCAACAGGCGTACCACGTTGGCTAAGGAATTATAAGTTATATATATATATATATATATATATATATATATATATATATATATATATATAAATATATATATATATATATATATATATATATATATATATATATATATATATATATATATATATATATATATATATATATATATATATATATATATATATATATTTTTTTTTTTTTTAGTATTCCGTGTCTCCATCTGGTGAACGTACTTTTACTTTGGTGTTCTGTAGAGAATCATTATCGCTGCTACGGTTTCTTTTGGTAGGCCGTAAGCTAGTAGGATTTGCTCCATCTTCCCTCTGTGTATGGAATCGAAGGCCTTGGTAAAGTCGACAAATAGTAATGTCGCCTGTAAGTTTTTTGCCCGAACGCCTTCCAGGAATACTTCGACATTGTTGCAGGAGTACTACAAGGAGACACACTAGCCCCGTACCTCTTTATCATCTGTCTAGACTATGTGCTTAGGACTTCGATCGACAAAATCAGAGAAAATGGCTTTGAGCTGACTAAGAGAAGAAGCAAAAGGTACCCCCAAAAACAATCACGGACGCCGACTACGCTGATGACTTGGCGTTACTAGCGAATACGCCTAATCAAGCAGAGACACTACTACATAGTCTGGAACGAGCTGCAGCTGGCATTGGCCTACATGTCAATGCAAACAAAACCGAATATATGTGTTACAACCAAACAGGCAACATTGCCACACTAGACGGAGC